>JBBPDJ010000020.1:1000519-1024315 GCA_037974625.1 Cucumis cinereus
TGCCTCTCTATTGGCAAAATTCCTAAATTTATGGCGAATTGAAGTTATAGATTTCTTTATAAGTATTGATGTTTTTTATAAAAAATTTCCTTCCTGTCAGATAAATGCATATTCTAGCTATCTTGCTTGTATGTCATGGGCTTTATATATTATCGCATTTGTCTGAACCGAAAAAAAAATCTAGATAATTTGTTTGCTTTGCTTTCTATCTAGGGAGACATGCAAGCTCTAGAAGATTTGACGTATGAGAGGAGGAAGAAATTTTTAATGCAGCACCACTTGCCAGCAGAACTCCCCGTGGTATCATTCCACACCGAAGCCAGCATTTCACCTGCTGTTTTGGCCACCTTGTCTCGTGTTGCTCATGCGGAACTACCAGCCCCACTCTCCACTGCTCAAGCTGCAAAACTCCCTGTAGTGATTCCCCTGGGCGCTGCAATGGCAGCTTGTGCCCAGCTACTGCAGATCCGTTACCGTGAGAAGAGCGATGGACTTGTAACATGCCGTGATGCTGAAGTCCCAGGGTCCACTGTGGTGCGTCCGAAACGTAAGCTAGACCATGCCTGGATGGTTTATTCGTCTCTCAATGATGACACATCCGAAGCAGATGCATCTCAGGTGTGCGAGGCTCTTTTGACATTGCTTGTTGAAGTTGGGCAAAAGAAAAGACACCAGTTGACGAATAAAGATGAATAATTGGATTGACATCGTCTCTGTACTTTCATTTTTCATTGCAATGGAATTTGTTGTGTATATAATTTGGCTTGTGAGATCACTACTTTGATGGGTCGTGATAGTCTTAATTCATAGTATCAAAAACGCTGCGAGTAAATAGATAGCAAATTAGATAGAAAAAAAAAAAGAAAAAGAAAAATAGGCGGCGTTTAAAAAGCAATAAACAGTGGTGAAGCAGGTTGTTCATTTATGCCATTCAATAAGGGCAGGCCGACTGCGTTTTAAAATTATTATTATTTTTTTTTGGCCTATTTGCTATTATTATTTTTCTACTCGGATGTGGAATTTGTTGAAATTTATAAAGTTTAGATGCTAATAGACAATTAGCAGACAATTTAACCATAATTAGACGTTAAAGAGTGTTCATTAACTATTTTATTTTTCAAAGTTATTGGATTAGAGAAAAAATCAAACTTTTAATCTTGAAATTGATATTACAAACATCATAGTAATATGCTAAAGAGTCTTAAATATACTTACACAGAGAGAATATAAAATATAATAATCACCAATTAAAAAATCTTATTTGGTTGAAATGAAAGAACAAAATTGTAATTACATAGAAGAATGACGGAAATTTGATTTATTTCAAGTTTACGTAAATTGTTGAACAAATCAAATCGTAACGACGTTCAGTGAAGGGCAAAATAATTAAATTAACTCTCTCTTAAACAAAAAAAAAAAAAAAGAATATATTAACCATAAATTTATAATCGAAGGCGCGGATTTGTATAAAATATTGACAAATATAAATAAAATGGCGATGACAAATTCCAAGGGATGATTTGCGGTTGCTGATAGAATTTCCACTTTCCGGAAGTGCCCCTATATTTTCAAAGAATTTCGTCGCCATCGGAATTTTGGCACTGCCACAGCAGTAGACCCACACGATTCGCCATTTTCTCCCTCCATTAGAGAACCAGAACCAAGTGGTAACCAGGCCGCATCAGACTCATGTTACGCCCCACAAATCCAGCCGTTCCTCCCAGCTGAGGTTTTTTGGAATTTTCATTCGTTTTACACCTTTTCACCTTAATTAGGGTTTCAGCGGCTGAATCAATCATATTTCTTTATTGGTTTCTATTGCTTCAAGTCTGAATATGTAAGCTAAGATTCGTGTGAATACCTTTTTAGCTCTAGGATTTTCTTGAGAAATATACTATCTCGAGGAGGGTTTGGGATTGGAGTAGTGAACGGTAATCAATCTTCCACAAGGGTGATCCTCTGAATTAGGGTTTACAGGTGCGTATTCAATCTTTGGAGAGGTGTTATGTGAGTATACCTGGTTGCTGGCTCTTGTGGCCTGTGTCAGGGGGAATGGGGAGCACCGTCGAATCAGATAGAAAGCGGCGTCACTTTAGCACCATATCTCCAACGGCCGCTACTGCTAAGAAAGCGCCCTTCTTGCCCATTTCTGAGGACAAAAAGGTAAAGGTCATTCAGTTTATTAGTTTCTAACTGATTCGAACTTATTGTGCTTCCATACTTGGTTTTGTAGGTTTATCCTGCCCAACGTTTTCAGTTTAGATTATTACGTTTTTTGAACGACTTTGCATGTGCTATTATTTTACTAAACTCATATTGACTAGAGAGATCATGTTGTTCATTTTCTGTCTTAATTTGAGGCCATCTTCCTTTTACAAATCCTAGGGTCAAGACTTTATATATGCCTAGTCTAATGCAATCAATGTAGATTTCTGTGCGTTTTTGTTTTAAGTTGGATGAAAGTCGTTTTCTGAGAGAAAAGATCATGAATTTTTGATTCATGACTTATGATTTTTGCTTATCTTGAGTGGTGTGCGAAGTTCAGGAAAGTCCAAATTGATTTTGAATACATTCTCTCTGATGGCTTGAAGTTTGGAAAAGAGACCTAGTATTTGTATTGAATAATGAAAGAATTAAAAATATTGGTTTCTTCCCCCAACTGAATCACGTGTTGCAAGGTATAAAATAATTTAGAAGGGTGTTAATTTTTGGAACTGACAGTTTGAATTTTAAAAATATGTAATTTTCACTGTCGTTGAATTTGTCATGTTAATTTCTCCATAGTTTCCAACATTTCAGAAAATGGAATATTTAGAAGACTACCAGAATTCAGTTGTACTAAAGGAAAAGAAAAACGAAAGAAATGTAAAGAAGACAACCAATATGCCATAGTGTCTGTTTACCCATACGTGTAGAAATATGTCCATATTTCTGTATGTCCCTGACATGTGCGTGAGATAAATGCCCTTGGACAATCAATTATTAACATATTCTTTATTGGGTGTCCATGTGCAATTTAGAAATAAGCGAGGAAGAGGTTTGTGAGTTCTGTTTATTTGTGGAATTTTGTTGAAGTTTTATTTCTCCAACTTTGTTGGATTTAGGATTCTCAACGTTGGATATATCTTTTGAATATTTAATGGAGGCTTGAGTTCTAATTCATTCTAACAAAAAGTGTGCTAACCTTGTTGTAAGTTCATCTTGCTACAGGTTTGGAAGTTTTGAACTGTGAGAGTTGTTTTCAGTAATTTCATGTTTTCTTTATTCACATTATATTAACTCTTTTAAGCTGGGTTTCGTTGGTGGTGGTTTGTGGGTGCATTCTTTGGGTTTTGTTTGGAGTATTTACGGTTATTACTTATTAGTGGTGTTATTTGGATTTTCATCTCATACACAAAGTCTTATTTTCTCTACAAAACTTTCTCCTGCAAAACTTTGTTATGTTTTAATTATCCATGACATTTGTTCTCTCAATGATTCATTTGTTGTTTACTCCGTCCTTATCAAATTTCATTAATAGATGGGAAAAAGCGTAATGAATATATCGTTAGATTTTTGTTAGTTCGACCAGCTTATTTTGTCTTCAGTAGAGAGGAGCAAAAAAGCTTTAGCAAAGCAACACAACATGCTATTGATTTATGAATAAAGGAAAAATCCCTTCAACATAATGTCTGCATCCAATGAGTGAACTGATAACACCAAATGCTACGATGGTTTTTTTCATGATCTGTGTGCTTACTGCTATTTAAGAAATTGAGAACTAGGTCCTAATATTTCCCCTGTTTCCTTTGCAGCTGGATGTTGCTGTTCTTCAATACCAAAATCAGAAGCTCATACAGAAGTTAGAGGTTCAGAAGGTAGAGTACAAATCTCTTCAGAATAAATATGCTCAGTTAAAAGAGAAACAAGAGCCGTATGATACGACAGTGGCTGTGGTTAAAAACTGTTGGGAAGAGGTACGTGTTATAGCTATTACTGGTCATCTTCTAGACATACCATGTAATCTTTCGCACATTGTTTGAAAATGTAGTTTATCCATTTTGCAACAGCTTGTTAATGGATTGGAAACATCGTCTGTCCGTATGAGGAGGTGGAGGAGCAAGCGGGATGGTGAGCTTACAATAGCTGCTGTAGGTGAGAATTTTTATCCTTTATTTGGACCCACTGTGTTATCTTTTTCCCTCTAGTGGGATAAAGTGCTTCCATTTAGTGTTAACTTTTTTGTTTGGTTCTTACATTGAAGTTTTGAAACATTTATATCAAACAATTGGAGCTTCACTATATGATGTGTTCTTGTTCCTCTGGATGTATTGTTCCTTTTGCGATATCTTTGGAACTCGAAATTATCAGTGCTATGGAGCATGGATAAAATTATTTTGGTTGTCACGAGATGTACATATTCTGAACGAGTTTTCCAAGATTCTTGACAAAATGCCTCTTAAGACAACTAGTGAACTGGCCAACATTTCTTTAAGGAAACATGAGGGTATATTAAAAGACAAAAGAAATACAGCCTACAGGCTGAGAAGGCCCTCTCTCAACAAAGCTAAGGAATAACAGCCTCCCAGTCTTGAAGCATGAGCACGAGCTGTAAATGTAAAAAAAAATTGTGATAGAAGAAACACGAAATAATAGACTCTTTCTTTAGGCTAATTGGAGAGCTTTTATAACTCTCTTTGGTAGTTGTACATCTTCATGTGTAGAGTGTCCTACTGTGTCCCGATACTTTAAATCGGCATTGATATGTTTCATTACACACACGCACACAAAATACAAGAGGCTCTCTAAAGGGAAGTGCACAAGCTTGGGTTAGGTTCTAAACTTATATTATTTTCATGCTTGTTGGTGTATGCTTTTCAATTCTCTTGTAATTATACTCCCATTGTATTTAGTCAACTTGGAGCGCTTAAAATTCTTATAATATGTTCGAGTAATAAAGACAGTCTGCATGCTCTGTTGGTTTCTTGTCGCTTTTAACTGAAAGGATCTCTGCTTGTTTTCATATCTTAGTCCCATTCTTTTGCTAGTTATGATTGGCGAAGACTTAACGTTTTTTAATTGCGTTGTAGATGGATCTTCGTCTAGCTTTGAAGATGCTGTTCTTAGTCGGCTTGCAGAAACAGGTGCTACTCAAAATTCCTCAACATATAGTTCCTCTAAGCACATGGAAGAAGAAACAGAATCACCATGTGAGAAGACCAAAACCATTGAGCGAAATATAGAAACGTCTATTGAAAATCTCTGGTATCTGAAGGATGGTTTACATGCCACATTGTTGAATGAGCTCCCAAAAGATGGTATGTACAAAACATCGTGGATGCTTATGTTATAATCTGTATCTGCTGTCATTTTTTTTCCGTTTGGTTTCTTGCTTAGTTCTCTATACATATTGGTTGTTTTGTTAGATTCATTCAGGAATAGGACATCTGGCGACTTGGTTAAAGAAGTACGGAATATGAGGTTGAGAGTAAAGGATTTTTTGTTTAAGCAGAAGGTTTTGGCTAAAGAGTTGGAAAAGCACCGGGATTTGGATGCAAAAACTAAAGCTGAGCTAAAAGTTCTAAAAGGTAACTTGTGGAGATTTCGTATAATTTATCATTTGCTGTTGTAAATGTAAACCACAGGGTAGACACGTGTAATTGAATCTACACCTTTTATGTAGAGATGCCCATTTGGTTGGATCACTTTTGGTGCTTATGCATTATTATAACTATTTTGGTTATTATTGAACATGTAATGAGAAGTGAATCCGAAGTTATCTTGTAACCTTTATAACCTCAATTGATCTTCAAGCATGAGTCTAATAATCAATTGCTAAAATAGGATTTACCTCATGGTGGTTTAGTTTTAAGTGATTTATCTTGTAGGTTTCTTGATAACTTATTTTTCTTTGTGTGAGAATATTCCCCCACAAACAAGGGAAGGGCGACTTTGGAAAATATAGGTACTTGTAGGACTCTTTTACGTAAGAACACAAGGGCATGCAAAAAACCAATCCCACAAAAACCCCACTAGAGAAAGGAGGATGGTCTAAGTAAGGGGTACTTGTAGGAGCGTTAGAGGTATGATAGTCAACTCAGAAGTACAAACACTTCAATTTGGGTTATGTTTCCGCATTTGTCACTTTTGTCTGTTTAACATATGCATCTCACTTGTTAGCACAACAGACGTATGTCAAATGCTAGTTGTATAGAGTGAATACAAGTCAAACACTTGTTAGACATAATAAATTGACACAAACAGTGATATGAAGAAAACAATTAACTTTAAGAGCAAAATGCGTGGAACTCAGTCTTTTTAAGCAAATAGATGCATGAGATCAAGTGTAGTTCTTACATTGTATAAAACATTATGTATATTTTAGAAAAATATATAGTTCAATAATAGTGTCCTGGACTTTTAGAAAATAATGTGTCCTTGTGTTCGTGTCATCTTAGTGAATCATTCTGCATATCTTTGAGTAATTTGTTGATCAATCACTTATTGATACAATTCCCAGTTTCTTATTAAAAAGAAATCCCTCGTTTTCAAGTTGGGGTCTCTTCGTAGAAAAAAAATGGGAAGAAAAGGAAGCGAAAATAGAAAAAAGAAAGTAATAAAAAGGGGAATGTCATGCAACATTATACAACATTATACAGGGGTTGCGATCCAAAGACAGAAAGGTTTTTTTTTTTTTGGGGGGGGGGGGGGTATAAATATCTGCCGGCTGTTCTGTGTTTTTCATTTTTCTCTTTCTTTGTTATGAAGTGGAATTGGAGAGTGCTGTGGCTGAACTGGAAGAGAGCAATTCCAAGCTAACGAAGCTTAGAGCTGAACATGATGCGGCAAAAAAAGCTGGATTTCCTGTTTTGAATCTCGCAGGTAAACATTCTGGCAGTGGTAAGGTGAGAGATAAACAAAAAGATCTGCGAGATATGGAGTCTTCTCTCAAAGAGTTGAAGGTAGTTCCCCTTCTCCCCCTTCCGATCTTCCACTTTTTGATTTCATTTTTAAACTTTAGGTTTTCCCCTCCTCCTCTTTGTTTGAGAAATAATAAGGCATTAGTTACTAATGTGATTTAATGCTGCTCTACAGGACCAAGCAGTTGATCGACTGGCAGAATTAAACAGTCTACATGAAGGACGGCTAAAAATGCTTCGACGGTTATCTGATATCCAGGTTGGAACTTATTTAAACAGTCTTTTTTCAGTCACCATTTTCCTAATTGTTGTTATAAATGTTTATCGATATAGTCTGAAACTCTTATCACAAGGGTATACCTCACATGTAGGATCTGATTTACAATTCTATTTGCCTTTTTGACAGAATACTATGAAGAGTGTGAAGTCCATTTCATCTTCAAAACCATATCTTTTATTGAGAGATCGAATAGAAAAATTAAAATCGGAAGTAAACGAGCAGCAGGCTTTATTTGAGAAACTACAGGTTGTAAACTGGTCGGTAGTTGCATTAATGCCTGAATCTGTCCTTTATTATGTGCTCTGTTTCTTTGATGCTAACACATTTTCTGTCAACATCAGGTTGAGAAGGATAACATTATATGGAAGGAAAAGGAGCTGAATATTAAAAATAACATACTTGATGTCTTGAGAAGATCATCTACTGTCTCCCATACTAGGATTAATGATCTGGAAATACTGATTCAGAAACAGAAGGAAGGAAAAAAGTCAATTGAGAACAAGCTGGTTGAAGTATTGAAAGAACCAGGTTGGATCGGGTTTAATGCTTTTCTCAGATCATAGTATGGATTGCCCTCGACATGGCTTTTAGTGCCTTTTCCATTCTGATGGATTGCTTTTTCTTCAGGAAGGAAAAAAATTGTCTCAGAATTTAGAGCATTAGTTTCTTCGTTTCCGGAAGCTATGGGCTCTATGCAAAGTCAGTTACACAAATACAAAGAAGCTGCTTCAGATGTTCATTCTGTGCGGGCTGACATGCAATCTCTTTCTAGTATTATTGATAGAATGGTAGGCAGAGTTTGATTGTGCTCGACTTGAAAAGGGGCTGAATGCTGATATCTTTTCTTTTGAACTGATGCAGGAAACAGAGTGTGAAAGTTTGTCATCTCGATCCAAGGATCAACTTGCAGAGATACAGAAGTTGCAGGCCACGGTATAATTAACTTTTCTGATAGAAATCTTATTAACAGGTGATAGAGCAACCATCATGGGTTGGCCTAGTGGTAAAAAGGTCAATAACTTACTAAGAGGTCATGGGGTCAATCCATGGTGGCCACCTACCTAGGAATTAATTTCCTATGAGTTTCCTTGACACCCAAATGTTGTAGGGTCAGGCGGGTGTCCCGTGAGATTAGTCGAGGTGCGCGTAAGCTGGCTCGGACACTTACGGATATAAAAAAAAAACAGGTGATAGAGCGAGGTTTTTTAGATAGTGGGCTTGAGAGGGTTTTTTTTAATCTGTTCCTCTCCAACCCAATACGACAGAGTAGCAGAAATTCAATTTGCCAATGAAAATGACTTCTGTCCCAAAACAACCTCCTCACTGCCTGTGAACTAAACTTAGAACCTTGGAAGATTGTTCTTTTTTTTTTTTTATAAGAAACGAAATATATTTAAAAATAAACCCTTGGAAGATCTTCCAAGATCCCTCCCCTCCCCCCTCCCCCCTCCCCCCACCCAATGCACACACCACACTGCTTGTAATTTACAATAAGATTTGGTGTTTGTAACAACTGTTTCTAAATGTTAATGCAGGTTCAAGATTTAACAGAAGTTAATCGGGAGTTGAAACTCATAATTGATATGTATAGTCGTGAATCAACTGAATCGAGGTAGGGTGGTCTAAATTCACTCTATTTGGTTTATGATATTTTATAATGTCTACAAAAATAAATTATTGTTATAAGAAGCGATTCCTCGACTGTCTAAATGGCTTGTCAATTGATCATCTATCTTGTAGTCTAGAGTGAAGAATTACTGCCAAATCCAGTAATTGTTTTGGCTATAAACTTCACTGATGAAAGTTCTTTAATAGGGTAGACAAAATATTGTTAAAATTAGATTTTCTTTTTATTTCAATGATGCAATAGAGTGCCAAAGAATCTATGTGTTGTGGTACCTATCAATCAATCTTACAAATTAGAAGCTACTTACTCCAAAGAACAGGAACAAAGAATGGATTTACAATTGACAAAAAAAATATCATAGCATCATCGGAGGCTAACAGAAGAATGATTTCAAGAAGGAAAAATAATTTACAAATAAAATTAGAAACAAGTAACTTTCATTTCAATTAGTGGAAAAAGTACAAAAGGAATGGGAAGACAATACACTTGCCCTTCCGAGCATTGGAGCTGTTCTGAAAAAATAGTTTCATATCAAGTAAAATTTGTATAGCCTTTGTTTTCAGTTTGCTTTTTGTTTGTTGGTGGTCCTTTTTGGGGTTTCTTTAGTAGTTTAGTTTTGTTGGAGCTAAAGGAGGTTTGTTGGTCGAAGTTGTTTGAAACTTTTTCTTTTTGGTTGTATTTGTTGTTCATACCTTTTCCTTCACTCATTTTGTTAGTTTGAATCTAAAAAAGAAAACTTGTGTGAGTAAAATTATGGAGAAGTGTATGCGGATTTTTATTTGAAAGGATTTGAGTCACATTTGGTTTAGTGGGAAATGGGAGGTGGTGATGAAATGAATATCGAGAGTTCACTTATAGGGAATTTAAGTGCTTGTAACAAAGCAAAGGCAATAGGACTTTGACATTTCCATCATGAGTTCTGTAATTTATGTCATAAGGCCTTTATGAGCATATGCGAGCCGCTCCCTTTGATTGGATTTTTGGGGTTAAAGGCACTTCCAAATACCCTTGGAAAGGTATTTGAAGGAGTATTGTGTTTTTTGTCGGATAAGTGGTTTGAGGGATACACCTCTGTGATGAAGTCCATTGAGGCAGTCTCAGACTTAAAGAAATACTTAGCTGCAAGGTTTTCTCTAAAGGCAGGCATGAAAGGACATGAGCTGTTTTTCTAGATATTTTCTTTTTAGTGCTGATACTATTGTGGAATTTTATCCCTATAATCTTCTTGGTCATGTTTTGTTATGAGGATTCTAGATTTGAAATTATGTCTTGCAATGAATTTTGTAGTGAAGTTTATTCACCTCTATGATTCTTCTTCTTCTTCTTCTTTTTAAAATTAAAATTTTTATGTTTGTATTCCTTTATTTTGACACAGATGACTTCTTTTTGGAACTCTGGATTTCCACCCTAAAATTATGGATTTATCAGTGATTTAAAATCCATAGTAAATTGATCCTTTTCTTATCATCACATGAATTAACCTCCCCCATGCTTTTGTCATGGTAGAAAGTTCCTTTTCGCCCCTTTATTTGATTTTTTGAAGGGGCAGGCGTGGAGGATAGCAAGATTTGAGGGGTGGAGTGTAAACTTTTTCTTCTCATTTTTTTTTTTGTTTCTCACATTTGTGTATGACAATGAGTTCTAAAATGTACCAATATTTTATTCTAGTTAGGTGTGTCTTAAGAATTTACTTCTGCAGGGAAGTGTTGGAAGCTAGGGATTTGGAATTTAAGGCATGGGCTCGTGTGCAATCTCTGAAGTCCTCTCTGGATGAACGCAACCTGGAATCACGTGTTAAGACTGCAAATGAAGCTGAGGCTATATCTCAGCAAAGGCTAGCTGTTGCCGAAGCGGAGATTGCACGTCTAAGACAGAAGTTAGAAGCATCTAAAAGGTTGGGCTTTAAGCTGACTATTTAGGGAGCTTGTTGTTCTTCTTCTGCCCGCGTAAATCATATTCTTGGATTCATTTTTCCCAAGTTGTGTGCACATTTGTGTACTATATGCTGGTTTTGTGATTATTTATTTATTTATTTTTTTAAAAAAGAAACTGTCACTAAGTATTTCATTGATTGAATGAAATTACAAAAGGGCAAGTTGTCATGTGGGATTACCTTTCTGGGAATGATTTTCAGTCACATTGTTTGAATGTTTGTTTGCTATCCGGTTAATACCTTTCTGGGATAATTGCCAGGCTTTTAAGTTTTTTTCCTTCTAACATTATAGTCATTTAGGCTTCAAACAATGTGCTCATCTTCTTTATTTTTCAGGGATTTAACTCGATTATCAGATGTTTTAAAATCTAAAGGCGACGAAAATGTGGCATACTTGTCTGAAATTGAGGTAACTTGTATTCTGAACTTTGACTGTTTGATCTTCTGAGCATTGTGAGGTAATCTAACTGTTAGTCTTTGCAGACAATTGGGCAGGCATATGACGATATGCAAACTCAAAACCAGCATCTGTTGCAGCAGATAACTGAGAGAGATGACTATAACATTAAGGTGATTATATCTTTTGAGACTAAAAGACTGATGAGGATAAATTTTCTTTGCCTCTTTTTGTTACTTCTGAATGGGGGCAAGCTTCATTGTCATTATATTCTTTTTTTCCTTGTAATCTTCAAAACACAACGGTTTTGACTGAACTAAGAAAAGGAATTCAATCTTTTGACCTAATTTCCGTGCTGTGTGGGCTGTGAGAATGCTAGTGTAGCAACAGTCAACAGATATCTTTTTTCTGCATGATGGAACATTTTTTTTCTTTGGTTGAAAGGGCATACAAAAGATCCTGACTATCCAAAAGAAATGGCTCCAATGCAAAATTAGCAGTTATAGTGGGGAATTTGATTCCTAATCATAAGCATGAAACCTAGTAATTGGCCAAACCTCATTCTACAATCTCACAAAATTCAATAAACTAAGAAAAAAAAACGGTAACACTCTTCTCAATCTAAAGGGCGCAAAGGAATTTGTATAAAGTACAGGTGGCATGAGATCCAAACCTCACCATGAAACAGTAGATGCACAATGATCTCCTCCACCATAGTTCCAAACAGTTGGTTGGAGTTCACAGAATAGACAGTTTTGGGATGTCAGTCTGTAGTGATGAATACTGAGGGAGGGGATAAGTCCTCTCAAAAGGTTATTAAAATTGTAGTTACTTTTTTTTTGTAATTTTGAACATTGCTGATATCAACTTTTTTAAAAAAGGAACATAACTTTTCATTAATAAAATGAAAAGAGACTGGGAACGTTGTAGGTATCAATCTCAATTTTTTATTTGACGTTCATATGCACTCCATGTCTGTTTTTGCAGCTTGTTTTAGAAGGTGTGAGAGCAAGGCAATTGCAGGAGATTATGCTCATAGAGAAGCAGGCCTTGGAAAATGAGGTTCAGCAAGCCAATGCATCTCTTGTACTTTACGAGATGAAAGCTGCTAGAATTGAAGACCAGGTAATATGAGAATATTGTTGAAACATTAACTGTGGGGATGAATTGTAATTTACTTTCTGAATAGTCATGTTATATTTGCTTATTTATTATTGTAGTATGATTAATATTACAGTTGAGGGGTTGCTCGGATCATATCCAGAAAATTGAAGACGACAAATTACGTGACACAGAAACTCTTGAAAATACTCAAAAAAGATTGTTGGAGATTAGAATAGCATCTCAGCAAACAAGGGAGTCACTTGATCAATCTCAATCTAAAGTTGAAAAAAGTCGAACAACTCAAGCAGAGCTGCAGATAAAATTAGAAAAAGAAAGGTGTGGGTATTTTCTGTTTCTTTTCTTTTATTTTGTTCTTTCAGAACTTGCCAGTGATGTTTAGCTCTTTTTAGGTTTGAGAAGAAGAGAATAGAAGAAGAACTAGAAGTTATTGGCAGAAAAGCTTCACGGCTTGAAGCACAGATGGAAAGCTCATCAGTAGTTGAAAAGCTTCATGAGGAACTTGGGGAATATGAAAAGATAGTGAATTGCAAAATTTGTGTCAACAGTAGAAAGCAGGTAACCCTTTTTTTACCTTTCATATTTAGATTTAGCTTAGAAATGGGAGAATTTGGTATCGTTCTTGCAATTTGTTGCTTCCAAGAAAATATTACAAATGAAGAAATCCTAGTTGGCTAGTAACTGGGAGATGAATACCTGTAAGATATAAGATTATTATAGATGGTGAAATTGCACCTTTTGGGGACCAAAATTGCTATGCTCGATCCAACATGATATTTTATCAGGTGTTGATGCTTTGAATATTTTTGTACTTCCTTGTGCTTGTTCTACAAATTTCGTTGTCTTTTCTTTTTCATCTGTATGCTTCATTACGTGTTAAAATTTCCTTTTCTTTTGGTTCTTCAGGTTGTCATTACAAAGTGCTTTCATCTGTTCTGCAATTCCTGTGTACAAGATATCTTGAAGAGTCAGCATCGCAAATGCCCAAGATGTAGTGCAAGTTTTGGGCCGAATGATGTCAAGCAAGTTTTCTTTTGACTTGAAAGTTTGAAACTGCTTATACGTACCTCTCGACAAGACTTCTCAGCTGCCTTTGGTGCACATTTCATGACCATTTGGTTGAGGCACGAGTTGGCATGGGGATATGAACAGGTTTACATGTATGACTATGTTAGAATGTAGGGCAAAGTGCGTGAGACGAGAGCAAGGAATGTGGAATTCCTGCTGCATAGCAATTTAAGCTAATCATTTAGATTGTTGGCTTGGTTGTAGTTTGTGATTTTTTTAAAAATTTATTATGATGCATATTTGTTTTAGCTTCCCTTATGATGTGCTTGGAGCAACCGGAAGCTTTCAATTCAATATTTGCAGATTATTCCGAATCGTTTCACACTGCTATACAGCCATGGATGGACATAGACAGACAAGGCTTACTTTGCTCAACCAAATAGTTGCGCTCCCACCCCAACAGTTGAAGCTACAGTTGATGTGTGGTGTTCTTAATGCAACGGGATTTGCCTGCCCTCTCAAAACAGCTGGTGGGGACAACCCCATCGCCCCTGCCGGCAGAAATTTTTGTACATGACTTGGTTAGGCCCTAGAAGCTGATATTTCCATTCGATATATCTTATACATTTATTCCTCCCTTTTTTTTTCCCTTCTGGTGTATTTGAGCTTCCATGTTTTGATGTTTAGTGAATCTGTCAATGCACACGAGGTGCAGAATTTGTTTGAAGATGCTTTCTTAGTATAAGATTGCTTGTTTATTTGGTTACTTTTTAATTGCATTTATTTATTTATTTTTATTTTCGTTTTTGTCCTTGTTTCTGTAGCAGTTGGTTGCTTCAGTGGCAAGAAATGAAGGCAGGAGATTTCTCATGTTTATCCGTCTTTCCATTTCCACTTTTGTTAATTATTTTTCCATAAGATATTTTAATTAGATTGATGATCAAGTTGTGATGCCTTAAACATAGCATGTGAAATCTTCTGAGTGTAATGATTATAACTGGTTTAGAAGAAGGGTCCTATTGTACGGAGGTTGAAATTTGGTGAGTCAGGAAGGACTTTGTTGTCTTGTTATGGACGTGTGGTTCAATCTAGTTAGAGCTTTACTTCATTGTATGATCCTTTTTGTGAGGTTCCTGTGACTATATTCTGATAAGCAAGTACTGAAAGATTCTCATCTTTTTTATAAGCATTACTGTAATTCAACTTACATAAAGGCTTTGTCCCTTCAAAGACAGACCCATACAAGAGGAAAATCAACAAGGAACAAAATGGGGACAGCGCACATCAAAAGCATACATGTGTCACATGATTTCTCTCCTAAAGCATTTTGCTCCTCTTTTATACACAAAGCAACAAATTTGAAGGAAACTTACTACATGGGGTATGATTTCTTTTTCTTTTTTCTTTTTGTCCTTTTCAGATGGGGCAGTGCCTATAATTCCTTTTGTCTAAATCAACATTTTATTGATCATTCTTCTTTTTTCTCTTGTCCATTTTATTACTTTTCTCATCTATTTTGAAAAATTATCCAAGGTTGCAGTTCTGTCAATATGATGCAGACTCAAACACAGGGGCAATAATATGATGAATGGTGATCATGGTTTTTGGTTGTGATGTAGATTCAATAAAGACAATATTGATGTCAACTAGCTCTTGAATTAACTCCATTTACAAGGTATTCAATAATTGTAATATTCAAAATCTACTTTTCTTCTTGTCTTTACTTTTGTCATATTCCAATTATTATTAAATCAGAAAACATTGGTGGTGCAGTTCAGCAATGGAATACCGTTATTTAAATCTTTCTTCTTTAAAAAGGGATAAAAAAAAAACTGCCCAATAATTAAGTGGATCATTTCTTCTATCGCAATATTTCAGTTGGGGCCAAGGGGATCTCATATCATCCTTTAAATTTTGGCCAATAGCTAAAGAAAATGATGGAAAATTGGAATATTATAAAGAAGATATAATGATGGTGAGACAAGATGAATGAGATCACTTGCCACCAAGCACTTGTGAATTGAAATGTGTCTCATGTATAACAGGATAAGTTCTTGTCTTGTTAAAAAAGTGATGCTTCTCTCTGTTTGCTAGTTGTTGGAAAATTGTTATTCAACAACTCTCTCTCTCTCTCTCTCCCTCTCTCCCATTTTTATAGCAGCCAGCTGCCTTTGATGTCATGAATTTGTGTTTTTATTTGTTCCTCTTGCAAAACTTGATGGGGAAAACACCATATTCTTATTCAACTAGTCCATATTCACATGTACTGTTGACATTAACTTAAACTTTCAACTCATATATTTAGTTTGTAGCTTTATTCTCTAGGTTTTTCTTTTTTAGTACCACTTTAGTGATAGAAATTTTGTTATATTTGTAATTATTCTTTTTTAGTACAACTTTGAAATGAGATTGAACCTCCGACTTTTAGGGAGGAAAGCCTTGCTAAATAGATTATAAGTTAGTTTATTAAATCAAACCCAAGTTATATACTTCATTAATTTTCCAAATTTAAATATAAATAATACAAACTCAAAAACATAATCATTTTAGAACGATACAAATCATTGCAATGATGAATGAAAAATGTTGGTTATTTGAGAAATTGTGTAAATTTGAGTCTTTATAAATATAATAAATCATAAAATAATAATAATATTTGTATCCAACAATAGATAATATCATCTCCAAATTTGTAGAGAATGTACTAAAATATTTCCTTAAAAAACAAATGTTAATGAGATTAAATCTGAGACGAAGACTAAATTTAAATTTAAGAAATTTGAATGGATATTGTTGACTAAAATAATTCCAAAACGTTTTTACTCTGTTATTGATTTATCTTTATTACCGTAGAACACAAATATTGAACTTAAATGAGTTCCCAGAATGAAGGCTCTTCCAGCCGAAAACCATTATGATCGGCCGCCGCACAAAACTGCCACAACGAAGAATGATAAACAAACCCATCTTTCAAATCAGAGATGACCAAATCGGGCAAATCGAACAATGTGTCATCACCGCCCACCGTGGACGGTGAGTTTGAGGAGTCCTCTGTTCTCTCTCCCCCATCGCTTCCAGGAAACAGAGGCTCCCTGCTCTCCTCCACCGCTTCCTCTCCACCACTTACAGCGTTGATTCCGGCAGAAAATGTGGCGGCGGCCGCCTGTGCCGCGGCAGCCTGAATGTCCTTATGGGAGCTGGAAAGCGGGCGAGGAAGGAATTGGGCCAATTCGGGGAAATTGAGAAAAGCAGAGTGACCTTTAATGGCGAGGGCGGCGGCGTCATGGGCTCGAGCTGCCATTTCCGGCGTTGGGTAAGTTCCAAGCCAAATTCTGGTCTTCTTCCTTGGCTCGCGAATCTCAGAGACCCATTTTCCCCAATTTCGTTTACGAACTCCTCTGAACATAGGGTGGTGTCTGTTTTGTTGAATGGTCCTCTGTTTTGTGTTGTCAGAAACTTGTTGGTATTGATCATGGGTTGTGATAGAGGCAGAGTGACAAAAGGAGGTTGCTTTAGCATCAGATGCTTCAATATAATTGATAAATGGTTCCATTTGATGGAGAGAGTGGCAAAAGCCAAATGTGGTTTTAAGCATAATTTGGCACTACAATGGGGAAGCTTTTCATTTTATTAACACATTTTCATGTTTACTTTCATAGAGCAGCCACACTTTTGTTTTTTTTTGTTTTTGTTTTTTTTTAATTTTCTTTTTTCTTTTCTTTGAAATGGGATGGGCTGGATTGGTTGTGGGAAGGAAAAGAAAGAATAAGAGTACAAAAGAAGGATTGGGGTCCGAATGTTTTTTCCAAAGTAAAGGAGAAAATACAGCTCAATCCCAATTTTGATTTCCGTGTCAGTGTTTTCCAAATGCATGTTCTCATTTATATATATATTTATATTTTCAAATCTCGTGTTTTTCTTTTTTTTTTTTTAACTTTTACGACGGTGGAGAGGATTTGAACTTTTGATTTCAAAGAAAAAAAGCAATGTCTTAAATGTTAAGTTATACTTGTGTGACTACATACATTTTGTGATCTAACAATTTCATTCTTATTCTTGAATTAGTTTTAAGAGTGGAAGACTATATTTACGAATCAACATGGATTCTTTTAGCATATATTTTGTGTATACTCACAAGCTACCTAAGAAATGAAGATGTACCTTATTGGTGGTATATATACTATAATTCTTTTTATACATTTCTTAACCATCCTCATGTCTTTAGAATCTTGCTCATTTTGACATGGTCTTTGATTATTTATGTATCTTTTTTTTTAACTTAAACATTATATGCATAAAAAACTCAAATGTGTCTTTTGATTAATATTTTGTGACACGACAACTCAATGCAAGTTAGAGTAGCTATGTCAAAGATCAAACTTCAACCTTGAGGGAAGAGTGACATGTCAACTACCACGGGGTTAAATTCACTTTGCCAATCGGCAAGTTAGAGTGTAGTTGTTAGTACACAAGAGATATACGTATGGAAATTAAACCATTTATACAATGAATCTCTCTTTAGTAATTATTTTGTTGGAGCTTCACAATTAAATAAAATTAGCTTGGAATAATTTAAGTTAGAACGATTCTTTTGAGACTATACATACAGGACAAAACAAAAAAAATGAAATATTTTAAAAATAAATAAAAATAGTTTATTGCATGTCATATTATAATAGGATAGTTTCACTAACTATTTTTCATACATATATCTATATAGATATTTATATATATACATACATTATATATAGATATAGATATATATACATACATACATGAAAAATACACATATACATATATATATATATACACACATACATACATATGTATATATATACACATACATACATATATGTGTATATATATACACACACACATATTTAAGGTCAAAGAAATTAGGATGAAAAATGGTATAAAAATATTTGTAAAGTGAGGTGTGGAAGCATGTTTTGAAAGGTCAACCTTCGTGGCCTCAACAACTCAATATATTAATATTATAGTAATTTCATGTGAAATGCTACATATTGCTATGGTCATTATTTATATATATATATTAATATTAATATTAATAATCCAAAAACCACCTACTGGATTGCCCAATTGGATTTTAAATAACCTTACTTGGTCTATGCTAATTTATGAACATGCTTTCTCATTTCAATTATTTTTGCTATCAGATTCTTTTCCTTTTTATTTTTTTCTCCATATTTTTATTTAAATAATTAATTAATATCAATGGACTGCAATAACCAATATGGTACCCGAGTTTAAAAAATGTTTGGATTGGTTTGGGTTCAACCCAAACTAATCTTAGTGAATCAATCCAATTCATACGATTTTGATTTAATTAAATTAAAAAAAGTTCATAACCCAACTCAAACAAGATGGGTTGATCGCCATGTTTTTTTTTTTTTTACATTTCTTAAAGAAACAAAGAACAATCAAACCGAACTATTTTCTCACTGATCTTTATCACGTAAGAGAGGGAGGATAAACCCCAAACCCTAAGCAAGAAAGACATCAAGACATCTAAATTTTCAAATGTAAGAACAACTTTGAGGAGATGTCAAACTACAATATCATGAGCGACGTTATGATCATCTTAAAACGAATATTGTGTGTGTTTGGGTGAGGATATTGTAACCTAATATTATGTACAATTATATCAAATTAAAGACAATTTTAAAATATTGGATCGATACACATATCAATACAATGTATTCCGAATGTGAGAGGGAAGATTTGAACTTCTATCTTTTCTATAAAAAAATGCATGTTTTAACCCCTTAACTTTACCGAGTTTGATAATTTAAAATATATTAAAACCTTCCCCCGCGCGTGTGTATATATTTAAAAAACAAAACTAAAAATAAATAAATATATACGATTTATTAAATCTGCAAAACTATTTGGTAATACACCCTACACCTACGCTTGGCCGAAATGCATATTTGATAAAACTCATTTAGGTTAAAAATCTCCCATTAATCTTTCAAACTTTCATAAAAATTATCAATATGGTCCCTACATCTTTTAAACTAACTATTTGGTCCATGCACGTTAGATACCATTTTCAAAATACGAAGACAAAATCATTACTTTTCAAAATTTTCTTGTTATGATCCATAATTAATTATAACTCTCAAAGTATATATTTTTATCATTTCTATAATACTTAATAGCCTGCCATATTTTTATCATTTCTATAATACTTAATAGCCTGCCATATTTATTCTTTGTAATTGTAATTAATGACAAATAATACTAATATGTAATCAAAATTACATTATATTCATTCCATTTTTTATAAAGTACAATCTTATTATAGTACAGAGTGATAGCAATAATATATTTAAAGCATAAGATGTAACTATAAGTTGCTGTTTAATTAGTCACAACACTACTAATTACTTAGATAAATAATTTAAATCTGTTTCCCTCCCTAAAATTTGTATTATTCCTATTAATTTTATCTATTCTGTCTTCCAGATCCAACACATCTCTCCTACAATTCTCCTTCTCTCTCTAAAATTTCAATACTTTTTTCTTTGGTAACAAATCAAAATTGGTGATGTAATTAGTAGGTCATTACTAATTACCTACTAATTATGTAATTATGCAATATATATTATATACTCTTACGTCCGATAAAACATCATCCATATGTCAATTCAAGCATATGTAATAGTAATTAGTAGATAATATGTATTAATTATCGTCTCAAAAGTCAACGGTTATATCTCTATCCGTTCTCGTAATTGTTGTCACGAAGGTATGAAAAGGAAATAAAGATAAAGTGTAATTTAAGGAGGAGTTTGCTTTTATTTATTGGTATACAAATAATAATTAGTGAGGGGCCAAAGACATTGCATGCAGGGATGGGAAACACAGAATAAAACATAGACACGAATTAAGACGACAGACATGCATTTAACTTTATTACAATTAACCTTAAATTAAACTGCTAATTATAATAATAATTAATAATAATAATAATAATAATATGATTATTGTTGTATGTGTTTCAAACTGTTACATTGTGACCGTTTGTTCTTTCCATTTCAGGATTGGCACCATTCTCCCAACAGTCGTAATGTTTCATTTCCCAATATTCTTTTTTTATTGTTTATTAATTATTTTCTCCTCTAAAATAATTCTCTTCTATAAATTCTTTTAAATTTCTCTCTTTCTCTTCAAAATACACAGTTTTTTTTTTTTTTCTCTTTAGTTTAATTTCTTTCTTCAGTCCACAGTCAAACACACAGTCTCTCTCTCTCTCTCTCGTTTTTTTTTTTTTTTTTTTTTGTTTTTGTTTTTTTCTCTCCACACAGACAAATCACACAGAAGACTGATATGGGCACAGTTGAGGTCTTTGATGGTGCTGATTTAAACCCTAATGCCAAAGAATGGAACCCTATTTACGATTGCGCTCCAGAGGAAGACCGGTGCCTCTTTCTCACTTTCTCAAATGGCTTCCCCCTCACCGAGCAGCAAATCGTCACCTTCTTCACCCGGTATGTCCACCTTTAATTTCTTCCTTTCTAATTTTGACAATATGTGAAGTGGATAAATGCCAACATTAGACAAATAGTATGAGTTATATCCAAGTTAAGAAGCAGACATGTTGTAAGTCGTATATACATATCTATGTTTATGCATATATGTTAGGTTCACTTTTAACTGATGTAGAAAATTCGGAGCGTGCATCGAAAGGGTGTACGTGCATTATCCGGACGGAGGGAAACAACCACCATTGTTTGGGAAGGTGGTGTTTGTTGCATCTTCAATTCCAGCAATCATTCTTGGAGGAAAAGAAGAAGCTAAGTTTTCTATTGATAGCAAGACGATGTGGTGTAAGAAATTCGAGGCTCGAAAAGCTCGGTCTAGGGCTTCAGCCCCCGCTTCTCGACGACGATAAAAGAACACGAGAAGGGGGAAAGGAGTAGTACTGGTGGGTTTAATTTGATTTTGTGTCAAAAGTGTTTGGATAAGCCCAAAGTTTATTCATGTGTGTTTCCAAAGGAAAGGGTATGAAACCATTGTCAGTTTCTTCGCTGAAATTAATAAATAGGAACTTAATTAATGAATTTTTTTTTCCTTTTTTTCTTTTTTTTTTTTTAATTTTATTTTGTGCCTATGAATTTATTCTTTTTCTTCTTTTGTTGAGAATTATAGATTATCATCAATTGGAACATTGCATTTACGGAAACATCCAGCCCAGAATGTATAAACCAGGTTAATTTCCTTAAACAAAAAACAAGAAAAATAATAATCTCAATCTTTATATATATATATAATTTAGAAATAATTCATTTCCATGCTCATGGTATTAATGGACAATAGATATTTGGTTGAGTAAAATGTATCAATTTGATCTTTGGTTTTTATGAAAGGTTAAATGGATTGTACATAAGTATCTTGATTTAGTGTACATTGATATGTTTATATTTCACGATGCATATTTCTATCGATTAGTCAATAGATTTTAATCGATATAAAGAAAAAGTCATATCCTTATTATATAACGTAAAATACGAGTATTTTATTGAGTTACTTCTTCTCTCGCTACATATCAATTGATTTTTATATAAAAATTGAATTTATCTCGTCACTAATGTGAATATAATATGAACAGTAAACATTTTAACTTATTAAGTGTAAAATGTTAATGTTGAATTTTCGATGTCCCAGTTATTGAACTAAAAATTAAAGTTGAGTATATAAGGTAGTTGCCAATTAATTTTGTGAGATTTCTTAACCCTACTCATCTCCTTTTTAAAATGTAGAAAAATAATTTGTGATGTATGAGGCTTTGTGTAATTACTATAATTTTATTTAAAAAAATTATCAAAAATAGAAAAATTGACAAAATATTTACAAACAAAGTGTAATGAATTTTTGTTTTTAGTGGGTTTTTTTTTGTATGAAGTATAAATAATTTGTTTTTTTTTTCTATATTTGAGAAAAAGCTCCATTTTATTTATTTATTTTAGAATATGGATTAACTTCCAACTTAATTGGATGATTATTTATTTAGATACACGAGTATCTTGTAATTAGTAAAGATATTGTCACAGTAATAATTACTTTTAGGATTATATATAACTATTTTAGTGTCTTTTCTTTATTTTAAATGACCCTTTAGGACATCATTGTATATATGCAGCAGTCAAGTGTATCTATATTTTTAATAAATATTAAATTTACTTTCTTGAAATTAATTTTTATCAAAATTGGTTAATTAATAATAATAATAATAATTTGTGAAAAAATAAAATACGCGATCATCTAAAATTTATAGGAAAAATGTTAATAGATAAATAAAAAAATCAATAAATCAATAATAAACTAGTAGTATAAACAAAATTTATATTTAACCTTTTATGTACTAAAAATACCATCAACGATTCAATTATATTAATGGTCTTTCAAAAACAAATAAGTCAAAATTGAATTAATACTAATATTTTTATCAATTTATACAAAAACTTCAACCTAATTTATATATAAACAATTTTATTTTGCAAAATAATGCATGAAAGTTAGTTAAACTAAAATTGATAATATACATAACATTAAATTGGGTAAAGACCAAAATGCATTTGAATTAAATTTTAAATTTATTTTATTATTCCATCTATGTAAATCCTACCAAATTAAACAAACATAGCTATTTGAATATTCTCAGAAATTAATGTCTCAAAACAAACATATATAATCATCTAAAATTTCCAATATTCATGTTTTAATAATTTAAAATTTGGTTTCCTTTTTTGAAATGAATTAAGGAGTTTAAGTTAAAAATAATAAAAATGAAATAAATAAGTTAAAAGAGTTCACATGTGGTTCATGTTTTCTTGTTTTTCAAATAATTGAACAAAAGTCTAATGGGAAAGCTACAATAATTCAATTAATGCATTTTTTTTATTGACTTGGTTTTTCTTTCAGTCTCATAGAAGACTTATTTATTTATTTATTTATTTTTAAGATATCGTAAATTAATTTTTTAATTTAATTTTCTCTCAATTTATATTATTTATTAATTAATAGATAGGAAATTACGGGGTGAATACATTGGGGGTGACAAATTCTAAAGATATATTATGAACACGTCATCCATCGACATGCTTCGACTCGTCTTACAACTATTACTAAAGTATTAACCCCATGACATCCATTTCATTACATATGCATCTCCCACGTCATTTTATTTATTTTTATTAAAATTAAAGAATGTTAGCATTATTAATAATTATTATTTAGTATGACTTCTTTTTTTCTACATCTTCCATTCCCACCCATAATTTTAATAATTAAAAAATTAAAATGTTTTTTTCTAATGGGTATGTTTAACTTTTTTTTTTCTTCAAAAAAATTCTATTTTATTCTCTATACTTTAAAAAAATTAAATAATAACGCTCTTTTCATTCGTTTGGTTAACAAATTAACAGTATATATTGTTGAGTTTATTCTTCTAAAATATGTTAGCGTGTTAACTATTTAAGGGAATTGAAAATTTTCTTAATATAT
>JBBPDJ010000020.1:1024415-1159797 GCA_037974625.1 Cucumis cinereus
TCCCGTTTAGGTACTTTTCTTTTCCATAATTTGTTTGATTGATCTTTTTAAAATCAAGTCAAAAATCTTCTAAATAAAATTATTTCTTCTTCAAAATCCTATCGAAACGAGCAAGAAAAGTCACCACTCCTAGATATGTAGAGAAAATTTGAAGAGAACAAACAAAATGAAAAATTGCTAATGTTAATAAAATACACACACAACAACAACATTATCCTTTTTATACCTATATTTAAGAAGTCGTATTACTCGTGTAGAGATTATGTATGGAATTAAAATGAAAGTCTAAATCAACTAATTACTTATAAAATTTTAGGTTTTAATTGACGTTTTAAATGAATTCAAACCCGCACAATTCACATTTGCCATAAAGTATTTATAAATTGAACCAATTAACATATCTGCTTAAGTTTTAAAGTTCAACAATCTCACGCTTTAGATATTAATTTGATATTTTTCTATTTCTCTATTTAAAAATATATATATAAAGTTCGAGAGTCTCTTTAATTTTTTTATTACAGATGATATATGTTTTAACTAATCAAATTGAATAAGATTTTAAAACTTAAATTTTAAAAAATAATTGATTTGTTCAAATTTGGTGGGAGAGAGAGAGAGAGAGAGAGATATTTGATTTGTTGAAAAGCTTCTCGATTACGGGAGGGAGAGAGTTGAGATATCTTCAACATATAAAATTCACGCCACTTTGGTGGACCCACTTATTATTATTATTATTATTATTTTAAGAAAAATCATATTTTTTTTAGAAAAATAAATAAATACTCTCTATTAACATTTTATTTATAAATCGTGCACCCTTATCTTATCTTGCATGAAAATTACTAACGTTGATTTTATCAATTTCAATTTTAAAAATATTTTTTCCAAAAGTTGACTCTAAATTTTCCATATCATATCAATTTGAATCCCTAAATCCTAAAATATTAATTTGATCGAATTTGATATTTTCATAAGAGTTGCAATTTTAACCTTAAAATTTATAAAATATTACCATTTTAACCATTTAATAAGCTATAGTTTCAAATATTGTTAAAAGGATCCTTCATCCATTCAATTGATTATAAAACATATATATGTACAGTAGGAGGTTAATTAAATTTTAGGGAAATATGATATAATAACTCAACTTTTTTGATAAAGGTTACAAATTTTAGCAAAGTTATTTCATAATTAGTGTGTATCGATAAAATTCATTATTGTGCGAAAATATATTTATAAAAATTTTAATTATTTTTTTCTTGGGTAAAATTCGTGTACAAATTAGTAAAAGTTAAATTGTAGCGGTAAAAGTACTTATAAAATTTTATTTGATTGACTTAAAAGTTTAGAACTCAAATTATCATGCTTAAACGTTACGACATAATAAATTTATACGAACATAATAAATGTACGGTCAGTATTGTCCCAAAAAAGATATATGGTCAATGGTTTTTTTTTTTTTTTTTAACACGTTATTTTCCATTTTTCTTTTAGAGTTCACATAGATTATTTATATAAAGCGGCGTTTGCAAAGTACGAAGATTCATAAATATAATCTTTACATTGTAACGCTGTCTGTCTTTTTCCACAAATTGACAAAAAACAGACAAGAAAGCAATTTCCGATATGGAAGCCGACAGCCCCCACCCGGACTTTTACCAACACCTCGTCGTTATGCGTCACGGTGACCGGTTCGACAACTTCGACCGGTCCTGGTCCGCCACCGCCGCCCGCCCTTTTGACCCGCCTCTTCACAATGATGGCCTGGTTCGCGCCTTCGATACCGGTCGGACTTTTCTCCACCTTCTCCCCTTCTCTTTTCACCGTCTCTTCGTCTCCCCTTTCCTTCGCTGCGTCCAGACCGCCGCCCAAGTCCTCCGAGCCCTCTCCGCCGCCGACGCCAATCCCTCCACCGCTCTCAAGGTCTGCCAATTTTCATTATATCCGTAGTTGACTATTGCTTCTCCTCTGTTCTCAATCTTCTGAATTTTACATTAATTTCTTAGATTTTTTTTCTTTTTGTTCTGGGTTTTTTGTTTCAGGAATTTTGATGGGTGGATTTCAGTTTGACATTTTTTGTACATTCAGAGACATAGATAGGAATTGGTTGATAACGATGTTTCTTCAAAATAAAAATATCCATACCGAAATATGTAAATAAAATGTGGATATCAATAAATATTTCTATAAGTCACGAATTTATTTAGATTAACGTGAGTATCTATGCATGGATATTTATATTCGTATTGAACTAAATAGATAGCAATTTATGTTTATTGAACCATAGGATTTACAGAAATATTCGTGCAGTCTTTTTGTTCATTGGTATACTAATAATCATGTCCTTGAAATTTCTTTATCTTAACTTTTTGTTGTCCTCTTTTGAGTTTGCTGCCATTGCCACTTTCCTCACCATTGGATTTTTGGGTAAAATTGGCAGCCAAATTTCACGGAAACTTGAGTTGGGTTAAAATTAGCTTTAAAAAATAGTTGGTTTGGTTTGATTTAGGTGGAAAACCAAACTAACAAAATAATCCTTGATACTGACAGATGAAGGTGACGTGACATCTACTTTCTTATAGTTATAGTAGCCTGCAGTGTTGTTTGAAAAAGGCTTGTTGAAAAGTTCTTCTCAACTTTTTCAAACAAAGATTTGTTCATTGGTACTCAAAAATTCACTTTCAATAATTTCTGCTTCAGACAATTGTATAAATGTTTTACTTTTGAATGGTATCAGCAGTTCAAGGAATATATTTAAAAGTCAAATCTGTTTCTTAATAGAGATTATATATTTTTTTAAAACTTGAGATTAGTCTCACTTTTATCTCCAAAATTTAGGACTGAAGTGAGAAATAATTGAAAAGTGGAAAATGAATAGCTTCACTTGCTTTGATTATCTTATAATTGATCTTGACATTATGAGATCAGATGACTAAGTCTTCAGCTGAAAAGTAGGACTCCAAGAAGTCTCATTATTTAGAAAACTACTCTTTTTTGACTTGTATGATCATTTTGAAATTGATTTCAGACATTTGTAAATCTTGAAGTTTGAAGGAGGATTTACCCTAAACCCTTCAATTTCATTGCACTCAAGTCTCTTTTTGTACAGTTTTTTTCTTTTTCCTGCAAATGCTGAATTTTGACACTTTGAAATCATATTACTGTAGGTTTCTATAGAGTATGGACTGTGTGAGATGCTAACCAATGAAGCAATCAGACCAAAAGTTGCTCCAAAGGATTTGAATTGGGGTTTTGATATTCCACAGCTCGAAGCTATTGTGCCGAGTGGCACTGTTGACCATTCCGTTGAGCGGGTATATAAAGAGGTAAATAGTGGCAAATGAAATTGTTATCAAACGAAGTTTCAATGTATATGCCTAACTTGTTTTTAACTCTGTTTAACTAAAGGCTATTTCTTGAAAACTTCAGATGCTTCCCTGGGAAGGGACAGCAGTGGTTACTCATCGTCGGTATGTTCATTTGTTCCAGACACTTGCTAATAAATACCCGTCAGAGAATTTGCTACTTGTCACACATGGTAAGTAGTATTTTTGGTAGCTGCCATATCTCATCCTCGTGGTTTGTTCTTAAGATGTCGTTTGTTCTTCGTTGTATTTCAGGTGAAGGGGTTGGAGTTGCAATTTCGACATTTATGGAAGATACAATCGTGTATGGAGTTGAGTATTGTGCCTTTGTTGAACTACGGAGGCCTGTTTTCCGTAAAGCCGATACGTTTGTGTTTGGAAATTTTGAGGTGATACTTAGAGAAGGGCAAGATGGGATCAAACACATGCCAAATCCAGAAAAAGAATGAGACCACATTTTTCCTTGGGAATAAACTGCCAGACTCTCTATTGTTTCCATCTGCCTCGATTCTATAACGCATTGGGTTGTCAAACTTTCTCTCTATTTTTGGGTTTTCTTTGAATAAATGAGTCTGAAATTCTTGATGTTATTTTAGATAGTGATAATATGATACTGATAATTGTTAAGGAGAGAGAAAAAAATGAAAGTGATGTGAAGTCTAACCAATGTGACCCCTTCCCCCTCGCACTGCTGTTGTTATTTTGTTTTCTATCAGTTTGGTAATGCTGAAGATTGATTATCAGAAATCAATATATAATTATAATTCTCCATGGTGTTCCATTTTAGTATTAACAATTGATTTTGGCAAGTCACTAACAGGCTCTTGTATAGCTAAAGAGAAGGAGGTCACCTGATATGATAAACTTCCCAAAAGATCCTCAATAAATTAAAGCATGAATTCTGATATAGAGTTTTCCATCACACTCTAACATCCAAACTTCTAGCTATGGCCTTTGCTACAAGTACATAAACAGAGTTTTTGAGCAACTCAGAGCTATTAAAGAATCAAACACAAGTTAAGTTATAATCACTAAAGAGGCGTTTAGCCCCCAACTTAATTATCTTTCGGTGGAATAGGCTATTATAACTCACTTTATGTTTTGACCTCCCATTATAATACGCCAAGTTCTCCATAATTATAATCCACACTTAGCTACAATAAAATTATTTGAAAACTATCACTATCT
Source organism: Cucumis cinereus (assembly GCA_037974625.1). Classification (NCBI taxonomy): domain Eukaryota; kingdom Viridiplantae; phylum Streptophyta; class Magnoliopsida; order Cucurbitales; family Cucurbitaceae; genus Cucumis; species Cucumis cinereus. Next base: position 1,028,969 of record JBBPDJ010000020.1, read on the forward strand.
TCCGTATCGACTAAGAATAGATCAACTATTAAATCTTGGATGGAAATTTCTTTTACCTACATCTCTCGGTAATCTATTATTAACAACTTTTTTTCAACTCTTTTCATTGTAAAGGAATACCATATTCTATATTCATGACTTGCTCAAGCACTATTTTTCAACCATCAACTCAGACTTTAAGTAGTCTATATTCCAAACACGAGTTATTATAACTCAAACTAAGATCGTCAACACTTTAGACACTAGCTGTAATAACCAATCCAACGCTCCAAGCAACCCCTTAAGAATAGTGAGGATCGAGGAGAACATCCATTGATTCAACTAGCTATGAACTAATTTGGAAATTTTGATACCAGCAGTGTCGTCAAGCGAGCACAACTCGAAGTTTCTAGCAACAAATGAATCATCGTTGAGAAAAGTGGGTCTTCTCAAGATAGCATATCCACAACAATCAACATTCAAAACTGTAGAAACAACAACTCCAACTCCTATGCCTAAAAAAGGCAGCCATATTTTAAATAACAGAGAAAAAGAAACCAAATAAATACACAATTATTGCTATATCTACATCAATCTATAGCTAACAATGAGTGATAAGCATGATGTTCTGGAAATGGTAGTTATCAGCCAAAATCTTGAAAACCTGTTCAAATCTTGACTGTATAGTCGTAGGGACCTCTCCAAATTGTGGCATCTGAAATGAGATATTGAAACAAGAAAGAAACGAGATGATTTAAAAGTAGAACAAAAAACAGAAAATAGAAATGTTATCGAACGCGCTCTAACGGCTAGGTTTGGCTGTAGCTCTTCATATATAGGTTCTACAGAATGGTCTGTAGAAGCGGTAGGTAATATTGTTTCAAGATCTGTGACGTTGAAAGCCCAGTTCCAATTCATTGGAGCCACTTCAGGTGGGATTTCATTGTGGTTTAGCTTCTCACACAACCCATATTCTATAGACACCTATATGGACCAAAACTTAATTAGTTAAAACAAAAGTAGTGCTTAAAATTTAACCAAATACTCTTGTTTTCTTTTGATTGTTACTATATACAATCCTCCATATTTGTTTTGGATAAAAGATCATGTCAACCACACAACATAGAATTAGAAATTCTATGGGTTAGATTAGATTTCTGTCTTGTTATTAACTTTCGAGTTTGTTTCACTTCGTAATTTTAACTTTTGAATTATTTGTTTTAGTTTTTAAACTTTCTAAAACAATAACTTTATGTTAGTTCATTGTACATAAATATTCAACGTCAAATAAATTCTGTAGCCAAACACACAAACTTTTAAACGACTCTACGTATCAAAAACATATTATTTAAAAAAATTATCGTGAATAGTAAAAAGCTGAAATTATTTACCGTCAGTATCTATTATTGACAACGGTGATATTTTGTAAATATTTTGATTTATTTTACTATATTTGAAAATAGTCAATTTTTTTATTACCTTTAATCTTTATGTTCAATCTTTACGGTTTAAAAAGAAAAATGTAGCACCAAAGTATGTTTTTTTACTTTTTACTTCGGTTTTTACGATTTTATCAAATTATGGTTTTTCTTTGACCCACCGAACCAACCGAATCGGGGGTTCATTTCAAAAATCAAAACCGATAAAATGCGGTTTGATCGGTATTTGCCTTGGTTTTCCTGAAACCGGACCGTTCAAAACCCGTGTCCACGATATCCCTCCCTTTTAACCCGCCCCGCTCTTCAGTTTCGTTTCCAGCCGCAGAAGACCCCTTCATCTGACCTGTATATCCACGTTTTGCTTCCTTTAGACACTGCGCAACAACAAGCATTTGAGCGGCTTGTTCCTCTCCCTCCCTCTACTGTGCGGCTTCCACCTCAGTGTGGCGGCGCGACGTCTTTCTTCACGGCGACGTATCAGAGACGTCTTTTCTGACATCTGTGAAGATTTTCTGCGGCACACAGGCGTTTTCGGCAAGTATATTGACGTTTTACTTCCTTTCGACAACCACCCTCAATCGACTTTATTTTTGCGTTACTCGCTTCCTTATGACTTTAAATATGCAGAGTTAGGCTTATTCGAACTCCAAATAGCAAGCATTTGACGCCAGCTTTCAGTAGGTAATTGTTCGTTCTAAACTATTTCGAACGTACTTTTTGGTGTTCTTGAATTTTCCCCAACACTAGGAAGCTCTTGTTTATAGATTTGGAGTTGTTTCGGACTAATATAAACAGTTTCTAGTAACCCATTTGGTGAGTTTCGGTGGCTAACAACTCACGTTTAACCTTTTCGTTTTTTTAAGTTGAACTCTCTCTTGTAGTTTAAAACTGATTTGGTGTATTTGAAACTGAGGTTTAAGGTTGTTTGGGGTGAGAAGATTCATTCTAAACATTCTTTGGACTTGGAATAAAGGTTTCAAACTGAGTTCTAACTTTTGAACCTTGTTTTCAAACTGAGTTGTTTTTGTTAGGTTTACTGGTTTACTGCATTTGTTTGGCCTTCTATCGTTGAATTTAGTGTTGTCGACTTCTTGTTATATGTCTTTAAGTTCAGATTAGAAGTTTAGTGGAGTGTTAATCTCGTTTTGAACTAAGTTGTCCTTAGCAATTTAATTTAGTTGAATCTATCCTTTAAGTTAAGTTTGGATCATATCGATTATTTCAGGTAGTTTGTGTAATGTTTCGAAGTTTTGAAATTTCTAGTCTTGTTTAGGTTCTCTGAGCAAAGATTAGAATGGTAGTTTGTGTAATTGTCTTGATGTTGAACGAAGAGTCATGTAGGGGCTAAATTTGGTATGAGAGTTTAGTTCAGCGTAAATTTTGGAGGTGTTACAGTTGGTATCAAATCGGAGTTGTTCTGGCAGTTTGACCCAGAATCTAGGTTGTTATTAGTTAGTGTTATGGTCCTTCTCAGCTTCTCTCTATCGCTCAGTATGTGAACTCAAAATTTTCCTATAATGTTTGATTTGATTAGATTGGTTGCCTCATATGATTATGCTTGACTTGCTTGTTTGCTAGTAGGCGTAGGATTTTCTTATAGTTAGCTAGATAGTTTGTGTTTGTCTTGAGCATGTGGTAGTTGTTATTGGTTGGTAGGGACACGATGCTACCATAGTTGACTAGATAGCATGTGTTTTTTCTTGTGCTTGTTTGCGTGTTAGTAGGATTAGGATGTGTCCTTGAACTTTAGTTTGCCAGTGAGTTAGTTGAGTGACTGTTCCCCTTGAACATATGCTCTCTTCTTTCAGCTGCCTGTTGATAGGTCTGTTTAGGTTAACAAACTAATTAATTGGACCAACAAGTCCTCTGGACTTCATCGCATAAGATGGGGTCGGCATCAAAAAGGGAAAGAAAATCACAAGCAATTGATAGTGGGTCTGAAGATTTTGAAGACATGGAGAATTTTGAACTTCCTGTAAGTCGGTATTTTTTTAATATAGAATATTTATTTTCTTTGACTCTATAGCCTGTCTAATTGAGCTTTATAACTAGGTTGGGGCAGAGGAATACTTAAGTGACGAAGATGACAATTCAGAGAATGAGGAAGAAATGGAAGAGGATGAGGAAGAAGAAGTCGAAGACGATGAGGATGAAGAACAATTAGAAGAGGAAGATGGAGGGGAGGAGGACCGTAAAGATGCCGAGATGGAGGAACTTGAGAAAGAATATATGGATCTTCGTCACCAGGAGCAGTAAGAAATTATTAAATTATTTTCATTGCTGCTTTTTACACTTAAAATCACTACAGGTTTTCAGGAGTTAGTAATACAGAATAGAGAAGTTATGAATGGATGTGTGAATTGTTGTCCTTCTAGTTCTTTTTCTTTCTCTTCTCTTTTCGACTTCAAAATTTCTTTGTTGTTGGTTTTTTTAAGCCCACACTTTAAGTTTCTTGTATAAACCATCTTTTTCATCTAAATTAATTATAATAGGAACAATTAAATAAAGATTTGCCTGTGTTCATTGTAAAGTTCTAATTTCTTTTATTCTCAGAATCACATGTAACTTTTTTTTTTTTTTTCATTTTCAAATTTTGGTGTGTTCCATATAATTTTATCATTTTCTTCATTTTTTCAATGAATGCTTGGTTTCTTACCAAAAATGCTTGGTTTCTTACCAAAAAAAAATGTTTGATTTAGAGACATTTTGAAGAATTTGAAGCAGCATAAGGATGAGGATTTTCTTAAAGGTCAAGCAGTGAAGAATCAAAGGGTATGTCATGTTTTTCAATGCTTCCATTTCATGTTCTACCATAATAGGTTCAAGTTTATGCACATTGGAAAATAATTGGCAAAGTTCCATGTTATTCTTACCGTTACCGTTTTGTTGGAATATCTAAGATTCTCATAATGTTTCCTCCTATGGTTTTAGGCTTTGTGGGACAAAAGTCTTGAGCTTAGATTTTTGCTTCAAAAGGCATTCTCCAACTCAAATAGACTGCCAAAGGTCTCTTGGTCGCAAACTATCATTTCCTGAAATCTGTTTTTCATATTTTCAAGTGAAAATATATGGTTCTAAATAGTATATGTTTGTCTACAGGAGCCAATTAAGTCCTCATTTTGTGAATTAGACAAGGGTGTTGAGGTGGCATATTCAGATTTGGTTACATCATCAAAGAATACTTTGAATTCTTTATTGGAACTGCAAGAGGTTTGATTTTTCATAAAACATTGTTCCTTCTATTCATGATGCCCATGGGCTGTTACCTTTTCTGTTAACTCTACTACTATGTTGTGACAGGCTTTACTTGAAAATAATAAGCATATCGTCCAAGCCACCGATGGTATGAAAATTTTCATCTCTGTGTCTTTGTAGACTTTCTTAGAAAAAAAAAATTGATGTATTGAACTTTTGTTGAGAAGAAATGGAAGAATACAAGGGTAGTAAGTAGATTTTCTCATGCACGTTATAGTTATTACCCATTGAGATGGAAAAGTGAGCATGAACTTTGATGGGATAGTTGGGTTCGCTTATCATGTATTCCTTTCTGGAATGGGAGTTTTGGTTATTCTTGTGGCAGTGGACTTGTTAGGTCAATTAGGCACAACAAATCTTTTTTTGGAAGTAATGTTGGGCATGATCACTCTCAATTCATAATTTTATGATTTACGTATTGCTAGTTCCACCATTGACCTGTGAGATACTTCTTGAAATTATGCACTTAAGACGATTGTTTTCCTCATGGACCTTTGAGATACCTCGAGCTTTTTCTTCTTGTACTATTGATGATACTGAACGTGCTTGTTGCATGTGTGCACCATTAGTTATAATTGGTGCATTCATTAACACTGACTGAGCTTTTCTTTTTTTTGGACACTTGGACCCTTTTATTGGCCATCTTGGAGGAACTACAAAGCTTTTGGAGTCTTCCAGAATCTCAAATACTCATAATGAAGATGATGAAGATTGGTCCCGAGTTTCTCAGATGCATCAGAGGTGCTCCCCTTTTTTCTTGAAAAGCACCATTATGCTCGACTCTCATTTGCCATTTTTGTTCTTTCTGAAAATTAGTATAGTTTGAGTTTTTTTAGCCAGTTTAGACTAATCAAACAATTAATTTCATTGAAGAAAAAATTAGGCTGCATGGGGACTTAGTTTTCTACAGATAAATAGCCATAGTTGGATAGGTTAGAGAAAACAGAGGTCTAAACCAAGAGTGCACAAGTAGCGACATGTTGATATATGCGTTTATGCAGCATAGAAGCAACCTCTGTATTTGCTGTCTTTGCCGTTGTTGACTTTATGTTAAGCTAGGGCTGTAAAATTATTGGTTCTCCTTTCTTCAGCTTTCTCACCAAAGCACGCCCTCTCCCCAAAAATTGTAGACGAACGCAGAAATAGACTAAAGTAATGATGAAACCTTGAATAGATATATGTCCAATTGATGGAAATAATGGCGATGAGGATCTACATACTGATTGTCATGAATTCTCTTCATGACTCGTTATGAAGATGTTAAATGCTAGCTATAAATGAATATTTCTTGAGGATTTGTGTAGCTTCTAGGAAATGGATGTTGAGGAAGCTGTATGTGATAAGAAAACCCTAGGATTTGTAAATTAGGGTTTTAATAATTTGATGTTTGGTCGGTTCATATCAGTATGTGTTGGTGTGTTGCAGGATGGGTGCTTTCAGAGACAAGTCAATTGACAAATGGCATAGGAAAACACAAGTTACAACAGGTGCTGCAGCTATTAAAGGAAAATTGCAGGCCTTCAATCAGGTTAGCTCCCGTTTGTTATATATCCGATTTCTTGCTTTGTGTGAGAAATGTCAGCGGTAACTTATTGTCTTGATGGTAACAGAATATTAGCGAACAAGTAGCTGCATACATGAGAGATCCAAGTAGGATGCTTAATCAAATGCAGCTTGGGAGATCAACCGTACACATATTTGGAACGGTAACAACAAGCAAATCCTTGTCCTACAATGTTTCATTCCCTCTTTATGGTAATCTGTTAATGCTATAATGCATGATATTGACAGGTTCTTGACGAAAGCAAGAGCAAGGGACAGGTGAATAATGTATTTTATCTTTATTTCTTTCTGTGATCATTCCTCAGAAATTTTAATGTTATCTCATTAACAACCTATCATGGTTAGGAAGCCCAAGTTGAAGGAGGTGACCCCGAACTTCTGGACGACTCTGAATTCTATCAGCAATTATTGAAGGAGTTTTTTGAGACGATTGATCCAAATTCATCTGGTAAAGATTTTCTCTCATCATAAAATATTAGATCAAAACTTTTAAGAAGCCAAAAAAGAATTACTATGAACAAGAATTATAATGTTACATTAGAGAATGGAGATAATAGATGTGGGGTGTGGATGATGATAGTTAAAGATGTTTGTGTGAATGTGCAAAAAACAGAGACGGTGTTCTATGCATTCAAAAAGTTGCAAACAAAGAAGAGAAAGATAGTTGATCGGCGAGCCTCAAAGAGTCGGAAGATAAGGTGAGATTTATATCATTTGTAATTGTTCGTCCTTTTGGATTTCAGTGTTGTGATTGATGGTACGAAGATTGATTTGATCTGATCACTTGTTGTAGATACACTGTCCACGAAAAGATAGTGAACTTCATGACTCCTATGCCTGTGGATCTTCACCAAGCCACTCCCAAACTAGTCAACAACATTTTTGGTTTGAAACTCCACAAGTCAACTACAACCACTGCCGTTTAGTGCATCTATTCGTATTCCCCCACCCACTTTTTTGGACTTTCGTCATTTTACTTATTTTTCAATCGAGCTCATTCGGTCCTTTACTCCAAAATTACAAGTTTCTTGAGTAATTGCATGTTCAACTATTTTCATCTTGATGTGTTCATTGGACAGTTTTGTTTACATGTTGAAATATCAATTATATACCTCTTTTGCCTATTTGCTTGCTTCTTCATATTAGGTTTGCCAATTCAGCAGGTAATGTATTCAATGATGTTGTCACATCCGAATATAAATTCAAACATTTTTTTAAAAAAATTGAATCTTTCCCTCAATTGTGAGCCTTTAAAAGTCATATCTCAGTGACATTGCAGAATTATAACTATTTATTATGAGCAGACACTTTTCAAAGCACAACAATTTTCTAAACAATTTTTGTTTATATAAATTAATCAATAACATATATCGATTAACACAGCTCAATCAATGACTAATACACTATTATAAGACATTTTAGGATGATGATTATTTTTTTTAAAAAAAAAAAGTTTGTTTACGGATATCCTGAAAATGAAGTAACCTAATCGATTTTCCCATTAATTTAGAAAGATCTTGTTCGCATTACTAGGAAAGAAAAGAAAGTAGAGCAAAGATGGACAAATGAGCATAGAGGATTTTACCTAAATAAAGAAGAAATTGTTACTTTAGGGGCGTTATGGACATCTAAAAGTACAGAGTAAAGTAAATTAAGGGCAATTTAGAAGAGCTTTCTAAGCCCTTAATCAGTGATCTGATTTAAGTGCTACACAGCAAAATAATTTTAGGAAACCTCTCTATAAGAGCAAGTACCAAATTAAGGGTTGATAAAGAAAAAAGGAATCTGACTCTTCGTGACTCTTTCACCATCGAAGGAAGTGCTCAGTCTGTGCTATGGAGAGACTTTAGTTCTCTTGTTGTTGAGAATATGCATTCCTAAAAGTGAAGATGAAAGATGTTACCAGTTACCCACCGAATAGAATAACACAAGCTGCCATATTCATTTATTCATTTATCTTGTGCCCTTGAACGAATCCCCAATCCACTTCTGATTCTGGCCCCTACTTCCATCACGTCTTCCACCTGTTCCAATACACCTCAAAACCAAAAATTAGTAATCGTACCCTTCATTTCATCAACCATTTCTAGATCTAGTAAATTTATTTTTCAGACGTGTTCTCCTTTTCTTTCGTCCAGATCAAAACACTTCTTAAGAAATGCTGCGTCCATTGAAATCACTTTCACCAACCCATGATTTTGTAAGAACTGATAACAATATCTTCATTTGTTCATCCATTAGAACAAGGGGAAAAAAAAGAAGAAAAAAGAACCATTTCTGGTCACCAAAGTTCTTATTAAGTTCATCACGGTGACAACCTGATCCTATTTCTGTATCACGAGCCTCTAATAACCATGAATGCTACCTACCTCCTTGTTGATCATGGAGGCTTCATCTATGTGAAATAGCATCCCAAATAATATGTTCAAATTACCTCTGCCTATCACATACCAATTACAGTGAAGCTAGGACATAAAAAAAAAAAAACAAATAGACCCTTCATACTCCTAAACAACAGATACTCTACAGTTATTCGCATTGACCGAAAAAATCATCTGTTGCTTTTGCATTGAACTGACAGAAGGCTTCAGACTTGAGTTTGACACAACTTTCCACAGAAAGACAAGGATAGGTTAAATTCCCACCCAAAGCATCCAACCTTTACCATAAGGGTTGCCACTTGGAGGCAAAGCCTCAACTTGTATGTGGTTTCCAAGTGTACCAGAATTTAGACTATATATGTATTATATATATATATATATGTATATGTATATATTAAAAACAAAAAACTCTTCAACTTCGTCCTTTATTAAAAAAATACTCTATAAATGTTTCAAAATTATCCTTAGAAGCAGAAAAAACAATACAATGTTGGACAAAAAGTTTGTGCTTGAATGTCATTCTTTTAGACTTGATTCTGGCAACGTCCTATTCACCACTCCATCATTACACATCGGTTTTCTGTCCAACATTCTAAAATATTATATTTTATGAGTAGTTTTGAAATGTGGTTTATGAAAGTTACAATCTTTTATATTCATCCCATACCATAAACCTCTAAATTTAGAGAAGTGGATAACACCAAAAAAAACTACATGAAAAATATGCATGAATCAACCACTCAAAATCAAAATACCTAAATTAAACTAAGAAGATTCTCGAACTTAAGCACAACATCAAGCCATGTGAACAAACTGCTCAAGATAAACATGACCTAATATCAGGCATCAGCAACAAATAATCTACCGCAACAAAAGAAACTGATACCCACTGAAATATTTTTCCATCCCCTGCTCAATTTCACTATTCAATTCAACAAAGTTGATAGTTCGAATCAAACATTAACAAACTAAGCTAACTAAGCTGCCAAAAACTCAGAATCCCATTCCTCCCGGAAATTAGCTAAATTCACGGCATAATGACGAATCAAAGCTGATTTGTTCAGTTGATTCACTAAAGGCCGATACGAGTACTAAACCAGACTGATCAAAGTCGCCCAATTAACCTCTAACCTAATCCATAATGAGGGGGAGGAAGGAAGAAAAAATGGGACTGGTAGATACACAGTATAAAAGAAGTGAAGTAAACCTTGTGGATGCCAGAGGCCTTGAGGGAAGCGATGGCAGACGAGGCGGCAGCGCCGACGAAAAGCGAAGCGACGGCGAAGGCCTTAAGGGGCATGGTGCTGGAATCACCGATAAATCCTCGCCGGAAAGAAGCGATACCCCAACTTAACTGCGTTGCACCAGCGAAAGCCCACCACCAATGGGCGTTGCTACCACCGTCGCTTCCTCCGTTCTCCTCCATCTCTCTTCTCCGCTTTTGCTTTGCTTTCTTCCAATTCAGTCGCCGTCGCCGTCGACAATGTAGAGCCCATAGGAGATAGGCCATCGCTAATGGTTCTGGGCCTGAATGTTTCTATGTGGGCCTAAACTTCTAATGAAGCCCAATTTCTCCACTTACCTCTCTCTGTTGTCGTGTCCCACATATGTTTATTTAGCAGATTGTTTATAAGAGAACCGCAATCGAGTATGAAGTGTTAATAGATGTAGCATAATGTAAATAAATAAATATAACAAAATTTTGGTTTGGTTCTTGGAGTCTACAGTGACACTATATCGTTAAGGAATTGATTACTAATAGATTTAATTATATTTGTAATTCTTAATTATTAGTCATTAATAAATTTTACTATACTTGCAATTCTTAATATTGCTATCCATTACAACTACTTTAATTTTAAAATTATTTCTATTTGACATTTTTAAATTTAAATAATATTTAGTGGTCTTCTTAATTTTCTATCTAATATTTTATATAATCTCAATTTCACTTCTATTGTCTCTTTCACCTATCCAACAACTTTTAAATTTGAAAAATCCAGTAGTTGACATTAAATTAATGGCATGAGATTCTTTATATATAAATGTTAATTTTATTCGATACCATTGATTTTTAAAAGTTTTCAAATATTTAATGTTCTATGTGATGCCAAATTAAATATTCATAAATAGATTTTTTTTTTCATTTGTTGGCTTCATATTCATCCTCAGTTGTAAGACTTGTGGTCGAAGGTGTTCTAATATCCTTAGTGATTGTGTTGTATGTATTGATAGCGTTTAATCTAAAATAATTTATAATTTGAATGTCTTTTTAGTAAAACTATATGGGAGAAATGCTTTTGTGGGAAAGATAGTTTTCATAACATATTGTATTAGGATACAAAACTCACCTGAGTATGCAATTTTACCAATGGAAATCAACCAAAACGTAAGGTTTATAGAGAGTTACTTGGTGTGTTGTTCTTTACGATGTTAGACATGACCATGGTACCACTTTACGTACTCCTCAAGTGATTGATATTAGATATATATATATACTTTTTTGTCATGGATGGTAAAATAGAAATAAAAATGTAAAGGCAGTTAATATATTTGTTGAGGTGCAACTTTTTAGAAACATGGAGATGGGCAATTTTAAAAAAGAGTAAAAGAGATTTTGGTATATTTTCCTTTTTTAGGTTCCTTTTTCTTTTCTTATATGTGACATTGTTAAAGCATTGGATGCTTCAGAATCTCAACCTCCCAAAAAAAGTCTCACTTCAATTTTCACAAATATGTTTTCTTTTTTAAATTAATTTTTTCATCTAAAAAAAAGTCATATATACTTTAATAAGATTGCATGTTTTTCTTTTTTTGATGTTAATATTAGAATAGAGGTCGAAGATGAAATCTTTCCCGGTTTCTATATTGTAAAAATTTAATCATACCAATTCATCAGTTGTGAAATTCCAACATTAACTTTCGTCTCTTTAAAAGATGAGAAATATCTACATATTTTAAAAGCAGCTTAGATGGTTAAAATTTCACTTTTATTTTCCAAAATAATTATATCGTATTTTTAAATTGGCGTAAAAATAGAAAAATAATCGCACCCATTTGCCAATATTGCTCATGGATATCAAAATTGAAAACTATGTGCTCCAACATAGACTCAAATGTATTATTTATATCATAGATTAGAACATAAGATGTAAAACAATAATACATGCAATAAATGTATAAGCTCTAAAAATGTCACATATAGATTAGACAATGAAATATTAAATTTGGTGTGGAATGTGTGATTAGGAGGAGATCCAACAATTTCAATAATTATTAACAAATATATTGAATATGGAATGGAATTGGAATGGTGATAGTAGCAAATAATAATAATAATAATAATAATAATAATGTAAAGATGATTGGGCGCGTGAAGAATAAGAAGGCGCGTGAGTAGAAGGAAATGGCATCCAATGATTGTGGACAAGTGGGATGTCTGAAGAAGGAGAGACAAGGCAGCACACACGAGTGCAATGATGGGACCACGTGTTGTCCCCCATCCTCCATGTGAACTCTTGCATGTTCCCCACGTGACTTCTAGTTCTCTCTTTTTTTCCCCACTCCCACTTTCAACCTCTCCCCCTCACGCGCCCACTTTTCACTATTTTTTTTTTTATTTATTAAATCATTCTTATGAAAACTGCCTCCACTTGCAAAATTAAATTTTCACATTTGTGATTATTTCATCCTTGTACTTCAAAATGGTTTTAAGAAAAATTTATAATATGCAACTTTCAATCTTGATCTAATAGGTCAATAAAAATTCAAACTTTTTTAATTATCGATCTATTTAATTTAAATTTGAAATTAGCTTTTAATTTTATGTTTATTAAATTTTATAATTTTAAAAATAAAAAAATCACAACCTTTGAATTTGTAGCTTTTTTTCCTTTTTTTAAAAAATTGATATCTTGTTCCTTTTTCAATGATTGATTAAATACTTTACCTAACAATGGGTGATTAAACTTTTTAGTTCAAAGGTGTTGATGAGCGTTGTTGACGGTCTTTGTGGATTGTTAGAAGCTCGTATTGATTTTAAGAGTTTATTTGAGTTCTTCTATCAAGTTAGTAATTGTGTCATTCTCTCTCGATCGTGGAATACATTTGCATCATCAATGGAGGAAATTGTCTATAACGGCTAAGATTGTGTTATTTGTTTGATCCATTTTTTCTTCTGTTTATTTTTTAATTTATTGATGTAAACAACATAATTAAAAACATATTTGCCAGTTTTATATTTTAGAATGTAACAATTAAAACAATATAATGGAAAAAAAGTCTTTAAAGAAAAAAACGAGAAAATGGATATGAATATCATAAATTTGATGGATACAAGTTGTGATAATAGAATTTTGTAATTCATATCGAGTGAAAGTGACACAATAGGTTATACTTACATGAAAAGGACAATTAAGGATGCAAAATTTAAAATGACAAATCATTACAAAAGTTAAGTTGTCCAGACCAGTCCAATAATTTTAAAAACAAGTATTCTTGTCAAAATTTGTACTAAGATATAATCAATCATGTTTTAGACATAGATATTATTATGTCTTTAATTAATTTATCAAATACTCAACTCTTCTTTTTCGATGGAAAATTATAGCTTAATATTGGTTAAACAAATGATTTAATAAACCAAACAAATATTAGAATCAAATGATTCTCTCTTGGGTGTCTAATAATATATATATATATTTATTTTATTTTGGAAAAAAATAAATAAAAAGAAAAAAGAAAAAAGTGGAGTGTAGAGGAATCCATTTCTTGAGATTTGATTGATTGGAAAGAGCAGGGTTCCATTATGAAATAGATTCTAGAAGCTTTCCTTCAAAATGGTCCACACATTACAAATAATCAATTTTTGAAATACCCATCATTCTTATATTTGAGTTGAATTCAATTTTGACCTAATTTGAAAAGAAAAAAAAACCCATTTTAACTGTCCCATTAAATATGAATGCCAATAATAAGTAGTAACTGGAAAATTAATACTCTCGTTTAAATTTTACTTATTTCTCTTGTAAATATATACTGTTTTCATCATTTAACTATATTGAATTTACCAGAGGCTTGGGGCTGGAATTCCTATCGAGTTCAATGAGTTGAAATTTTCGGCATGTAATAACTATTGTTAAATTATTTTCTTTGATTGCTGATTATTAAACTCTTATGATAACGTTTAAAGGTATAATAAATATTTTAGAAAATATTTGTAAATATGACAAAATATGATTAGCGACAGACCCCATAGACTCATACTTGGATTTATCGCAATACAAATGGTAGTCTATTGGTTGAAAATAATATTTTATTATAGTTATAAATATTATGACCTACTTTTCTACAATCCAACTAGTTATATGAACCGTATATATATATATTACAAGTTCAATATTCAAGATTTATCTAGTTGATGAAGTTAAAAAAAAAAAAGGGTAAACTGAAACTTTAATTTGTGTAGATTAAATTTTAAACATTCAATTTTCTGTATTAGAGATTAAGAAGTCATTTGTTATTCAATACTTTTTGAAATTCATAAATCTACCTGCACAAAATCAAAAGTTTAAATATCAATGGATAAAAAGTCAAATTTTACATATAATAGATTAACTAATATTTTTAACAATATATGTAAAAAAAGTTAGACATAAAATTGAAAATTTAAAGGTCAGTTATGTTTTTATTGAAACTTGACTATTATTTGGGGGAAAATAAAAATCATTTAAAGAGTATGGTTCATAAATACAAAATTTATAAAAATAAAATACATACAAAAATGAAAATGATAATATAGTGACCTAAAAAGACACGCAAGCATTGTTACTAGAGTAATATTAAGTAACATTTCAATATATACATATATATATATATATATATATATTTGAATTTGAAAAAAAAAACTAAATCATATGATATTTAAAATAAAAAATTAGTTAGGGAGAGGATATGATTTTTAAAAATTATTTTTTTAAATTTAGAATGTCATATAATTATTTACAATAAAAATATATATTTATTAGAAAGCTTTTTAAAATATAAATTAAGGGATTAAAGTAAATACATTTTGAAAACTTGGAACCTAAGAGGCCCGTTATTATAAATTTGGAGAACTACAAATATACATACCCTATAAAACTTAAGAACTAAAAAGATAATTTTTATTAAAATTATTTTAAGTATAAATCTATCTTTATAAACATTAAAGTACGTAAATTCCATCTCAATCTTAAGAACATATTGACGTGACACATGATATAAGAAAATTTGTTAGATAAATTAGTTATGGTGATGCACCATACTTGTTATTATTATTATTGGCAAACAAAATGTTTTATGGAGCCCGTGATGGCTAGAAGTCAGCTCATAGTAGGGATTGGAAAGAAATTGGAAGAATGTGAAAATGATAATGCAAGGGGATACCAATTAGGGCAAATAGGGCAAATAGGGCATAGGCATTTTGCAGGGATGGGTCACACCAATCCCCCAAACCTTTTTTAATGCAAAATGTGCCACAATCAATGTGTTGTTATTTTATTTTACAACAATATGTTAGTTGCATTTATTATTCTATTTCAGTGGACTAAATTATAATTTTCAAACCTTTACTTTACCTTATTTTATTTGTGTTTTTTCCAACTTATTTGTAAATGAATCTTTAAATTTTGTTGTGGTTGTTATAGGATAATAGTCTATTAAACTCAAATAAATATTAGTCCAAATTCATTATCCCACCTAATATTGGTGAACTTTAACAGACATCAGCTTATTGAAAATAAAAATTAATTTGTGTCCTTTTACATTTAAAACCATAATGGTTATTGAAAATACAAAAAAAAAAAAAAGAAAAAAAAAAAAGACCATAATGGTTATTAGTTAATTGATAAAGAAGGTTTGACTTGAGGTTCACAAGCAATATGATTATTTAAAATAAATAAAAAAAAAGAAAAAAGAAAAAAGAAAAAGAAGGTGAGGTGGAGAGATAAATGAGTTACTGAAAAAATAGAATTAATAATATTTATTAGGACTTTGATTGGCAATTTAAAAGGAGTGACAATGGAATTGGAATCCAGAAGTCAAATCCCATGTTTATAGAGTTTTTATTTATTATTATACATACAGTTTTTTGAATTGGAGTTCGGAAGTAGGCATTTGCATGTGATAGCGTTATGGGTAACCCCTACTTTTCCCATTCACCAAACAAACTCCTCACGCGCTCCATCACGTGGACCCTCCGACATCTGAATAAACCTATGGATATAACCAATTTGCCTCGTGATGTGGAGCTGTCAAGGACGGGTACAATACAATACTACTATTGGGCCCCACTCACCCTTTTCTGGGTCCCACTGCACGTGATTTCTAGTAGCATAATCATGAACTGATTATTTATTGCGCGTGACTTTCACATCCGGCGCGTGGACATTTGCTCGGTCAACCACCGGGAAAGCCGCTTTTTCTTTTATTATTATGAACTGCTTTTGGGGTTAACCATGGTAAAAAGTTTTTTTTTTTTTTTTTTTTTTTACACAACCATGGTTAAAAAAGTTAAAACCCTACGAAGAGGGTTATAGAAAAGCCATTTTATCATGATTGAGCCAATACCCTCTCTGACATTAGTGATGATTAAATCTACACCCCTCGTGTCTCTCTCTCTCTTTTATTTTTATTTTTATTTTTATTTTTAATTTTCTCTCTAGTTGTATATATAGTCCCATCCATGCTTTTACTCTCTGCTGCAAATTACCAGCAAAAGCTATGACATCTCTCTGCTGCAGCGTCTGCCCAATTTTTCCACCATTTTCTTTCCTCTCTGCTTTCCCGGAATCCAAACACTAATTAATTACTCCCACTTCTTTCTCTTGTATATATTTTTATTTTTTTTTCCTTCTTGCATTTCATTTTCTGTGCCCTACTGTTTGATTCTTGAACGAACAACACAGAATGGGCGGGAGAGATGATGAGTTGGGACTCAGTTTGAGTTTAGGTTTCGGAGTTACGACTCAACCCGCTCACATGCAAAGGCCGTCGATGCACAATCACCTCCGCAAGAGTTCTTGGAATGAGCTTTTTCAATTTTCTGGTAATTTGTAGATTTCGTGTGTTGTTGGCTTTTTGTTTGTTTTTGTGTTGGATCTGTGATTATTTTGAATGATCATGCCAAGATTCTTCTTCGATGTCACGACTATCGTTCGTTTCTGAGAGTTTTGACAATTAACGAACATTTATTCGATTGCGTTTCTGAAACGTCGTTACTGTTTTCTCCGTTATTTGTTTAGATCGAAACGCCGATTCGAGGTCGTTTCTTAGAGGAATCGACGTGAATCGGTTGCCGACGGGAGTGGACGGCGAGGAAGAGAATGGCGTTTCATCTCCGAACAGTACGATTTCTAGCATTAGTGGAAAGAGAAGCGAGAGAGAAGCGGCTGGAGAGGAGGCTGAGGCAGAGGCAGAGGCAGAAGCAGAAGCGGAAGCCGAGAGAGCCTCGTGCTCGCGAGGGAGTGATGATGAAGACGGTGGAGGCGGCGATGGCGACGCCTCGAGAAAGAAGCTGAGGTTATCGAAGGAACAGTCATTGGTTCTTGAGGAGACCTTCAAAGAGCACAATACGCTCAATCCAGTAAGTGGCAATTTGGTCATTTTCGTACGATTCTTCTCTGGGCGGTGGGAAGGGAAGGGATCGATTCCTATTTCCCTTCAACTTCATGTAATATTAATGATTGGTGGCAATTTGGGTAATTATTGCGTCTGACGAGGTTGTTTATGTCAATATCCGGTTCAGTTATAATCAAAATATCTAATTGGACTTAATTGGATTTATTTACTAACTCCTGTTAATACATTAACCTTTAATTTAACTTTAAATTAATTAGTTCGATTAATTTTTTTTATTATTATAAATGTCAGAAGCAAAAGCTGGCACTTGCAAAGCAGCTGAATCTGACACCAAGACAAGTGGAGGTGTGGTTTCAAAACAGAAGGGCAAGGTGAGTAAATTCCACTTACAAACTCGGGGTAGTATGGACATTTTACGCTGTGTATAGTTAGAGAACTTAGAAGGTCAATTCATTGGACATCCAGGGCTAGAATCGTAATCACGTTAAAAGCGGAGGAGTTGTTGCTTTCGTAATTAATAAATGCTCTGTCTCTGCATTTAAGTAGGAAGGTCAAATTTGTCATATGAACATTGTTGTTGCCTCCATCAATGATATTCTTTCTCCTTACAGATTATTTATAAAATATATCTCAAATTCCCATTCGTCCTATTGCACGTGACCAAATTTTTAACCTTTAAAAGTCCCTAAACTTTATTCAATTTTTAGTATATGTAATTCCAAACGCCCTTCCACATTAACTTTGAGGTTCCAATTTATTATTTATTATTATTAAGTTTTTTTTTTTTTTTGGGGGGGGGGGGGTTAATTTTCTTTATTTCAAGGGGAATAGTTGAGTGGGATTAATTGGTGTGGGAATTTGATGGGGCAGGACCAAATTGAAGCAAACAGAAGTGGACTGTGAGTACTTGAAGAGGTGCTGTGAGAATCTAACAGAGGAAAACAGAAGGCTACAGAAGGAGGTGCAGGAGTTGAGAGCTCTCAAGCTTTCTCCACAGCTCTATATGCACATGAATCCTCCTACCACCCTCACCATGTGCCCTCAATGTGAGCGTGTGGCGGTTTCTTCGTCTTCTTCAACCTCGGCTGCTACGACCACACGCCATCCAGCATCGACTGGTGTGCAACGACCCTCTGTGGCCATCAACCCGTGGGCAGTGTTGCCCATTCAACGTTGATTTGTTCCTTCTTGTGTTTCCTTGTGGAGGGGTTGTGAGTTTAATTAATGTGTTTGGAGAAGGATGGACAATTTTGTTTTGGAGATGCTGGTAGTGATTAAGTTGGCTACCTCTGCCCAATTTTCTCCTTAATGAAACCAAGTTAGATTTTGGTAGTGAGAGAGGAATGGATAATGAAATCATATGGTCAAAATTAAGATCAACGGAGACCCTTTTCTTTGTCATAAGCAATACAAGTGTCTGACACGAGTAAATAAGTCAAGCTATTGATGTTGAATATATCAACATATGGTCAGATAAATACATCACTTAACAATTAATATATGTAGACGGGAAAAGGTCACTTTTAGCTAAAAGAGAAAATGATGTATGGCAAGTCCTACGTGGCAAATTGAACCCTTAAAAGAAAAAATAGAAAATAAGTATTCATTGTTCATTTTTGAAAAGAATAGGCAGAGGAGATTTCTGATACTGCTTATCCAAATAAGCTATATTTGGTTGGAAGTTTGGGAAGATGGTTTTAAGATTCGTAATTTTGGAGAAAAATAATTTTAGGTGCAGCTAATACAGATGAATTTGAACACCGTTCAGGACACCTAACACTAGTAGTGACTGTTTTTCAACGCTTCATTCTGACTGCCTCGTATAGAATAGAATTTAGTGAACATTGGAGGTTCATAAGGAGACCTCATTAATTTATCAAATTGTTAAATTGTCATACTTGGGATGGTTATCTAACTCCACTATTCCAAAACTGTTATAAGTTATATAGTTTAGATTAGTTTACTTGTTATTACTATGTTGTGACTGTTAAGAATTGCCCTTTTTTATTGATTTCCACCCACGTCTAATCGACTCGGTTTAACTCTTTCGTGGTTTGTTTATTATCACAATTGGTCTTTTACCAAGTTCTCTAAGGGTCCTGTGAGCTCAGTTTAGACACTCCTCCCATGAGTCTAAACTCAGCTACTTCCATAGGCTATTTGAGCTCTTTATAACTCTCTCACTTGTCCATCAATCTTGGTATGTAACTGGGGCTTATACCCCTCTTCATAGTCCTCCAATCTATCTAGACTATCTACATATATCCCCACCCTACTTGCCTATCTTCAACCCTTGAAAAGAAACAAGAAAAATATATACAATTCATTTTACATCTTAAAAAGGAATGGCCAGAGGAGATTTCTGATATTGTTATCCAAAAAAGCTTGTTTCATTGAAAGTTATTCCGACTCACTCCTATTTTTTTAAAAAAATTAATTAAATTTTTTTAATCATTGTTTTTGTTGTCTTCTCACTCTATTTGGGAAAAAGGAAAAAAGAAAACCCATATTGAAATAAGATTAAGAGAACAAATTCTATGGGCAAATACAAGAATGGGCTTTGAGAAATCAGATGTATTGTGGGCCTCCATGTGCTTGGAAAAACCCTTCTTTGCAAAAGGGTGGAAGTGTATATTCCAAGTTTTTTTCTTTCATTAAACAACGAGGACGACGGTTTCATCTCGTGGTTGATAATACATATTTGATTTTAGTTTAGTTATGTTCTTTTTCTACAGTCTATATTCTAAGTTTCCAACTTGAAAATCAGTAAAAAATAAAAATAAGAATATCTCTGTTTCAACATTTTTACATTGACATCGTCCGAGAATCACACTTCAAGATTTTTTCTTAATTTTTTAAAGCAATATTTCAAAGATTATCATTTATGCATCTTTCCTACTTTAGATCAAATTTTGGGTTAACTTCAAATATTACTCTTATTTTTTTAATATGATTTTAAATGATAAAATCACACAAAATATTTTTAAGCACGCCAAAGTGTTAAAATGGTAAAATATTTTGTTTATACCTTGCTATATTTGTAAAATAATTTTGTCATTTGAGTACCCTCTGATATTTACAAATTTGTAAAATATTTTTTAGTGGTAAATATAGTTAAAAATTAAATGACCTGATTATTTTATTTTAAAAATGAGTTTTTGGACAAAAAATTTGACAACCAAAATTAGGATTAAACATGCATTACATACTTTAAGCAATATATAAAACAAACGTAGAGTGTGCTTAATATGGACGGTCTTATTTATGTATTGTTTTTTGGGTACATTCAATTTTCAATCTCCATCGTGATTAGAAAAATGTTTTAAAAAATAATATGTGAGTGAGTTTGGATCTCGTTTCTTCCTCGATAAATCTCGCTCCTTACTTTAATTTTCATATTTGATTTATGAGAATCAAAAGAAGAATAAAAATGGATTAAAGAAAAATTTAAAATCGAAAGCAAAACAAAAAAAGAATAATGGGAAGAAGCAAGAATCACGGGCAAAAACAAGAAAGAAAGACTTTTATTAAGATATTATAATTATTAGGATATTTAATGTATTAGGATGTGTTAGTGTTATTGTAATTTCATATTATTCATCTTCGTCTCGATCTTGACATTGGTTACCATTTTGTGATAATGTTAGTCGTAGATGGGTCCGTTGCGACGATTGGGGGATAAATGGCATTTCTGAAAATTCGTTAAAGGGCGCCATAAGAAACGAGATAACATTACAAATGATCTTACTTACAGCCATGCCATAGCGTTTTCCGCCATTTTATTTGCAGAAGATATGCTTATTACTTGCTCAACGCCCTCCCTTACCTCCGCTCACTCTCTTTCTTGTAAGACCCATTCCACTCCCTATCTTCTTCTTCTTCTCCTCTCATCTCTTCAATTTTGCCACTATTTTGGATTTTTTTGTCATGAAATGTACAGAGATTCATACTTGCATTTTGGGTACTTTTTTTCCTTTTTTTTTTTCTATATTCACGATGAATTTTGCTCTAAATTGAGTTTGCTCTTAATAGAACTCAGATTATCAATGTTTTTGGGAATATGCTTCGTACCATCTTGTTTGCCTTGCCCAATATTTGCTTCTAGAAGAGGAGTGCGTTTTATAGCCTTTAGTGATCTCTCCTTCCTCATCTCCTCATCATTTCCCCGTCTGCAACTTCATATTTTCGTGTTGAGCCTCTCTAAGCTATTCACTTACAAAAATTATAAATATAGATTTTTTATCTATTAAAGCAGTGATATAATTAAATTTTATTGTAACCTCTTAATTTAAGCTTTTAGTGTAAGAATTCTTATGTTCCAACCTCTGAAATTTTATTTCATTCTCAAGTATATTTACTTTCATCTATATATTTCCTAAATTTTCAAGAACACAAACAAGGGAGTGAGACTGATTCTAAAATTGTTACTGTCATTTTAAAATTAACTGTAAAATGCTTTTAAACTTTTAAAACCAATTTTAATGGTATGAAAAATGTGTTTAAAAGTATAATATTAAACATTGAGTCGACTTTGAGTAGTTTTAAATGTGTTTCAAAGTGATTTAAAATCTGAAAAAAGGGATTTTAATAATTTTAAAATCACTGTCAAACTCATACTTACAATATTAGTATAGTTATATTTAGCATAATTTATTTACTTAAGCTTTTGGGTCAAATAGTTAGTTAACAAGAGAGAGTGGTAATTTGACTGTTTATCAATGCATGCCTCATTCAGTTGGGTTGAAAATTGTATTGGTTCATCTCGACCTGTTCCTTTGGTTTTATAAGTCTATTGACGCCCTCTGGCAGACAGGGCGTTTACAGGATGTGCAAAATCAAGAGCTTTCATAACTCAAATCAAGCAAGTACAGCGGTACTGCTCATGTCAGAGTTTCAATCACAGCAGGTTAGACTTTGAGTATTGTTTGATTGTTGTGATTACTGATTTGTATTTCACAGTGAAGAAGGTATCTTGTGATCAGAAAAGTGCTGACCAGAAATTTTTTTCTTGCATGATCAGCGAAGAGAATTCTTATGTATCATTATCCAATGAGAATTCCAGGCGAAAGATTCTCCTATTTTTCTTATCAACTACAGCTTTATTTCCCACTCGGCGTTCTTCTGCCAAGACAAAGAATAAGAATCCATATGATGAAAGACGCTTACTGGAGCAAAACAAACGGAGACAAAGAGAAAACAATGCCCCTGATGACTTTCCAAGCTTTGTCAGAGAAGGTATGTATCGTGCTGCTATTCCATGGCTCTATCGGGGTATCTTCAACTTCAAGGCATTGCCTTTCTAAATGTAACTCTGATATCTTTTCTGAAAATAACAGAGAGTAAAATAAAGTCAAAGGTATAAACATTACAGATTTTCTAATGTATGGCGCAGGTTTTGAGGTTAAGGTAATAGCACCAGAGACCTATGTCAAACGTGACTCTGGGCTCATATATTGGGATATCGAAGTTGGTAATGGTGATTGCCCCAAGGATGGTCAGCAGGTTGATTTTCTTCTTTTCACAACTACAATATCATTTCTTCAATTTTATTGCAGAATCAATATCTATCTTTTAGTGGTGTAGTATTCGGATTAGCAAACCATTTAAGATGTAGTTCAAAGTGCCCTTTATACTCTGAAGTGAAGTACTAGCATTCCTATTAAGCCTTAACTTTGGCATCTGACACATGTTTCTATCCTTAGATGATAATTGGTAAAATGGGCGGGAAGAAAGTTTAGCATATATTCAGTTGAAGTGTGTTTGACTTGCTGATTCGTCTGTCACATTTTATGGCGTCAGTATGAATTGAGAGTTCATTTTTATTTGAGAGAGAGGAGAAGATGAGTCCACATTGTAGACTTCCAGGAAATGAATTCCAATCTCTGATGTCAGCCAACAAGAATGGCATCTTAAAGATTTTTCATGTAAGAAATCCTAGAAGGCTGAATAATACTTGGTCGTTCACTTGCAATTCTCAAAAGATTGTTGATCCATTGATGATTACTTTGTATCAGGATCTCAGAAGCTTAAAAAAAATGCTATATGCACGTGCACCATTTACAGTAATAGCCGGATTTAGAATTGGTTAACATAAGATTATTTTAATTCAGATACACAGTTTAGTGATCAGGTCTCTCTTTGAAAGACAAAACTGAGTTTGAGGGGTGGAATTTCCAGGAACTTCAGAATGATCAAGATCTCTGGAAATGTATGAAAAGTGTTTCTTGGTTTCATGTAAATGATTGTAAGAACAATTTGAATGTTGTTGGTAAAAACAATTCACCAACCTCAATATGAACAGCTGATTTTGTAATAAGTGATCGTTGCATGTTTTTGACATTAGTGAAGTTTCCTGGTGTACATTGTGAATGTGAAGTTCCTTTCAGGTGATCTTTCACTATGTTGGCTATAATGAATCTGGTCGTCGAATTGATAGCACATACTTACAGGGTTCTCCAGCCAGAATCCGTGTGGGCACAAATGCATTGGTCCCAGGTAGAGGAAAAAATAAACACTCACGAATGTTGTAAAAGCAAGAAGAAATTGATATACAGTTGAAAATAATCAGATAGCATCTGAAAGAGCAATATTGCAGGATTTGAGGAAGGAATTCGAGGCATGAGACCAGGGGGAAAAAGGAGAATAATAATCCCACCAGAACTTGGACCACCTGTGAGTTCTCAAGCATATGATTATTGTTTCAGTTTTATATAAACATCTTAAATTTCTTGTAACTGATTGTTATATATATGCAGCTATTTTTATTCATGCAAGGAAAGCCCACACCCTTAATTTGACCTCCCATTTGCTGTAGTTATATTTTCACGTGACAGAATTCATCTCCAGCTAGACAAGCCTCTATCTTTTACCATGAGATTTTTTATATCGATAAATACATGATATTTTCTTGCTTAGCAGAATACTAGGATCTCAATAGGAGAGAGCACACTAATATTGGAGAAGAACATACTAGGTTGGGGCAGATTAGAAAGTCGCCATCTACATTAAAGGAGTAATATAGTAAAGGAACCCCAGCAGGCATTAGCAAATAAGTTGAACTAAATAAGAGGACAATAATAGTAAATGTACAACAGGTGAAGAAAATCAACCCAAGAAGATTATATGATTACAAAAGTTTCCGTATAACAATAGTTGCAAAAAGTTATTTTGTGGAAAGAAAAAAAAAACCCTTAAAAACATAGGAGTGATTGATTGAGAAAGCTGAAAGACCTTTGAATACACCCAGAATAGCCCTCAAAACTTGATACTCTCTAAAATTTCCCCCCTTGTCTACAATATAAGGTTTTGTGTTTTCTTTTGGAGCGAATTTCCATTTTTCCAGATTATGGAACTTACCAATCTAGGAAATCTTAGTTCTATATTTAAATCAGTGACCACAAAGTAGATGTTTTAAAAATCTTGAAGCTTGTTGGAGAAGCGCTACAATGGATGTAATTCCTTTTGGAGTTTATTTGCAGATTTCTTCATGCTACATTGGAAAAATAGGCTCTCTGGATCTTCATTCTCAGTAGAAACACTAATGTGGAGAAAGGCCAAAGAAGGAAATGACTTTTTGCACCCAATCACTCCTGTTGACTCCTCATGTTAAGGGCCAGATGAAGAATTCAATATCTTTAGAATTTCTTTCTTAGTAGTAAATAATTTGGGTAGTTGAGAAGATCGAGGTTGCCATTCTTGATTGACAATTTTCAGTACTGAATGTTTGAACCACTTTTGTTCGCCTTCCAGCTATGTTTGATTGACAAAATTATGTGAATGGCAATGCCATTGCCAACTAACGAATTTAGGGGGGTGGGGGGTGGGGGAGACAAGGAGTTATCCAGAGATCCACTCATCTTCCCAAGAAGAAATATTGTCACTCTTATAGTTTCACAAAGATGTTATATTCGACAACGAATCTCCTAGGACTTCTTTACTTAAGACATCTTCTTTTGGCACAATCAATCTCCCTTAAGAACCTCATACTTGCAACCTCATATTTGCACACTAGAGTTCTTTACTGCACACTCACTTGTGAAAAATTTTCTACCATGTAGATGCAACAACCACTTTTTCTGTATCAAATTATCTTGAACCTAAACCTCCAACGATCAAATGAATTATTGAACTCCATTGAATTAAGTAAATTCCTCCTTCAGTTCATAGCTTCCTTTACATAGTCATTCGTACTTTTCTCTCGTCTTCTCGTGGGTACATCCTTTTTGTACCTAATGAAATGTCTTCTTAAATATATATAAGTCGGCGCTTATTCTTCTTTCACATACGAATGGGAAGCTTGTGATTAAATTCAAAGAAAACTGCAGATGTGCATGATACGAGAACATATTGCCTGGTCATAGGGCCACGCACTCCCTCTTTGTCCATTCTTATATGTCAGTCTCCGAAACTAGATTTTGGTAGTTTTCTGCCCCACTTATTTTGTGCATTTTTTCCATGCAAGTAAGACAAAGGAAGAATTTTGGATCTCAGTTATCTAATCAGATATGCAGATAAACTTCATTATTTTGTCTTGGAGTAAAATTGTTTCACTGTTCCCATGTCTAGAAAAACAGATGAATAGGGATACCCATGTCGTACTTGTTTAAATTGAAAAGGCAGAATGCTTGCATTAATGTTTACTTGTTTGCTTACCTTGATGCCTGATGGTCACCATTTTTTATGTTCCTGTGACTAATGTGATGTTTGATGATCTAGCTCAATTGATTTGACTTTTTGATTATCTACAGGTGGGGCCTTCCACATTTTTCAGCTCAAAACAGTTTGAAGTCTTTGATGTGGAACTGTTAAGCGTCCAAGATTGTCAGAGGAGGACAATAGGCTTTTACTCTGATATTGTTTGCCAATAGAAGTTGAAGTTTGTCTTTTTGAGGTACACATGGATCTTTGAGATGAAACAATCTAAGAAGTCCATACTGCACTATGTGTATGCTGAACTTATTGCCTTTCTGCTTAGGAACCTTTTGGAAAACAACCATCAATTCCTCTCCACCCACACCCCAAGTGAGATGTTCTTACCGCGATTGATCAATTACATTAAATATTAGATTACCAAACTGCTTGTTTTTCTTTCCCTCTCTCACCTTCTAGATAAGATCTCCAAAGCCGAACTTGGAGCACGATCATAACTTTGCTTATCTACCATTTGCAAAGAGTTTGTAGTTGATGTTAATGGATAAGACATCTATTAGTATGATAAAAGTCACTGGTTAAATCTTCAATTACATAACTATGTAATGATTGAGTTAAAGAAATGTGTTTGAAACTATTTTTAATAACACAATTACTAGTGACTGGAGTTTTAGAGTTCGTCAATCATTGATGAATGTGAATTCAAGATTGATTTATCAGCTTCATTCGAGAAATTGTTCTATATTTTGAATGTAAGTTCATTTGTATCGGTGGTAAATTACATCACAATAGTGACAAATGAGATATGCCTACAACTCAAACAACGGTTTAAAGCATTCATACAATATTGCAGCTTTGACGAGAACAACCAATGATCATTCTAATTTAAAGTTGAGTTTTGTAATGTAATTACATTTGTTAATTAACTTGTTAGCCATGTGTTTGATATATGTATAATTCAATTGATAAACCACACGAAAGATCGAATAGATGTTGAGGTAAAACCCGAAACCTACGATTACCACCTTATTGACAAATGCTCATATCACATTATAAATTGGTAGATGCAAAAGGAAAATACGTTAATGGTTCACCGTTTTCCCTAACACATCAATGATTGAAATAGAGCCAATTGAACAATACAAACTAACCAGGCAATATATAATTTTAAAGGTCTCAAATTTGGTTAGTACACTCCAACGAATGAATTCCTATAATCACTACCATTAATATGTTTATTAATATTGTTTACTGGCACTAGAATTAACATATTAATCTACATGGTATTGTATTATTTATATTAATTAACAGCAATTAATAATAGGGTTTGTAAAATAAAGAAGTTAGAGAAGAAAAAAAAAAAGAAAAACAGAGAGATAAAAGATTGTGTAACCTAAAATTTAATTTTTAGGGGCAGGTTGTGGCCTGCCCAAAGAGAGAAAGAACTCAAAATCTGGGAACCCATGTGGTAGAAATACAATAGAAATTGACAGCATCAAGCACATGATATTTATATATATATATAGGAGAGAACGGTGAGTGCTCCTCCCTCCCGGATTAGTTGTGGAGTTGATATTCTTCTTCTTCTTCTTCATTCACACCATTTTTCTCTGACCTTCTTTCTCATCTTAATGCTGTAATTCATCTCCAACCATTTTTCCCTTCTTCTTCCCAAACCACATTAGTTCTTTCTCTTTCATTATCTCTCTATGTATATGCCTGTGGTTAATTGGTTCACAACAGTAGAAAGTAAAATAGGGGAGAGAGGTGGGCACATGCTTTGAGGGTTTGAGCTTCCTCTTTGTCAAAACATTGCCTGAATTCTCTCCAACCCTTTCTTAGCGTTGTCCTTCCTCTCTCTCCCTTCCCCTCTCTCCCATCTACGTTCCCCTGTTCATCTATTGTGTGCTCAATTGGGATTCTTTTTCCATCAATCATATTGAACGTGTCTTGATTTGTTCTAAAAGGTTGAAGATTTCAGGGTTTACCGGCGCACCCAGATAGCAAGAACTATCAAGTTTAAGGAGGCGTCGACTTTCTTTTATATAATCAATCCACAAGGCAGATTAATTTTGTTCTCTGTTCTTTTTTCCTCAACCCATTGTCGAAAAACTTGGGTTTTTTTGGTTGACATTAAGAGTTTTCAATCAATTGTCAAGCAATCGTAACTTCCTTCTTTGGAGGACTAGGGTTTTGAAGTAATAGCATAGGGTTCGCGTCGGTTATGTATACCCTCATTCAGGGCCTTAAGGAATTCGGAATTTGGGTTGAAAAATAATGGTTTTGTGTATACCTGTGTTTCTTTTGTGTTGTTCGAAATTTTGCTGAGGTTTGGGGTGGCGGTATCTGGGTTTCTGGGATTGGCTGGAACATGAATCGGAGGGTGAGGAGGAAGGTGACAAGAAAAAGGAAGGAGAAGCTGATTTTGCCAAGCTACCCTGAAATTGAAAGTGAGATTGCTGATTTGGACAATAACCAGACTGTAGATTGGACTAGTTTGCCTGATGATACAGTCATTCAGCTTTTCTCTTGTCTGAATTATCGTGACCGGGCAAACTTGTCCTCAACTTGTAGAACATGGAGACTTCTTGGTTTATCTTCATGCTTGTGGACTTCATTTGATCTTCGAGCACACAAAATTGATGCTGCAATGGCTGCTTCCCTTGCTTCTAGGTGCAAGAATCTTCAGAAGCTCAGGTTTCGTGGAGCAGAGTCTGCTGATGCAATAATTCTTCTTCTTGCAAAGAATTTGCGTGAAATAAGTGGTGATTACTGCAGAAAAATTACTGATGCTACACTTTCTGCCATTGCAGCTCGACACCAGGCACTTGAGAGCCTCCAGCTTGGGCCAGATTTCTGTGAAAGGATCAGCAGCGATGCTATAAAAGCAATAGCTATTTGTTGTCATAAGTTGACAAAACTTAGGCTTTCTGGAATTAGGGATGTCAATGCAGAGGCTCTCAATGCTCTATCAAAGCATTGCCCTAATTTGCTCGACATTGGGTTTATTGATTGTCTGAATATAGATGAGATGGCCCTTGGAAACGTATCATCGGTTCGTTTTCTCTCAGTTGCAGGGACCTCAAATATGAAGTGGGGTGCTGTTTCACATCAGTGGCATAAGCTGCCTAACTTGGTTGGTTTAGATGTGTCACGAACCGATATCGGTCCTGTTGCTGTATCAAGATTAATGTCATCATCACAAAGCTTAAAAGTCTTGTGTGCCTTCAACTGTTCAGTTTTAGAAGAAGATGCTGGCTTCACTGTCAGCAAATATAAAGGCAAATTGTTGCTTGCCCTTTTCACCGATGTTGTGAAGGAAATAGCTTCTTTATTTGTCGATACTACAACAAAAGGGGAAAACATGTTGTTAGATTGGAGGAATTTGAAGAATAAAAATAAGAGTTTGGATGAGATAATGATGTGGCTTGAGTGGATGTTATCTCATAATCTTCTGCGTATTGCTGAAAGCAATCAACATGGTCTGGATAATTTTTGGCTCAATCAAGGGGCAGCTTTGTTACTTAGTTTGATGCAGAGCTCACAAGAGGATGTTCAAGAAAGGGCAGCAACAGGTCTTGCAACTTTTGTTGTCATTGATGATGAAAATGCTAGTATTGACTCTGGAAGGGCAGAAGAAGTTATGCGGCGTGGTGGAATACGTCTCCTTCTAAACTTGGCAAAGTCTTGGAGAGAAGGGCTTCAGTCCGAGGCGGCAAAGGTAAATTTCATGTTGATATACTATACTAACTGGTAAATAAGTATACTACAAAACTTTTTCTGGTCTATTTGATTTTGATGATAATTGAGATATCTATTCTATTTGTACCCGTTGCTCATAAATATTACAATGCTAATATTAATTGTAGTCTGTAGTTTATGGGTTTGGGCCGAAACAACTTTAACGTGCTTTTCCTTTGATTGTGCAGGCCATAGCAAACTTGTCTGTGAATGCTAATGTTGCAAAGGCAGTAGCTGAGGAAGGTGGAATTGATATTCTTGCAGGTCTTGCAAGATCCATGAACAGGCTAGTTGCAGAAGAGGCTGCTGGAGGATTGTGGAATCTCTCTGTTGGCGAGGAACACAAAGTCTGATGTCTACATATTGTATTTTTTTTCTCAAAAGTAGCATTATTGGAGACTCTTAACCTCTAGTTCTGATGATGGATTTTTAAAATTAAAATAGGGTGCAATTGCTGAGGCTGGTGGAGTTAGAGCTTTAGTTGATTTGATATTTAAATGGTCTTCTGGTGGTGATGGAGTTCTTGTAAGTTTCACCATTTCATTATTTGCTTTCGATTTCCATGAGTGTATGACTTGTCTATTTCTGTCCTATCTTCATTCCCTTATTCTCCTTTAGCATTACCCTTTTGGAAGTGATGAATTAAATTCCTCAGAAATCACGGATTTTAGTTTTGTTTTACTTGTATTTTCAGGAACGTGCAGCTGGTGCACTAGCAAATTTGGCAGCTGATGATAGGTGCAGTACTGAAGTTGCTTTAGCAGGTGGTGTGCATGCTTTGGTGATGCTTGCTCGCAACTGCAAATTTGAAGGAGTGCAAGAACAGGTGACCACCGTGTTGAATAACAAGGATTTTTTTTTTTTTTGTCTAGAAAGATTTTGCATACTAAAAGTTGCGTAGTTTGATCATTCAGATGAGATTGAGGATCACATTTCTTTTTGATTGAAGTAACATTTATTTTGGTTCCTTTCCTTCTGAAATATGCATGTTCCAAAATTATTCTTGACATGATATTATACTCCCTACAATGAATGCTATGTAAACCTTTAATTAGCATTGTGTTGAACTTTAGTCTATGACTTTATATTTAAATTTCAAATTCTAGCTCTCTTGCCCCTCTAAAATGCAGCCAAGGATGCGTGAATGAAGAGATGGAAGATGTTCTCACATACTATCTTGCCCATTGTGTGAACTCGATTGATTGATTTGCTTTTAGGGCATTTCATCACTGTCTTCTCTTTTGAAGGCCAGTAGGTTTGATTAGAAGATTTATTCGATGGATGTTGGTGAGGTAATTTCTAGTGCCTTTTCCATCTTGATTCAATAATTTTTGGCAGATGGAGAAGGGTTTCGGCTCTGATATTTATGATTTGTTGGCTTACCTTAGAACCATTTTGTAAGGGAGAGTTGAAGGATATGGGGAGATGAATTGGTGTTTAGGAGGCAACTTGTGTTTTCAAGATGAGGTGTTCAACAAATTGATCATTGATATGTAATTGAATGAAAACCCTCTTGGAAATTATATATTAACCTGGTCCTTGTGTAACTTAAGGATCAATCGTCCTTACTCTATAGATTTCTAGTTCCGAGCAACTAGAAGAGGAAGAACCATTATTTAGCACATCGTTTTATGAGGTCCTTACCTCCTTCGTGGGAGATGTTCGCCTTTGGAGTCCTTGTCTGTCCAAAGGTTGTTCCTACAATTCTTTCTTCTTGTGTTTTGTCCATCTCCCTGTCGGAGTGGTTCTATTTACTCCTCTTTGTGGTAGGTGCATAACCTATCCCAAGTAGGTTAAGTTTTTGTGTGGCAGGTTATGCACAAAAGAGCACCTTGGATTGGATTTTGACAGGGAGGCCTATTTTGGATGGGCCACCTTCTTGTAATCTCTGCAAAAGGGTGGTGGAGAACTTCAATCATATTCTCTATTGATGTGATTTTGTTAGTGCTGTTTGGAGTTTATTCTTGGAGGCGTTTGACTTCTGCTTTTCCAGCTCTTAGGGAGACGATGGAGGAACTCTTTCTCCATTCACCTTTTATGTGCGAAATGATTATTTTTGTGGGAGGATGTGGCTTGTGCTATCTTTTTTTTTTTTTTGAAACAGAAACTAGAATATTTTATTTACAATTAGCTCAAGTACAAAAGGATTATACTAAGAGCTAAATAGAAAGGATGAGGCTTGTGCTATCATGTAACGCTTTTAGAGCTAGAAATAATAGTCTTTAGAGGCAGAAGAGATCTTTTTCGATGTTTGATCCCTTGTCAGATTTTATGTTTCTCTTTGACCTTCGGTGACAAGACATTTTTATACCGACCTTTAAGACCATAGATCCTACCTCACACTAAAGGGTGACTGCCATATTTTCTCATAATAGTCCTATGTCTCAAAGCATTTAGGTATGAAAAGAATCCCACGACCATTTTGCTTGAAAAGCCACATTAGGGAGTATCAAATTCTCGATACCTAACCCTCCCAAGGGTTGTGGTTTTGAAACCACATCTCACCTGACAGATGGAACCCTTCTCCCCATAAACCCTTCCAACAAAAAATACCTTGTCATTTTCTCGGCAGCCTTGCTCACCAAAACCAACATCCGAAACAAAAACAAGAAATAACTAGGGATGCTACCAAAATCGATTGGACAAGAGTTAATCTACTCTCGTTGGAAAAGAAGGATCGTCCCAAAGAAACAAACACTTTTGCACTTTTTACACCTCATAATTCCAAGAAGATCCATACTTCGAGTTAAACCCTAAACCCTAAAACTGGTATCCGAAAAAGGAAAAGAGGTAATTAGGATGCAAGTTCTCGATTGGATAAGATTCAATCAACCCCTCTGGAAAAGAAGGCTCTTCATCGAGAATCCAACCACTTTTGCACCTTTTCCACAACTTGGTTTAAAAAAAAGACGAATACTTTTGAGTTACCGGTATCACCCAAGGAGGGCCCTAGATAAAAAGGCAATCAGTTTTACCTTGTAGTCAACCATGGAGGCTCACACACTTGACTTTCCAAGGTACTAGTTTGACCCTATGGTGGAGCTTTTACGTATGTTAATCTCGAGGATCAAAATTATTAAAGGTTTTAAGAACTCCTTAAAAGTAGTTGTTTCTACTAAAAAAAATAAAAGGAAAGATAAAAAGTTCTTGGGCAACATTTTTTTTTGTAATTATTCCTAGGCAATAACTTAGTTGGAAACCCTTTCTCTAAGGGTTTTTCCTGTGGGTTGGTTTTTCTGTATGCTCTTGTATTCTTTTTTTTTTTTTTACTCAATGAAAGAAGTTGTTTCTATTAAAAAGAAACTCTTTGGGCCACCAAACAAGGAGTAGAGTTAATAACTCCACTCCCCCACCCCCAACGAACCTTAGCAGCAAGGTTAAGTTACAGGCACTTAACCTAGAGTAAAGATGAGTTGATGATGTGGTAGGATTAGAGTAAATTAGGGTATCTTGGTTAAATCCTTGATTGATTAGAATTTGGATAGTTTTCTTGATTGATTAGGATTATAATTAGTTTTCTTAGTTTATTAGGACTAGGATTAGTTTTTTTGATTAATTAAGATTATGACTGGTTTACTTTACAATTCTCTATAAATAGAGGGATTGTCTTTTGGTATTCATAACTTTTGATTCATAATGAAGACTTTGATATTACTATTGGAGAATCAGTTTGGTATCAGAGAATCGTTTGAGACAACGTTGACTGCTGTTAGTGGAAGACTGGGAATCTCTTGGTGATGTCGATCGCAAGAGGGAGCTTTGTGAGTTGGGCTCTTTGTTGAGCAACACGCATCTAATTAGGGGCAACCCTTTAAATTTAAGAAAAGAAAGAAGAAAGGGGAGATTTTTTCAAGATTTTGCATGAATGAACTAATCCTGATCAAGGAAGACACCCAAGAAAAAATACAGTTGTTGGTATAGGCAAGAAAGTCAAATTTACTCCATAAAAACAGTCCCAGAATTCTGACTCAAGTGATTCAAAAGAAGAATTCTAACACAGTAATTTTTCCCATTATTTTTTTAACCATGCCCGATTTTCTTAAAAAACCTATCATTATCCGGATTTATAATTTGATTCTCGTGATTATTGTGATTTTAATGAAAATTCTAATGTTGCTTGGGACAAAATAGTAAGACAACATTATCAACAAAGAGCACGACGATCCACATCAAACTGTTTTTTTAAAATCAACGCAAGACATGGAAGTTAGATAATTCAGAAAACA
Source organism: Cucumis cinereus (assembly GCA_037974625.1). Classification (NCBI taxonomy): domain Eukaryota; kingdom Viridiplantae; phylum Streptophyta; class Magnoliopsida; order Cucurbitales; family Cucurbitaceae; genus Cucumis; species Cucumis cinereus. The sequence goes on from JBBPDJ010000020.1 coordinate 1,062,821, forward strand.
ATTCAGAGTGTGAAAGAATTTATTATGATCAGCATCAAAGAACACCCATGAATCATCCCAACATCAATATGGAGGTTGAAACATTTCCAAGGAAACTTAAATATTCAACTAAGAACATATAAATATCAGAGGACTTTTGGAAGCGAATGGATGCAATTTGGAGCCTTTTGGAGAAAATTCAAGAAAGGTTGGAAATCACACGAAGTTGTGAGTTCGCACAAGAAAAATCCAATGAATCACGGTTAAAGCTCACAGGTGAAATTCAAGCAAGCCAAATTGAAGGGGAAGACCAATTGCACGAAGAAGAAGAAGAAGAAGAAAAGATGTACGACAAAGGAGAAGAAGAAGAAGAGAAACGAAACAGATTCAAGCAGAAACAAAGATGAATGTGATGACTGCAGGCAAAGGTGAATGAAAACCTATTGCTAAGTAAAGTTGCAGGAGTCAATGAGGGGGAAGAATCAATCAACCAGAGACAAGGGGAGGCATGATGCCAAAAAGAGTTTCGATAGACATGAGAAAAGAAGTACTGAGAAGCTGAGTTTGTTACTCAAAGACAAGGAGAGGAGGATTGAAGACGCTGTCAATTAGCTAGGTAAAGCGAAGATTGCACAAGAAGAGGATTCACTTAATGTGAAGAAGGAGAGGGAGAGGCGGATCAATGTCTTGGTCGGGGAAAGGGGTTTGATGATGGAGAAAAGCTTGTTAGAAACACCAAGTAGAATTGATGAACTGAAAACTAAGATAAAATCAGCCGTTGCTAATTCTGAGAAAGCATTGGCATTGTCGAATGTTTGGATGTTTGTGATGGTTATGGGAAGGTAAGTGGAAGAAGCTTCTTCTAAGCACAGGCTTGTAGAAGACATGCAGCCCTTTGTTGAACATTTGAAGGCAATAAAAATATTCTTCACAAATAAGGAGAAAATGGTGGAAAAAATGAAGCAACAAGAGACTGACGAGTAGAGGAACGGAAGAAGAAGAGCTTCTTCAACATAGTGACTGTAGCAACAACAATTTTGGCAGCTCTTTCTGCTGTTTATATTAGCAAAGGATGCTGGGGCTGAGACAATAGTTTGTTGTGAAATTCCAGATCATTAGAAGTCCATTGTTGAGAAATGTGGAATTATTTTGGTTTGAGTATAGAAATTAGACATGATCTTGTTTTTCAGCCAATTATTTTTTAAGGTTGTTTAGTGGATGACGAGAGGTTTGACATATGCTTCTATTATTTTGGCCCTTTAAAGTTCTTAAATTTTCTGGAACTAGTCACTCATCAAAGATTTAAGGACTACTTAGGAGGCATATTTTTTTATCAATCCTCAACATGAAGTTGCATGGCTGTTTGCTCTCCCTTGGTGCTTTCTTTCCATCCATTTTGAAGCTTTTAGCCTGCAATCTTCGACTGTTTTTGGGCTTCTTGTTGAAAATTTTAAGTTTGCTTTGTTCTTATTTTTCTACTATTTTGCTAAGGGTTTCGTTTGTGTTCAATTCGTCTGTCCTTTTGTTTGTGATCGCTCTTGTCACTCTCAGGATAATTCTCTTGTACTTTGAGCATTAGTCTCTTTTATTAATACATTTAATAAGGAGGCTCGTCTCTGTTAAACAAAGATAAGATTCCAAGACTTTCTTGTGCTCGAGTATTGGTATTCAAGTGCATTATCTATCACTATATATTATTACAATATTAAGTGGGCTCATATATTTGTTGCTACTTTACTTGTCATGGAATCCTTTCAGCTGTCATGAATGCATTGCTTAAAAAATCTAAATCTGCACAAGTTTCAAGTGAAAATTTGTACAATTTGAAATTGTGCAGGCTGCTCGGGCATTGGCTAATTTAGCTGCCCATGGGGATAGCAACACAAACAACTCTGCTGTTGGACAAGAGGCGGGTGCACTTGAAGCGCTTGTCCAACTTACACATTCTCCTCATGAAGGTGTCAGGTAGTTTTACAATTATTTAATATTTTTCTTTATCCTTATGAACCTAAGTTGTAGATATTTAGTTTTAACGCAATTAGGACAAAAACCTTTCAACGTTGCAACTGAATAAAATGTTCATAAGGAAGGTATTCTGTATCTTCCAGCTGTATGGATGCCTTTGTGCCAGAAACCGTTGAAACTTGGATAAAGTACCTAATTAGGTTTTGATCCGACATATTATTTTTGTCTCATGCACAGGCAAGAGGCTGCGGGTGCCCTATGGAATTTATCATTTGATGACAGAAATAGAGAAGCAATTGCAGCTGCAGGTGGTGTTGAGGCATTGGTAAGATCCTTATCCCTTTACTTTGAATTATTCATTATCGTAAGAGCTGATTGGACCCTTGTACAACGTCTGAATTAACAAGGAATGAAAAGAATTAATTTGGGTTGTTAAATAATAATCCAACCCTATATACGTGCTGTTGAATCACCCAGACTCATTATTGTAGAGGTTGGCTGGATGTATCTCACACTGTTGAACTTTTTCCTGCATGAGATCTTAGAAAGGCCATTCTTCATGTGGTGTAGGCTTTGATGATTAGATGTAAGTAGATTTATTTTTTAGTAAATTTCACACGAAGAAAAAGGTCTGGAATTGGCACTCTGTTGAACTCAATTGGAGAAATGTTTCTTCTGCATTGGAATACATATCTTCTTTTATTATGTATGCATTAGCTTTTATTTCTTTTTTATAAGACAATAATTTCATTATCAATAAGGGAAGATATGAAAAGAAGGGAAGGGGATTACAAAAAGCTTCCCAATTGGCGTAAATTTGTAGAAAAGGAGAAATTACAAGAGTCACTTGAGACAAACAGCAGCTAGAAGCAATATTTCTAACACAATCCCAAAATGACTCAACGCTACTCCCTTCTCTGTGGATTGCCCTATTGTTTCTTTCAAACCAAATTCTCCACAACAGAGCTGCCTCTCGTTTAGCAACAAAGTCTTTGCTTTGCCTTTCAGATCGACCCCACAAATCATCTGAAACATGGCCTCTGGGCAATAAAATGGAAGCACCGACCTCGAACATTGCAAGGATTTTCTGCAAGCTTCAGCAAAGGGGCACAACAATAATATGCGCCTTATCTCCTCTATTCTAGCTCTACACAGAACACACCAGTTCTGGTTCAAGCAGATGTTAGGCATTCTCCTTTTGTGGGGCCAGGGTTCCGTGAATCAAAATCCTCAAGAACACTTTTGACCTCTCTCTCTATTGGAATAAAGTTGAGAGTTGGGCGACCAGAGATTTGGCAATAAAGAGACCACTCCCTTCCAGCTTTCATACTCTTTGGTCCTCTTGGTTTTTGACCGAAAAGTTATTCCAAATATCAGAAAGCTGAGCTCATTTCTCCACCTCTTGCTCTTCAAATTATTTCTAAACCGAAGATTTCACACTATCTTACTTGCATGAGGAATGGATAAGCCCTTAGCGTTGGCGGGTACAATCTTAGGAATAGATGCTGGAATGAAGAGTTTGAAATGGAATATTGTTATTGTCTATTTCTAGTCGTAGTATGTGCATTTGATATCAAATGAATACTTTTTCTTTTTAAAATTTTAAAGGAGACCACCATCGAGAGGAATGAAAGTGCAAAAATAAAAGCTAGAAGGGACAGCGAGAGATGCTTTCTGTGTAATGATCAAGTGTTTGGAATCCAGTCTGGAAGGATCTTAAACTTGTAATGGGAAGTGCTTTCTGTTAAAAAAAAAGGTGCAAGGAAAAACAGTTAAATGTACAAAGCTCCAAATCTTTATCGATAATTTCTTTTCTTTTTGATAAAAATCCAACTTTCATGGTAAAAAGAAATAAACAATATACAGGGCATACAGTAAAAAAGCCCACAGAAGGAAGGAAAGAAAGAGACTCCAATCAAGTAAAATAAAACCTAGGATTACAAAATGAACTTTTCATCAACGCCCAAAGAGTCGATAGATCTCCCAAGGGACCACACATTGAAGACTTCTTGCTTAGTCCCTCTAATATTGTATTATTTCTCCAAATACCCCACAACAATGTGTACATCCTGGCTTTCCATAAAATCTTTCTTACTGTTGAAGGAAGGAGCTGTGTTTTCCACCTTTAAAAGAAAATTCCTCCCATCTTTGATGTCAGAGTTCAAATAGGTGAGGTAATAGAAACTATTCTAGATACCATGAGAAGAAAGCAGGGATAGAGATACAGAAATTGGCAACGGTCCTCCAAATTACCTTTTGCAGAGGTTGTATTGTTTTGGTGGAGGTGTAAGAACACATTCCTCATATTAATGTATTTGGGCTCTAACCCATCTATTATGCTTGTGGCTCACACTTACTGTTCTCCGAAGAAGCTGCCCCCTCTAAAGTCAATTCTGGCGTACAACGTTAGAAGAGTTAATGCTTATGGTAGCCACTAACATTGTAGTAGCTGCACACCAGCTCAGCAGACACCAAGATGGACTTGAATTATGTAGTCCAACGTCGAGGGTCCACCCTTTTATCAGAAAGGTTAATTTGGATATTAGGAATGCAATAAAACCTGAAAGTCTCTCATCATTATGCTCTGTTGAAGTCAACATAGATTAGAGTGTATTGCTTTTCCAACTGTCTATGCCGTTAAATACTATTTTTCCAATTGAGATATGGAACACTACAAAACATAAGAAAAGTAGGATTATATACTTGATTAGAATATGTTATATGATAATAAGTTCACCCATCTTTTGCATGTACATTTTTATTTATTTATTTTTAATTTTAGGTTGCTCTAGCACAATCTTGTTCAAATGCATCCCCGGGTCTTCAGGAAAGGGCTGCTGGTGCTCTGTGGGGATTATCAGTTTCCGAAGCCAACAGGTATGAAAATTGAGGTTTGGAGATGGTACGTAGTATATTGCAGAGATAGCAAGCCAATAAGATTTGTTAATCTTAGTGCAAGAGAGGTTCTTATATTTTGAACGAATAACTGTGGGCATGAATGCGTTAGTCCTATCCTCTACAAAGAGTGCCAGTGACGCAGATGATCTCTATAGGATATGGCATGTAGGCTTGTAAAATTCCCATGGACAACAAGAATTTATGGGAAATTGGCTTGAAGACTTTCTCGATTATAAATATCTAGCTAGTTTAGAACCAGACATGGGAAATTGTTTTTTGTTCTTTACAAGAATCTTTGTTTGGTAGTTTAAAAGACAATGATAGGAGTTTGATTAATTACTTAATGTGGGGGATCATGACCGTTTAAGAAATTATGCCTTTTTCCTTTAGAAAAATTCGTGTCCATAGTTTTGCTTCTAAAGGTTTTAATTTAAAGTAATACTATCCCCATTCAGTTACTTTTTCTTCTTTGACAGTACTTTCACTGATGAGTAATCATTATTTTTCTACATGAAGGTCAAGTTCAACTAACCTTTTTCCTTTTGGGGTTTTTTTAGCATTGCTATTGGTCAGCAAGGTGGCGTTGCACCATTAATTGCTTTGGCACGTTCAGATGCTGAAGTAAGGATTCCAAATTATTCTCAAGTTTTTTTTTATTTGGAGCACTGAAGTTTGGTTGTGAAATATGTTTGCATGTTCAACTAAACTGGGTATTTAGCATTTATACACTGAGCTATTTTACATTATTTATTTTCAACAGGATGTTCACGAGACTGCTGCTGGTGCTCTTTGGAATCTTGCATTTAACCCTGGTAATGCCCTTCGTATAGTGGAGGAAGGGGGTGTTCCAGCCCTAGTTCATCTTTGTTATGCATCGGTATCAAAAATGGCACGCTTCATGGCTGCTTTGGCATTGGCTTACATGTTTGATGGGAGGTACATGGAACGACTTTAATAGACCCACTGTCATGATGCCTTCATTTTTCTTAATAAAAAAATAACTTTCATTGATTCTTTGAGTCTTCAACCTTTTGCAGAATGGATGAGTGTGCCTTGCCAGGAAGCTCATCAGAAGGCATTTCCAAGAGTGTGAGCTTAGATGGGGCTAGAAGGATGGCATTAAAGAACATTGAAGCATTCGTCCAGACATTTTCAGATCCACAGGCATTTGCCTCTGCTGCTGCATCCTCGGCGCCTGCAGCATTGGTGCAAGTAACAGAACGAGCTCGTATTCAAGAAGCGGGCCATCTGCGATGCAGGTTCACTCAAACCTCTTTATTCTCATGCTCATTTAATTTGGCATGCTCACGTTTTTATGCCTATGAATTTTGGGTAATTGATTGTCTTCAGCAAAACGATGTTGTTAGATAACAAATACGCATTCCCTGTTATTTTATTTCTTTCTCAATGAAAGTTGTTCTTATCACGAAAAAAAAAAAAAATGCATTCCCTGTTATTTCCCTTCAGCATATGATGGATGTCTATTCTAGTTATGCTTATATATCTTTAGTAAATCCATTAAAAATTTTCCTCTAAATTCTTTTATAAAATATTCAATATATTGTGTGTTAAAAGGTTTTCCTTTTGGTTGGCTGTTTACTTTTTGTATGCAAGAATGCTTTAGTCAGGAAAGAATGTTGATTGTGGGGTAAGGAAATTTTTTCTTAAAGTTGTATTAATCTTACTCTTTTTTCCTAACTGTTAGTGGCGCTGAAATAGGAAGATTTGTTGCAATGCTTCGAAATCCATCACCTACGCTAAAAGCATGTGCGGCATTTGCTCTTCTACAGGCAAGTGGACGGATTCAAGTTTGTAGTATTTTTTCCTGATTTTATAAGACACCCTTGAGTTCTTGCACAGTTTTTTCAATGTATGTATTCTTCCATATGCAGTTTACTATCCCAGGGGGTCGGCACGCCTTACACCATGCAAGCCTTATGCAGAATGCTGGAGCATCAAGAGCCCTTCGTACTGCAGCTGCAGCAGCAACTGCCCCATTACAAGCGAAAATATTCGCTCGAATTGTTCTTAGAAATCTAGAGCACCACAGCATTGAATCTTCCCTTTAAAGACAAATGCAACATAATTCTGCAACAGAAGGTGAGTTCTTATTCAACTCAACTCATGGGAGCTTAAACGAGCTGCATGGCATGTCCGAACCAGGCGCTCTTGTAAATGCCCCCAATTAATCATATACCGAGTCTCTGATGCCAAGTAGTACACAAAACTATATGGTTCGACTTCTCAGCTTCACCGTTACTTCCCGGTCTATTACCTCTTTTCGAAGCTTCAAAAGGTCGTTTTTCAAAGCATTTTCTTCCTGTACTTGCAGTCTGCATTCTCTCAGAATTCATATATACTGATGGGCCTTTATGCAGGGAGTTGATAAGAAGCACATTACCTTGAAACCTTTTTTTTTCTCTCTTCTTTTGGGTTAGCCATTTTTTTTTTTGGTTGTTAATATTGATCCTGATGGTATTTTCCCTGTAATGATAGAAGTTCTAAATATGCTAAAGATTGTACAATGTTTAGCTCTCATTTTTGCAGTTGGACTGGTTGAAGATGAATTAAGGATGTTTAGCTATCGAAACTTCATTTAATTTAATGTTTATCCAGTTAAGGGTGGAGTTGTTTAATAAATGGTGATGATTTGAATGAACTGAGATGTTGAATCTGGAATATGTATACATTGTTTTAAGAATATGTACACATTGTTAAAGGTAATAGCTGTAAACATTACTTGCAAAAACATATTTTTAAGATTTTGATTATGATCTTTCATTACTTGATTCAAATGGTTAAATTGTACCTAAAAAATGTTAATTTCAACATATATGCTTTAAATTTTGAATTAAATTGAATTTAGTGGTGGTGCGACGAACAAAGGTAATACCATTAGAATCGGAATAAATTTTGTTGAGGATCCTGGATAGGTTTAATATGGAAATTGTTACCAAACATATTAACAAAGGATCGAGAAATCCGTAATAATAATAATAATAATAATAAAGGGTTTTCTTGAGAATAATAATAATAAAAAAAGCTATTTAGAATACCGGACGGTGGACCCCAAGATTAATACATGATGGGGCCCATTTTATTGATCATAAAACTATATAATGAAAGCAAAATTGGCTGTGTTTCTGTTTTGTTCTGGCGTAAAACGTTCTCACGTTCTGACTCTACAGTTTTCGCTCAATTCCGTTCACTTTCCTCCTCTTTCGCTTCTTTTTCCGTTCACTTTACTGGATCTGACTTCCCTCACTATCCTCCTTCGATTCCCTTGCTGATCGGACGACAAGATTCGCGCATAAGCAATCGACCCTCAAACCCAGGTTGGTTCTTTACAATTCTGATGAAACCCAGATGGGGTTTTTCTTCACTCCTTTAAAATTGTGAACTGGGAAGAAAAGGGGTTTCTATTTGGGTGTTGAAAGTATTCGATGTCGTAACAAGTTAAGTTTGTGTAGTACTGTTGTGCTTTCCCCGAATTTGGGAGTTTGAATGCTCCAGAAATTTGTATTAAAGGTTTAGCTTTGGCGATAAATCCTTTTTTAAGTTTTCCCTTTGACCTTATTTGCACTGTTTTTTATTGGAGTGTAATGGAAGCTGTCCTTTCTCACTTCCCACTTTCTTGTTGATGAAATGCTTTCCTTTGACCATTATTTTTCTTTTCGATTTTTTTCCTGGAGGCTTTTTGCGGCTTGTGCTACAGTTACTAATGGGGCTCTTTAATTTTTGGTGATATAAACTGTGCGTTTATTGTGTTCTCAATCTATACGTTTGTTTCCCTTTGCTTTCTGAGAAGGAAGATTGATTGTGAGGTCAAGACTACTTTCTTCATCGTTTTCTTTTTTAATGAAAGTGGTGAGGTAACGCTTTTCTTTAATAATGAATTCTTACAGAAGAAGAAAGGAATACTTACTATTTTGGTCACCAAATGAATTCTTCAGGGAATTTTTTCTTTCTGTATTTTCAACCTATACATAACATGTTCGAGTGGAACTGGAAACCAATATGGGCTATTAAGAATAAATTCTTCATATATAAAAAAAAAAAAAGAATAAATTTTCGGACCTCCAATTTAAGTTCTCTTTTATGCTATTCTCATTTGGAAAGCTTGAAGTATTTTTGTGTTCTTTTATGTTATTCTTATTTGGAAAGCTTAAAATATTTTTGTGTACTTTTAAGCTTAAGTACTTTTATGCTATTCTCATTTGGAAAGCTTGAAATATTCTTGGACCTCAAATATTTTAGTTACTTGTGATAAGATCTGAATAAGTGTTGTGTACGTGTATTGGATACTGACGCTGTTCACTTGTTCAGATGCTTTTGCCTTATTGCACTCAAGAGTGCCTAAATTTGGGCCTATACTAGCATGGAACTAGAAAATGGATCAAAAGTGAAGGAGGAAGCTTTCGTGGAGGTTTCAAGGTGTGTGGAGGACGGAAGTACCACTCAAGATAAGCAGAATGCAAGTAGTGGTCAGGAAAACATTCATGACATAGAAGCTTCATCCTTTGAACGAAGTATGATGTTAGATAGAAGTGAGGATATGGAGGTTGATGTTATTGGGTGTTCAGGAAATTGTGAGGGAGGTCCTAGTAATGAATGCAATGTTTCAACTGAAAATTCAAGCTCATTTGGAGATACTGTCTCTGGTACAGATTATGGTTTGTTATTGGATGATGAAGAAGTTGAATCCCAATTATATGGTGATAATAATTTGCAGTCTAATTCTAATGGATATGGCGAAGTATTTCCAAGGTAGTACATGTATCTCTTCTTTTTCTTTTTTCTTGTGCTGCCTTTATTTGTTCTTTTCTTCCCTACTTTTCTTTATACTTAATTGTGTGCAATGGTGAGTTAACAATTTGATTTTTTTTTCCAAAAAAAAGCATAGAATTGTAGGGGGAAAGTGGAACTGATTTAGTTATTGTTTTGGAGTCTTCTTCAAACAAAGCATAGAGTTTGTTATTTAATATAAATATCCTTGCTAACCATTGAAAATATTGCCTCATAGGTTCACAAGTAATAATAGGATTTCTAGAGAGATTGAGAGATCTGGTGAGGACTTTTGGCAGGGAGTCCACTTTAATGCCTTCTTGTGGGTGCCGGTTTATAGACTATTTTGTAATTATGATCTTGGCGTGGTCTTTTTGAATTGAAGCTCTTTTTGTAGTTGTTTTGGGCTTCCAATACTTTTTTTTTTGTGGGCCATCTTTCTTGTATGCTATTTTTCTTTCATTATTTCTTATTGAAATCTCGGTTGCTTACAAAAAAAAAAAAAAAAAAAAAAGTAATAAATGAGTGTAGTTTTGCAACCATCTTATTATGAACAATCAGGATCTTTAGGGGGTGGGGAGTTTTATTTGGATGAGGGTTGATTCTTAGCAAAATTTAACGCCTAACTTTGGGGCCTGCGTTTATTGTAATTTATTTTTTATGTATGTGAGTATTTGGTTCAACTTACATGCGCCTCGACTAATTTTAGTGATACATTTGATCTTTCATTGCATATGTTTATAGACTTTTGTGATTATTCATTAGGTCTTATTCTCTTTGATTGGATCCCTTTTCTTGTTCATTGGTTCCTGTTTGACTGGTTGCTTATGTAGGCCATTTTTGTTTATTGGCCATTGTTGACCCTCTTGGCTCTTGTATTCTTTCATAAAGTTTGTTTTTTTAAATCAAAATAAAATGTAATGCACAAGTTAATAATGTCAAATGAAACTGTAGTTAACACTAAGAAAATTGCAAATATCATATCTTGAGTTTCCCTGCTCTAAAAATATATGTACCCTATCTTATATACTAGTTGGCTTGTTATTGACTTGGTTGATGATCAAATACTAATCCATGTCAAGCTAAATCAGGCTGAGTTGAATTTTGCTTTTTAAATTTTGTAAATTCTTGAAATATGTATCGTTGGACTTGACTCAAAATGCCTTTTTTTTTTTTAATCTTGGTTAAGTTTTGAACCATGGGTTAGGGCACACTCGCCCATTCTTAAAAATGTTTAAGACTTCATCTGTCTTCACTTTGCAAGTTTACTTGGCCGACATTGTGAGAGCAAGGCAAAATTTTTACGACTAATACAATCAAGTTTACATATTCCTCAATTATGATATCCTCTACCTCTCTCTCTATGATATTCACGTGTTTATACATGCATCCTACTTTCTAGGAAGAAAAAGTTGACAGCTCACTGGAGGAAGTTTATAAGTCCTATTATGTGGCGGTGTAGATGGTTAGAAGTGCAAATTAAGAAACTTCAGGCTCAATCGTTAAAATATGATAGAGAACTTGCATTATATGATCAAAGAAAGCAGTCTTTCTACGAAGACTTCTCAACGGAAGGTTTTGCTGTGAAGTCAACAGGATTCTCAAAACACACTCAAAGACACAGGTTTATGAAAAGAAAGGGAAGGAAGAAGGTTGAAGAAACCACTGACGTAGCTTCATATATGGCACATCATAATGTGTTCTCCTATTATGGTATCAAATCCTCAACTATTTGTATGCAGTGCCTTTTTTCCTAGTGTATCTGTCTTCCTCTATGACATTGCAGTCTTGTTTTTTCTTTTTCTTTTTTTTTTTTTAAATTCTAGAGAAGAAGAGGTCTCTTGCTGATGACATCTCTTTGGAAGATACTTTTCTTAAATTAGGTAAGGAGTGGATCATAATATTTACTTTGGTTGATTTCGATAAATTGTACATATGTCATGGGTAAATAGGAGTTTGCTGCAGATTAATAATAGCCACAGAAGTGAAAGCTATTTTAAATCTTTGACTGTTGAATGAATCAGTTCTATACTTGGATATTTTACGACTAAAAGCTAAAAATTTCGTTTTTCTTAGGGTATGTGATATTGTTATACCTTTGTTTTTCCTCCATGTGGGTTTGACATTGTTGATCCTCATCATGAATAGACCAACAGTCCTTATGGAGATTCTTCCAGGAGAATATAACAGAAACTATGAACCTCTCCAATTATTTCCCCAAGATCTCTTGACCCTTAAAAAGTTCTTGCATTTCTCTCAGATGATAGTTTTAGCAAGATTGTGCCATAAAATCGTCATCTTATTCTTCCTTTCTTTTTTCCCTTCTAGAGTGTTAGGAAGGACAAGGTTAGATTTGAGGCAGAGTAGTGGTAAGAATATTGGTAGGGAAATATTTAGAATATCAATAGGATACTTCCAAATCACCATAGAAAGATCTTTGAAGCAAAAATTCACAGTTCCCACCAAATCCTCCCTAAGTGGACTAACAACATAATGCGTGGAAGGTTTGATCGTCCAAGGTCACTCATCAATTTTGGAAGCCCAATTAGCATTATAAACACCACATCACCGTTAGAACCTTCCCTGAAAAAATCTCAAATCAACTAAAATCTTTAGTTGGAACATGAAACAAGGATAAGTAGTATGTTGGCGAACTGGCATAGATAAGAGTATATTAACCATCCTTTCAGATGAAAGCATACTTCCAACTATGCAGCTTGTGTTGAATTCACTCAATCCTAGGTTGCCAGAAGGAAACGGTGCTAAAACTACCGCTCAAAGGAAGACGAAGGTAAGTAGATGACCAGTGACCCTGTTTACAACCAAAATTAGGTAACATCCAATCCATAGTAGAGCCAGCAATATGAATCCCAAGCTGTTCACTTTTTGGAAAGGTTGATCTTCAAACCAAAGGCCCATAAAAAATGTGAACAATCTTGAAAGATGTTTTAAAGAAAGCCGATCAACTATTGAGAGCAAAAGAGTGTCATCAGCAAATTGTAGAGGATTCAAATAAAAAGAGGATGCACAACCAGGATGAATTGCAATATTACCAAGAACAGCACTGTGGGCCAGTAGATGATTAAGGCGATTAGCAACTACAATAAATAAAAAAGGCCAGGGAGGATCACCTTGACGGATGCCCTGAGATGGAATGTTCTTCCTCTAGGTTTAGCATTAATAATAGAGAAATTGGCACTTGATACATAACCTCTGATCCAAGGTCGTCAAAGAATGCCAAAATATTTAGCCGGAAAACAACATCCAATAATTCCCAATCGATTGTGCCAAAAGCCTCCTCAACATCCAGTTAGCACACGCCCTCCTTGTGGGAGATATGCCAATAATCAATGAGCTCATTCACCGCTAAAGAAGCATCCATTGTTTGTCTAGTAGAAATAAAGGCTAACTGGTTATCAGTTGTGTAGCCATAAGGACCAGCTTATGGCTACACAACAAGAAAAAACAGCTTGGAAAACCTCCTCTATCTCAGCTGCTAGTTCACTACTGATTAGGCTCTCCAATCAACATTAGTTGGGAGAAAGCATTGTCGATCATTTTCAGTAAACAAATCAATATCGCCAGAGGACAATAGGCTAATACCATCTCTGGATAGAAATTAGAATTTCAGTAATTGAGCTCTTATGTTTATGAGCAGCGAGAATTCGATAAAAAATAGGTGTTTTCATCACCCTCATTAAACCATTTTACCTTGCAACGCTGATGCCTAAAAATATGTTCCAACTGACAAGTCAGGTTCTTTCCCTTTGACGCACGAGCCTCTGAAAGTTTGGTAGCCAGATTCTTCCAACTTGCTGGTGCGGGAACCTTTTTGGTGAACGATTCTTTGAATCCTATAGAAGGGATGATGCCTTTTGTTAAGAAGAACTTAGCATGAAAGAGACTTGGAGGAATACAAAGAGGCAAACTTGTTGGTATTCTTTACAGCTGCCTACTGAACCAAGGGAGACATGCCATCATATGGTGGTTAGACAAGTATCGGAATTAATCCTGTAAAGGGTAAAACCTTTGCTGCCCATCTTACTAAAAATGTGAAGCCCTTTCTAAACACCTTTAATGGCTTTTTTGGAATCAAATCCACAGAATAGTCAAGGTCATCGTTTAGTCCCTATTTTTGAGGGTGATAAACAGTCTTATGTACAATAACTCCTTAGTCCTGACAGGTATTATCTCTAACAGCAGAATTTTTGGAGACTTAAGCCATCTTGTTACTTCCAAATACTGGTTTTATGATATGTAGAATGTATGTAGTCTCTCCTGATGCTTTACCCAAGACTGTTAATGATTTTGTTCAAAACTTGGACAGTCATTGTGTGGGCTTCCTTAAGATGAAATGCTCAAACCAACTCAAAATGTGAGCTGTGATGCCCGCTCAACACCCCCACCCCCCTCTCCCCACCCCCACCACCATTCCTTTTGTGGCGCCTCATGCTTGCCTGATCTATTCAAAAGTTGCTTGGTCTCTATTAGGAGTAGTTCAGATGCATTTTTCCTAATTATCTGCAGGACTATCTGTGGTGAAAATACTAGAATCATTTAGTACAAAGTGGTGCACTTGCCTCATGACATTTTTTGAGATTTAGCTAAACTTCACTCTTCTACTTAGTGTTTTCTCCATGAGGAGTTCATGGAGATTTGTATTATGGTTTGACTCATATTTCTGCCCATTAAGAGTCTTCGTTAAAATCCTCTTGGCTTTTTAGGGACATCTCATCTTCTTTTTGGACATGCCGACATGGGCAATAATATTGTTTTGTTTCCTATAAAATATAAAGAGAAGGAAAAGAAAAGAAGAAAATATAAAAAATAAAGAGAAGGAAAAAAAAGAAGAAAATTGATCTAGTGTTTGTAACAACCTTAAGGATCCTATTCGACTTTTTTGAGCTTCACACTATACACTTTTTGAACTTTTCAGTAATGATGCCTTCTTTATTTTCGATAATTAGGGTTAAGATTCATGAGTCAATGTCTATTACATTTTCTCTAACTCTTTCTTTTCCTTCCCTGAGTTTCTACCAATGTATAAACAAATAATCCTATTTCTTATACTTAAAAGCATAGCCTGTTATTGGATGTTAAATTTGAGAAGACTATCTATGTTTGAAGAGCCTCCCGGCTTATAGTAGTCAGTACTAGGCCATTGATTCTCTTCCCTGATATCTACAGACAAAACAAGGAATATAAAACGTGATGACATCAATGACTTTGGAACAATCGCAACTGATGGATGGGCATCCTCTATGTTGGGAGATAATGATAATAATTTGGAAGACATTTTTCTTAAAATTGAAGCTGCACAGTCAAAAGTTCATGAGTTGAAGAACAGAATTGACAAGGTGGTGAATGAAAATCCCATGAAGTTCTCTGCAATCAATCAGCTATACTCTCTTGCATCAAGTGATGATCCCGATTCACCTGAAGATGGAAATGATGAGTTAGTAAGGTCTTTGCATGAAGCATCACAACACATGTCTGAGCACGCATTGGATGTACTAATGCCCGAAACTGCAATCAAAACTCATGGAGAGGTCATGCTACTTCCTGATATTACGCAGAGCACGGATTGTGGAACTGTAAGTTTTGTCTAATGCTATGTGCAATTTTTTCTTCTTGACAAGAAAAGATCTTTTCATTGAATTAATGAAATTGAAAAACAAAAGCCAACTCCTATGGGAGTGAAAAGGAATTAAAACCATAAAGCACTATATTTATGGCAAAGACCTCCCAATTCATTATATTTCTTGCAAAGAAAAGCTTAGAAAAGTTCGGAAAGAGAACCACCATTGAGCATTTCTCCATCTAGCTGCCTCAGACCGATCAAACCATTTAGTTTCCGTGTTCTCTAAAACCCCTTGATTTTGTTCCAACCAAACTTATGTAATAACATCTTGGTTGTTGTGTTGCAACTTGTATTATAGTAAAAGATGGTAGCTCTGAACATTGGAACTCACTTGCATGTTTACAGACTCAGAAAGTTCTGATGCAAGATTCGGCAGTAAAGGAAGAGTTGCAACTTTCTGAAGAGGTTAAAGGTCAGTTGATTGAGCTTCAAAATTCAGAGGGGCAGAAAAGTATTTCTGTAGCTGCAGTTTCTCAAGCTGACTTAACCTCAAAGGACAAAGAGCCCGACTTGCTGCACAAAACAAAAACCCCTTCTGCTGTCAAACCTAATTCATCTAAGAAAACAAGAAAGCGAGGAAGGCGAAAAATCGGTTTGAGTAAGAAGAATAGGAAAGCAACAAGTTAGCTGTATAAATGGGACTAGAAGAAGATGGCTAGTTTGCTTCTCATTTCTTAATGTCTATGTCAAACTTCCCCCTATTTTCTTAATGGTTCTTTGTTCTACTTCTACTTGTATATTTTACATGCCTTTACTCCAATCTGCACATATCAACTCTGATTATTTGTACATGCTGCAAATATCCATTAATTATGTTAATATGAAGATAGCATTAAACCACAGTGGTTGGCTATAGTCAGCAAAATTTCTAGTAGTACAGGAATATATATTCCTTCTATTTATTGCTTATTATAGTGCAAACAAAGGAAGCATGATATTCCAGGTTGGATGAGAATTTAAAATTTCAGTTTCTGTGGTCAATTTGGTTCTAAATCACAATCAGATGAAGTCAAGATTTTTGGAAGTTCATTTTTCTAACAAGTTTTACCCCCTTTATCTAATTTCTTTCTTATACATTCATTTCAGATAATTGGTTAAAGAACAGAGTTGGTCTTTTGAAGATGATTTTCGAAAATACTAAAAAAAAAAAAAAAAAAAAAAAATATTGTTTCCTTTCAAAAAATAATAATAAAAATGAAAAATAAAAAAAATACTGAGAAGTTCAAGCAACTTCAAAGTGTGAAAGGAAAAAAAATTAAGAAGTGGAGTTGTGTAATTTATGTCTATGCCAAAATTTGGGTTGAAAAGCATTTTAATCGATTCTCCATAGTATATTTTCATAATATTTGATAAGCCTTTTTTCTTTATACTTGCGTAAATCAATTAGTCTATTGAAGAAAAGTTGACATTTATTTTGTCAAAAAAATTGTTACAAAATTTTAAAGGTACTATAGCAACTAAATAGTTATTGACCTGACAATATTTACACAATCCAATTTACTATTATCACCAAGCATCTTCTATAAAATTATTACAAAGGAGCTTGATGATGAACCCTAATTGTAAAAGCAAAACACTCTTGTACATTGATTGTATAAGGAAATATTCACGCATCTATTGTTCATTTAGTACAACGAACTACATAGTATCCAGAGCTCTTCATTTTCCAACGACCCGACAACAGTGCTATCAACAAACATCCAACTTTTCAATTATTTCAAAATGCATCTGCATGTCCGCAGGCCTATCAGCAAAATAAAATTTCTCACAAACCTGCAAGTTTCCTCCACTTCTCAGAGCTTCAGATTCAAGAAAACTCATCATTTTTTCCTTCTCATCTCGTATCCAAACTCTTCTGCCATCACACCATTGTCTTGGAGTACCATGAAGAACAAAACGGATTCCTCTTGACTCCTGAATAAGACTGCTGGAGATTCTTTTGATTACCTCAGGGTCTGTAAGGTATGCACCATGGGAGTTCAACCCAACATCCACATAATGAATCTCTGTTATGCTTTTCAAAAAGCTTTGTTCTGTAATTGGTATGAACTGAATCTCATCAAGTTTAGAACATTCAACACCCGATTCTTGCTTAGAAAGAGGTCGATTTTCTTCAGCAGCTATCAAGTCTTTGGATCCAAGTTCAGTAACTAGCTGGTTAACCACGGTACCTCCCTTGCTAAATCCAAGAATGACTGTTTTGGGGGTGCAGCAGCTCAGTGTAGATATGGTGGTTTCCTGTGATCTTGGTTTTCCCCAAGAAACTATCTTCTTTACCTGCAAATCCACAACTAAGTGCATCAGTTCCCCTCATCACCTCAAAATCACAAGAAATCAGTCAACATAACAATAGCTTAATTAGTTCAGACAACACACTCTCGACCAAAGGTAACATCGAATCTCTCAACCATAGCTCAACAGATGTTGCCATCCACAGCTTAGCTAGTTTAGACATACACACTCTCGATGAAGAGGCGAGGTTAGAGATTCAAATCTCTCAATCATAGCTCAACAGGTTTAGGCATACATAGCATAGCTTATTTCGTTTAGACAAACACACCCTCAACTAAGAGGTTAAATATTTGAATCTCTCAGCCATATAGCTCAACAAGTTTAGGCGTACCTCACCCATCAAAAGGTCATAGAGTCAAATCTGTTCTGGTTTAGCCATACACCATTGATCAAGAAGTGAGGATTCGAATCTTCGTTGAGCGTAACTGAACAAGTTTCGGCATACCATTCCACTAATAAACTAAATAGTTGGATATTCAAATAAATCACACCCTATGTTGTTGACTCAAAAGACAGATTTAGACAATACCTCATTGTAGCAACTTCCCAAGAGTGAAACGGTTAACAGTGAAGCATGAAACCCATTTGGAGAATATGATTTTGGTTCTCCCCACCGATTGAGAGAAGGTATAAAGTCCTGATATATAGCAAAAGCCCCATTGAAATGAGAAGCCTCGACAACCCATGCATTGGTGGACTCTCCAAATTTCGAAACTAAAATTTCAGCTATGTTCTGTAGATTAGACAATCTCTCAATCACTGGATTGCCCGTCCCTTCGACCCGATCCCCATTAAAGAAGATGGCGTTTGCACTAGGAACCTAACAAAACATTATACAATATTTCCCTCAATCTGAAAGGACGGTGTGTAGTTTAGGGCAATTTATGATAGTAATGCAATGGAAGAATATTTCAGAACTTACCGTCAATGTTTTGGAGGTCGGGGAAAGGCAGAGTGATACTGCAACTCTAAAGAACTTGTGGCTGTTGGGATGCAATGGAACCTTCAAAATTCCATTCCAACGATCCATTGTCACGTCAACAAGATGCTTCGATTGAATCGGCTGCAGAAACATTACTTCTGTTTTCCCCCTATTTTATTAAATAATAATAATAATAATAATTAAATTCCGTAGAATGTTCGTGCTGTGTCATCCAATTTTGGCAATAAGTATCCACATTGAAAACATTAATTTCATTAATCATAGACTAAAATTTGTGTAATAAGATATTAGACATGCAATGAATTTGTATTACAAAAATTTAACCCATTTACATTTTTTTTTTAAAATTAAAATTGCAAATTTGGTTGATCGGCTTTAGTGTTTGCGGTTTATTTTGTTTTTTTTAATAGATTTAATTTTTTTCATAAAAAAACATTACTATTTTCAATTGCATGTTTATCCGTGGAACTTCAACGTTTTATGTCTTCTATGTCATAAATCTCAATATCTAATAACATTTTAACTTTGAAAAACTAAAAGAAAACAATAATTAATTTATTTTTAAAAAATAAATTTGAATTTATCTCTAAAAGAATCTTAAAATATTAAAGTTAAAAGATTAAATTTATAAATTTGAAAAATTGGATTAAATACACCTCTTAAATTTTAGGGATTATTTGTCAAAATTTTTTTTTTTGAGAGATTAAATTTGTAATTTAACTAAAGTAAGTGTTGAGGGCAAAAATGGTATTTCAACAAATTATAAGATACTATTATAGGGGGAGATTTAAAACCCCAAAGCTAAAAGGCGTAACTCGCCCCTCCGTTTGTTTGATATCTGCGGCCGCCGCTGCTACAAGCTTGAAGATGAAGGTTCGGCCTTTAAATTTCTCTTCTTCTTCACTGTTTTCTCTAGTTTTACTTCCATACTAACTTTGAGTTTTCGTGTTTCCAGTTTAATATCGCCAATCCGACTACTGGATGCCAGAAGAAGCTCGAAATCGACGATGATCAGAAACTGTTAGCTTTCAAATTCCCTTATTCTTCATTTTTTTGTCAAACGGTGGTGCATTAAATGTGGATGAGTTCTCTGTCCACCTTTAGTCGAATGTTCATATTGTTAACATTACATAATTATGTGGACATGGGGTTGGTCTAATTGAATATTGAAAAGTATATATTTAATTCAAATACTGTGATTCCAGTTGCATAATACTATAGTAGATAAAATGGACCCATTTTGATCAGTAGAGTAGTGTTGAAATCGTTTATTCGATATGTTTGCTGTTTAAATTTTGTAGTTAACGTTCAGCCTTGCTATGTGGGATTTCGCTTAGGCCATCTTTGGTAGGGATGTTTTATATGAATTAGATTCACTCTGCTTAAACTGAATTATTTTTTTGAAAATGTTTTCGGGCTGCACAGTCCAATTAGTGTAAATTCTGGAAACATTTTTCAGTAAATCCAAAATTTAAAATTTAAATGCATATTAATATTTAAAAAAAATAAATGTAGTATTTCATATTATAAACTTAATTCATGTTTGTTAATTTAAATTTTGTGTTATGTAATGTATTATAAATGCTAGATGTTACAAGGTTTCCAAAATCCATATCAAGTTTTGACATTGATTAATAGTTCTTTTTTTTTTTTTTTTTAAGAATTTGGCTAAGAATTCAAGTGGGGCATTTTCAAATATAGCAAAAAATTGAAACTATTTACAAACTATACAAAATCTATCAAATTCTCTATAGTCCATTTAAGTTTTTTTTGCTATATTTTGTAAATGTTTCAATTTTATGCTATCCACAAAAATTCCTCAATTTCTCTTCAAATCTTTACCTCAATCTAGAAAAATGGAAAACTAAATATCAAATGATTATGAAATGTTTCTTAGCTATCCCTTCTAGTTTGTTTGTATGTTTTCCATCATTTTAAACCTGGTTTAAATTTCATCATGTACTAAAACTATCCTTTTGTCATTGTTCAGCCGTGCATTTTTTGACAAGAGGATCTCCCAGGAGGTCAGTGGAGATTCCCTGGGAGAGGTATGTGTGTGCTCTTCTGTCGCCCTATCCAATAAATGAGATCTTAGTTTCTAGTTGCTGTCTCTGAGTTTACTGATTTAGGATTTTCTTTCTCCCAGGAATTCAAGGGCTATGTTTTCAAGATTATGGGAGGTTGTGACAAGCAGGGTTTCCCAATGAAACAGGGAGTTTTGACCCCTGGTCGTGTCCGTCTCTTGCTACACAGAGGTTTGTAGAGCTGTTTATACTAGTGAATGAATAGTTAGCCCATTTGATCATATTTGTGGCTTTTATTTATATAATCATTTTCTTTCATTTATTTCAATAAAGCTTAGTTTCTTACCAAGAGCATATTTGGGCCCTGGTTATTTTTTGCATTAGATTATTGCACTATCCAAGATTACAATGCAACCCTCTCGTATATTATTACTTTCTTATCTCTTAGTTGGTGTAAATTGATCTCCCGTTTTTGTAACAATAGGTGTATTTTTTTTTAATTCATTGGAGAGGATCTTCTTTTGTAATTTCATCAAAGTTTATCACTATTATAACTAATGCAAGCATGTGTGTGTGACTTTTGTGGCCAGGTACCCCTTGTTTTCGCGGTTATGGTAGGCGCAATGGAGAACGCAGAAGGAAGTCTGTGCGTGGATGCATTGTGAGCCCTGACCTTTCTGTTCTGAATCTGGTTATTGTGAAGAAGGGAGATAATGATCTTCCTGGCTTGACAGACACTGAGAAACCAAGAATGAGGGGTCCCAAGAGGGCTTCCAAGATTCGCAAACTTTTCAATTTGTCAAAGGAGGATGATGTTCGAAAGTACGTTAACACATACCGTAGATCATTCACCACAAAATCTGGTAGGGTTTATGATTCCTTTTTGTGGTTGAACTTGTAATAAAAAATTAAGGAGTTATTTGGATTGAGATTCTAAATGCTTAGGAACACATTTTACGCTGAAAGAAACTCGAAAACATTTACAAGTAAGTGCTTAGAAAATCAATCCAAAAACATCTTTTTCTTTTAACTTTAAATTTTAACTTTAAAATACTTTTTTCAACTGTGCCTTATAGATGGTGAAAGTTGGATTGTTGAGGCCTAACGTCTCTAGATGAACTGAACCTTCTAAACCTTCATTTGACATTGGATTACATTGTTGTTCAATATTGCTCCTGGTTGAACATCTAAATGGATTGTGCTTTGTAACTGGACTAATCTCCCAGTTTAATTTTTGCTACTAATAGAATTTTATTTTATGCAAATTGTTTTTTCAGTTCCATCTATTATGGATTCGTTTATGATGATTTATCTGATTGGCAGGCAAAAAGGTTAGCAAAGCTCCCAAGATTCAAAGGTTGGTTACCCCCCTGACCCTGCAAAGGAAGCGAGGAAGAATTGCTGAGAAAAAGAAGAGAATTGCGAAGGCCAAGTCTGAGGCTGCCGAGTATCAGAAGCTCCTGGCCTCTAGGTTGAAGGAGCAAAGAGAACGTCGCAGCGAGAGTTTGGCAAAGAAGAGATCCAGGCTTTCTGCTGCTTCAAAGCCGTCCATTGCTGCTGCTTAGTTTGTTCGCATTGTTGTCAGTGTTCTATTATCTTTATATTTTCCATATTGTTTTTTTTCTTTTAAGAGTGTACTTTTGCGGCAGCTTAATATGAGATCTGGAACATTTTGGCAGTTTTGATGTCTGAAGTCCATATTTTCTTCTTTCCTTTGTTTATGGATTCATGCAAACTGTAAATTGTTGTTTCTCACCATAAATAGAGATTAGAATCTGCAGCATTTTGCAAGCCCAGAGGATTTCCCCCATTTCACTTGTATTCACTTATTGAGTCATTTATTGATATACTTGATTGAAGGATATGAGTCCTTACCAACTATATGAAAGTCGTATTTTATATAAAAAACTTATAATTACCAAAGTTATTGCATGACACTAAGTTAATAGCTCCTGCTTGGTAGCAGGACAATGAAGAAAGTGAAATCAAACAACCTAAAGTTTCACTTCAATCTTTAGACAGAAACATACTGGTGAGTTTGTTTATAATCCTAGTAGGATATTTGTGCTTACAAGAACACTGAACCCTGGAAAAAAAATCAAATTAATTTGTTGTTCCATAGTGCTCTCCACTCCAAAAAATAGTATAGCGGCCTATGACTTCTGTTACAGGCATAAGAACTCATTTAGAATATGCTTGGAATGACTTCCTAACTTCCTAGAAGTGTTTAAGCACTTGAAAAGTCATTTCAACCAAACTCTTAACTTTGAGGTAATGCGGAAAACAAAGTTGATACCAAATAAGATGAGATGCAACTGAAGGTTGCATCTTTTACCATTGACATTCCTCGGCACTTTTATTTTCTTAATTCAATAACATCATAACATCTTTCACCATCAACAGTTCTCAGACACTTCTCTTTTCCAAATTCATGTGAAGTTGTAGATTAGAGTCTCCGACCTCTTAGATCGAGGGGTAATGCATAAAATAGTTTAAAAGATGGCGTAAGGAAAAGGATCACTGTGAGATGGAGAGACAGGAACGATTGAAGTCGTCAAGATTGAACAAAAGTCGTCACTTGAAGTACCTAACAAGCCATTTGAACCTCAAGATTGATGGGCTAAGATAGACTCAAAATCCTACTCCTTCCAAAATGAAAAACCACGATCTCTTGAAACCTTTCTAATCTCAGGTTGCCGATGAAAATCAATTTTTTCGGTGACCAATTTGGACTTCTTGCCTTCCCTAGAACAATCTGATGGGTTCTCTTGAAACACTGGCTTACCAGCAAGCCAAGCTTGTAGTACCTCATCTATCTTTGGTTCAGGAAGTAACTCTTTTTCCTTCATTTCCAAATAGTATTTATATGCATCTTCTAATTTTCCATTCAAGAAGAGACCATGTATTAAGACAATATAAGAGCTTCGATCAGGACTAATTCCATTGTCACTCATTTCATGCCATATTCTGGAAACGTTATCAAGCTGGCGCCATCGGCAAAACTTTCTGATCAACATTATGTAGGTTTCAGCAGTTGGATTGCACCCCATTGTTCTCATCTTCTTCAATAGCTCAAATATTTCTTCCTCTGTTCTCAGGAATCTTAAGAAGGCATGATAAGTTTGAATTGTTGGGCAGAGGCCTCGCTGCAAGAGCTCCTCAAAAACCGCTCTAGCTTCATCAAATCTCCTGGCCTTGCATAGAGGTTTGATAACTGAGTTATAAGTAACAACATTTGCAATAATACCCTTCTCTTCCATTGTTTTTATGAGATCAACAGCTTCTTTCAGAAGCCTACCTTTTGCAAGAGCGTGAATGACTGCATTGTACACTTTCCTATCAGGGTCAATTTTCATTTGCTTCATATCGTCAAAAAGCCTGAGCACCTTATAAAGGTTGCGAACTTTTGAGTAACAAGAAATGAAACTTGCATATGAGACAGCATCATGACTGATACCTCTCTGTGTCATCTCCTTCCAAACTCTTTCGGCGTCATGAAGACTCCCAATTACACACCATCCATTGAGGATAATATTGAAACTCTTTGTGTTATATGGGAACACGTCTTTGTTGCAAAACAGCAAATATTCAGCATCTTTCACATTTTTGTATCGGCAGAGGGCAGAGAGAAGGCTTTGAAATTCCTCTAGTCCAATGTTTAATCCAAATCTTTTATGAGCATGGAAGGTACTTATAGCTTTACCAACATCATGAACAGCACAGTATCTCCTAATCATGATTAGAAGGGTTTGAGATGTCACTAGCGAAGAGCCTGCCGTACCTCCTCTCATCTCATCAATCAAGGCCCACGCCGTGTCAAACTTTCTCATTTTCCCAAGAATTGAAATCATTGAATGATATTCACGCACAGAGTGGGCAAAGCCAGGCTGCTTACCAGCCCAAATAAAAAAAGTGAAAGCTGCTTCCCAATCATTACGGATCCGAGAAAGTACTGCTACTACCAACTCTCCTGAGACCTTAATACAGCATTGCTCAAGCTTATTTTTCACTTGAATTCGATTTACATCCCCGAACCCACGAAATATATCCATAATGGCATCAACATCTTTTATCACTCCCTTGTCATTGATGTTCATGTCCTCCTCTTCACGTTCTTCTAGGTTCTCATCATCATCGCCGCTCACATGATCATCGCCGCTCACATGATCATCATCGGCTGCATAATGACAAGATTCTTCCGAAGTTGCATTCAAAATACCGTGGTTTGAGCTTGGAGAAACATAAGAACGAGAACAAGAGCCAAATGAGAAGAGATGCCCAACATTGGAGTTCAATACAGTGGCAGTGTCAACAGTATGAATGCGTGTAGGCCACAAACTAAAACCAGAGGCCATGGTAGCACTGGTAAGAGCTCTGAGATTGACATGGTGAGTGTATTTAACAGAAGACCAACTGGAGTACGTACGACCCAGAAGCGATAATGCACACAACTTTGATCTCATTCTTCCATCCCACGTAGCTAGCTAGAAACAATCTGCAAAAACCAGGTCATACTTTCCACATCTTGTGGAAAAAGTTATGAGCTCCAAATGTTTGTTGAATGTTCTGAGAGAAAACAAGACAGAGCTGACAGAATTCGAGTTGTACTGGCTGACAACCACAGCCGGAAGATTAAAACGATCAGAGTGAAAAACACACACCTAGATGGGAGTAATATTAAACAGAATAACAAATAATGATCAGAATCAAATAGCAAAAGACAAAGCCGGAAAGGAATGGGGGAAAAACCCCCCAAACATTATTGAAAAGCACACACCTACATGGAGTAATATCAGACAGAAACACAAATGAGCAGAATAAATCTCGCCAACATGCACAGGCAGCTAAAGAAACAAAAACCCATAAAAGAAAAAGGAAAAAACATAGCACCATTAGCAATTCGAGCTGAAAAGGAAAAAGAAATCAAACAAACCAATAGCACATCTGGATACCCTACGAGACTGATAAATGAAGATCCCAGATACTGAAATTGGAAAAAGAAAGCAAAAAAAAAAAAAAAAAAAGAAGAAGAAGAAGAAGAAAACATCAAAGTGGGAGTCTTGCAAGGCATACCAATGAAGTGGCTGAAGAATTGGAGTGTGGGTATGGTTATGAGCAATTCCTGGGTTTCTGTATCTGGGTTGGTTCCATTTTCCCTTGCGACCTTCAGAGAAGATGGAGAATCAGAGCTGCGTTAAAGAATGTGTCCTTTCGATTCGGGTCTTTGTTTGCAGAAGAAGACGAGAAAATTTGAAAAATTAGCACAGAAATAACTTTGTATAAATAACCCCTTTCGTAAAGTAACATACTCTTTTTTGACCCTTTGTTGTTTGAGGATGGTTCCACATTTTATAAATTTCATCTTCTTCACAATCACTATAGGAAAATTTCCATCCTATCTACATATTTGCAACAATGTATTGGTTTTGATCAAAACTATTAAAATAAAATTTGAAGATTTGAACCACAAAAATTGTGGTATCTAATACTTATAATATCAATTGAGATAGGTTATCATCGATAATTATATTTATTTATTTATTTTACAAAAGTGAGGCATGTTTATTAATTTTTAAAACAAAACAATATGAATATATATGTACGGTTGAGGAGTAGAGATAAAATAATAACATATGATATGATATTTAATCCTAGTTTGCTGAGTTTAGGAAATTCATATATCGTAATAGAATTAAGATAAATTCTAGCTCAAGTCTCCATAAAGTAGACTCTTTATGAGATAGTCCTACTTATTCTCTACATTCTATATTCTCTATTTTATAATTCTCTTAGTCATTTAGACATGCAGCTCTGGTTGGTAACATGTAGCGCCAGGTAACTCGTAGAAAATGGTTTAATTAAATGTGAGAAGTTCAAATTAATTTTTAATAATAGGGATCAGTTCAAGAAATTTTGAAAAGAAGAAGAAAAGCATAAGTTTTCTTGATAAACCCTAAAATTTATATATATATATATATATTATTCATGCATTTGGAACTTGGAAGTTAGCTTTAAAAACAAATAATCGAATAGCTATTTTTGGTATAAAAAGGGGTTTTTAGACATTTCACAGCACAAATCCGGCAACAGAGAAGAGAGGAAATATTCCTGGGGGAAGAAGACGACGACGTTTAAGTAGATAGAAGATTCCGCTTCCAATTTAGCCCATCCGCCTTCAAGCCCTCGTCGTTTCAGCCCAGAGAGGCTTCGTCTTCTGCACACAAAGGCCCGAATCGAAAAAACTCATTCTAAGATATTTAACGCAGCTCTGATTCTCCCCTTCTTCTCCCTGAGGTTCGCAAGCGAAAAAAAGGAAATCAACCCAGATACAGAGAACGCAGGATTCGCTCAGAAGATTCCAATCCTTGCACCTTCTGAATCCTTCACTTCACTGGTATGGCTTTCAAGGCTCCCACTGTGACTTTTTACGCCTTTTTTTCCCATTTCATTATCTGGGTTCTTCACTTTTCAGTCCCTTAAGGTGTCTCGATGTGCTATTGATCGAATTGTTTACATGATGTGTTTTTTTATGGTTTTTGGTTTCTTTAGCTGCCTCCAAATGCGCACGTTGGCAAGATTTATCCTGCTTATTTGTGTTTAGGTCTGATACCACACCCATTTAGGTTTGTGTTTTTCAAGAAGGTGTTGGATTTTTGCAATCCCCATTTGTTTCTCGCTTTGTCTGTTACTATTTGATTCTGGGTCTCGTTTATTGGAAAACTGAGGCGTTTCCTTTTCGTTGTATTCCGTTTGTCCGATTTGCATATTGGGGGCTGTGTTTTATTTATTTTGTGTCTTGGGATTGGATGTCTTTGAAACGAACCACCCTAGTTGATGAAACATGAGTTAGGCTTATGTGCCGATGGATTTTACTTTGTAACTCTGTAGGCAGACATCGTATCTTCTCTCCTCAGCTCCTTCGTTTTAGTTTTTAGAATTTCATAACCTTAGAGAAAGTGTTGTGGAATTTAATTTAAAAATTCTTAAATCCGCTGATTCTTATCCATATAATCTAAACTGAACTCCTAATGATGTTGCTTCTAGGAATCTTCAATGAACTGAGGTGGGCCTATTTTCATTCTGATTTTTATTTATTTATTTATTAATTTCATTTTCCTTTTACTAGTTACTGATACCCTCATAGCCATATTTATAACGAAAATGCATTCACTATATTACAGGTGATTTTGTGCTTATCAAGTTTGTTTGTTGAATGACACTATCTGTGACGTGAAGCAGTCATGGCAGATGGTTCAGAAGTCGAGGAGCGGGTGGATCTTGAAGAGGACAATTACATGGAAGAGATGGATGATGATGTAGAAGAACATGTAGATGAAGATGGAGTAGAAAGGAGAGCTGGTGAACTTCCGGAAGAGGATGTTGAAGAAGTAAGTGAAGAGCCTCAAGTTGGGACCGACACGGAAGATAAATTTTCAGGAGATGGTAGAAATAACATATCCATAGAATCTATAGAAAATAGAGAAAAGTCAGCTTCTTTATTAGACGAAGATGATCTTGAGAAGCATGCTGAGCTTCTTGCCCTTCCTCCTCATGGATCTGAAGTTTTTATTGGTGGACTTTCACGTGATGTCTTAGAAGAAGATTTGAGAGATATGTGTGAATCGCTAGGAGAAATATTTGAGGTCTTCAGTCTTCCTTTCTTCCTTTCTTCCTTTCTTTGGACCTTTGATTTTAGAGGTACGTTCTATAACACAATTTGTTCTGCAGATAAGGATAATAAAAGACAGAGATTCTGGAGAAAGCAAAGGTTATGCTTTTATAGCGTTTAAAACCAAAGAGGCAGCACAGAAGGCTATAGAGGATTTGCATGGTAAAGAAGTCAAGGTAGTTGTGGGATTCCTCAAGACTTTGATGTCCTTATTACTTTATTATGTTTCAAAAGTATCAAAGCTGCTCTTTTTCACATCTCCACCATCGATAAATTTAAAATTGATTTTAGTTCATCCTTCACACTACAGGGTAAAACGATAAGGTGTTCTCTGTCGGATTCAAAACACAGACTGTTTATTGGTAATGTCCCAAAAAGTTGGACGGATGATGAATTTAGGAGACTTATAGAAGGGGTTGGCCCTGGAGTTGAAAACATTGAGCTTATTAAGGTGGAGTTGCAAATTTATACATCTTCTTTTCTAGAAATCAGTGGTTATTGAGGCTTTATGTGCTTTCTTCCGTATAACCTTTTGCAGGATCCTCAGAACCCAAACCGAAATCGTGGATTTGCATTTGTTCTGTATTATAACAATGCCTGTGCTGATTATTCAAGGCAGAAAATGTCGAGTGCAAATTTTAAGCTGGATGGAAATTCCCCAACTGTTAGTTGGGCTGATCCAAAAAGTATGCCCGATAACTCTGCTGCTGCTCAGGTAATCAATCAAGTTACAATGACTGGAAAAAATTATATGGGATCTGCATGGCATTTGAGTACCTTGAGATTTTATATCAACTGGAATTTTGCTGAAAACTGTGGTACTGAGGTTAAAAGAGTAACTGGAATGGGGAGAGAAAAGTCACGTGTCGTGTTGTTTTGTTTTTTCAATTTCAATTACTAAGCAAGGCAACCAGATTTGAAATATCCGACCCACAAAAATATATTGATTGACCAACTGATCATGGAGCTAGGAAATGTGGTTATAAAGATGGTTATCTTGGTGATTATGAAGCGAATTGCCTAAACTTTTCTTTGAACCAAGCTCAGTACAAAACCATGACAGAATAGTCTGCTGCACCTCACTAATTCTGTAGTTGGCCACTGACAAACTTTAGTGAATTGTGACTATCATTTTTAACAAACCATTAGTCTACTCTTATGCCATAGTTAAATGAAGTAAAGAAAGGAAAACTTAAACATAAAGCTTTTGGTTCTCTTTTGTTCAACCCTCTCACCTACGCATGCTCCTTCTCTCCCACAACAACTTATAAGGAATATAGAAATAAACTGAAGATGAAATAGTAATAGTTATATGGTCTTTAACATTCTTTCATTTCTCTCAATGAAAGCTGAGATTTTTGTAAGTAATAATAATAACTAACTAACTAACTACAAGGTAACATGATTTAGTGCATGAATGGCAAAATTAAAATTTTTAGGTTGTCTTCTGGAAAACCTCTATCTAGGTAACAAAATTTAGTGCATCATCTTGGTGAACATGTTTCCAGTTATTTCTATCTCTGAAGCCTTTCTGAAGCCTGTACTTGAAAGAATTAAACTATAATATGAAATATAATTTAGTCTCAATTACAGGAAGATATTTAAAAGCACATGATAGTTTGAGTACAACATTATTTATTTGTGCTAGTAAGTTGTTATTGATCTACATCATTATGGGTTGCAGGTGAAGGCTCTTTATGTGAAAAACATACCTGAGAATACTACTACTGAGCAATTGAAAGAATTGTTTCAGCAGCATGGGGAAGTGACAAAAGTGAATATGCCACCTGGCAAAGCTGGGAGTAGTAAACGGGATTTTGCATTCATCCATTATGCTGAGAGGTCAAGTGCATTGAAGGCTGTTAAAGAGACAGAGAAATATGAAATTGAAGGTTTAGTTTTTATATCCTTGGAGATTTACATTTTATATCTCAAATGAACAATAACATTCCCTTTTCTTTACAAAAAGAAAAAGCGTTAAAACATATTTTGGCTTTTATTTCTATCGGATGATGCACACTTGCATAAACAAATTAGGCTGCAGACTTTCCAGTGAGCCACTCTTTTTCTGACAGCTCGTTGAATTATTTCATCTCTATTTACTGAATTGGACGATCTATTCAACTTATGTATGGAATTTCATTTATAGCGTATCCTCAACATTTAAAAGTAAAGTAGGACAAATCACCAGTAGTCAAGTTGTCTAAACAGATCTGTTGTATTTGACAATGTTCTATAAAGAAAAAAAGTGAGGATAAAAGGGATCCAGAAATGTTTTGTATGAACTTTTTCTTGCAATTGCAACCCAAAGTATAATCTTCGGAGATTTTAATTTGCAGGCCAACTTTTGGAGGTTGTCCTTGCAAAGCCTCAAAGTGATAAAAAATCAGATGGGGCCTATTCCCATATATCTGGAAGTTATCCCAACCATCTTCTTCATGGTGGATACGGTGGTTATGGTGGAAATCCATATGGTTCCCTAGGTGGGTATGGTGTTACTGCTGGCTTCCATCAGGTAAAATTTTAAATTCTTACCTAAAAAAACTATATTGCACCATCTCAGTTAGGTGCAACTCCCAAAGTGAAAAGAAAAGAAATGGAAGATTTTTTTTCCTCCACATTAATCTCATGGATTTTTTTCCATGTAACAGCCAATGATTTATGGTAGGGGGCCAATGCCAGCCGGAATGCAGATGGTACCAATGGTTTTACCAGATGGCCGAATTGGTTATGTTCTGTAAGATATCACTCTTACATGGTTTGAAGTCCATTATATATATATATGTATATATAATAGTAAATTGTATATATTCACTTGTGAATGCAGTCAGCAACCTGGAGTACCAATGCCGCCCTCTCGATCTCGAAGAAGTGAGAGGAGCAATGGATCAGGTGGAACAATGGGTCGTTCAGGAGGTAGTAGCAGTAGTGATGATGTCAACCGTGGCAGAAGGTATCGACCCTATTAATGGTAAAGAACTGAAGACAATGAGTCATTAGGCTAAATCTCAGGAAATAACAAAATCCCCCACTCAGAAACAGAATGTAAAAGAAACTGAACATAAGAGAGAGCTGAGAGGTTTCGAATGACTGAGAAAAGATTGCATTGAGATCCTTTTTCAGGATAAATTGGAGGATGATTTGCTTTTGTGGCAATTGTTATTAACTTAGAGTTAAACAAAGAAATTATGTGTACCAAAGCAATGCAGTTGAAAAGTTCTGCTCAAATTTTAAATCTTCTGTTCTCTCTCCCATTGTTCTTGGTGTTCTTTTCAAGGTGGAAATGATGTGTAATCACTGGTGAAGGGTAACTTCATTTTTGTTCATTTGTCTTTTGTTAATCTGTGTTGTTTATATTTCTTGCCTGTGGAAGAGTGAGCTTAAATATTCCTAAATTTTACTGAGAGGAAAAAGAAGAGGCTATGCTATGAATTTGCTTGCAATCATACTCAAGTGTTTTAGCCTCTTGTATTTTAGAACATGTTTGGACGATTTATGCTCTCAAATATGTTCAAAATAAAATTTATATTTGATTTTACATATTTAAATGTTATTCTCTTTTAAATAACATTGTTTTTGAAGGATTTAAGGTGACAAAACTATTTTTTTCTTTTCAAAATTACCATTACACATTTTCTTACTAATTTAAAAATAAGTTTGATGGTATGATGATCAAGTATTCTGTGAATTCAAAATAATACGTGGGATAGACAAATCAAAGTTAGTTTTAACTTTAGGATGATAGTACAAGTAGTTCAAATATGTTCATTCTGACATTACATGTTTTTATTTATTTGTTTTAACTCATATTAATAAACCCCATTTTAATGGGTAGCTGTCATTTTTAATAGGACTATTCTTGGTTGTAACTGCTTTATTGAGTTAGTCCCACAACTAGATATTGGTAAAGATATCACACACTATATTTAGGTATTAGTTAGGGGTTTGTGTTTATTGAAACTTTGAAGTTTGATATCAATACAAACTACAAAGACGTCATAGCTAGGCATCACATTTGTCTTACTTGAATTCCAACAGAGTTAAAATGTAGCTGTCAATTGATTTAACTGAATCATGATGAAACATTATACTCGTAAATATTAGAGTCGCAAAAGATGTATTAACTATCAATTTATTGTTATCAAGATAGAAAATAGAACGGTTTGAGCTATTAATATAAACCGTTAAATAAATTCAAGAGAGTTTATTGAAGGAGAGTCTAAGAGAGGTTTAAATGTAGCCATCAATTAATTTGACTAAATTGTTGAGAGATGATAAATGTTAAGTGAAGACCCTCCTGATCATCATTAAAATTGTAGGCAAGCTATATGGTTTTTAGGTCTTTTATGAAAATAATGCAAACTTTTAAGTCTTCCACATTAGCCAATGAGTTAAATTCATTCTTATTTAGAAATTTGCTAAATTGTTAACAAACCGGTTGGAAAGAAAATGTTTAGTGTCATCTTACATTTATCTTTACGTAACTCTATCTAAGCGTCTAATCACAAGTTGTAATGTGGTAAGATTAAATGTTTGTTGTTGTTTTATTTTTTTATCTGTAATTGAAGGGAATGCATGTACGATTGGACTATACACAAGTATTACTTTTGTAATAACGAATAAATTTAGCCATTCAAAAGATTGATGGAAAAAGTGCATTCATAGAGAATAATTTGACCAAATACATTTAAAGGTTTATTTTGATTGGTGAATTTAATAAGATTAGGGTGAAAAAGATTTAGATTTAAGGAGAATAAAGAGAAAAATAAGAGGTTAAGTTTGTATGTAAAAACAATAGTATATGTAGATGTAATAAATAAATATGAGGTCCAATAATTTTGTACACATGGATAATGTGTTATGCAACTTGGGATGTCACACATTAGTCAGGTGAGAGTGAGACCATCCAATTAATATGAGATGCTTTCTTTCTTATCTTGTACTGCATTTCCAAAATAATAATAATAATAATAATAACAACAACAACAACAATAAAAATATGAGTTTTATTTTTTATTTTTTATTTTTTATTTTTATTTTAAAATAGAAAAAGAACTAGGTGCAATAATACAGAAGTAGTGGGTATTATATTTGTTGTTGTTATATTATTGAAACTAGATGAAGTGTGCAAATACATAAAACAATCATCTCATCTAAATGTAATTGAATCATAGAGAGTAATATAAGATAACATTTTGAAAGTGGTTTCAACCATATTTTTGTAACATAAGAAAGAAGATTAAACAAATATTAATATTGGTGACCTAACAAAAATGTTCGAATTAAGTATAATTATTCACGGTCGGTTTGTTCCACTGACTTCTTAAGTTAGTACAATAATGTTGAAGTTTACATAATAACTTGATCTTTTCATCTTTTTCTATTTTTCATATTTATCGTACAATTCTATCTTTTTCTTTATCTCTAATTCTTGCATTTATTAAGTAACTTTTATCTTTTTCTCTCGATCTATTTTTACTTACTTCGATGTATTAACTATACTCAATAGGTCAAAGATTCTCTAAATGATAACAGCAGAATTAAACTTAGTTTAAAAATAATTGGCATACACTTCCTCGATATGTTCAAGATCCTAAAATTGAAAAGATGTCATATAATAACCTAAAATATTTAATTTTCAACCATTTTCTTAGAATTATTCACACACTTTCTTCACGTTTCTTTTTGTAGGTAAAAGAGAAATAAATAAACTGATTAAAAAATGAAAATAAAATAAATAAACTTCAATTTTTTTTTTCTTCTTTAAAAGAGAGGACCCACATCCGTTCATAATGTCCCCCGTGGCTTTGTTGATGGAAAACTGTTTGCATTAAGACCCTATGATTAGTCAACAAGAACCTTCACCGGAAAGTTATCGATTGAGTCGATCCATGGGTTAACTCGGTCGCACTCGGTCGCCGGAATTTCTCTTAGCGCCTTCCAAACTGCGCTGTTACACTTGAATCCGGCTCCGAACGCCACCTGCCAGATCCGGTGGCCTTTTGTGACGCGATTCTTTGCTTCTGTATATGCCAATTCGTACCACAAGGAACTACTCGATGTGTTCCCAAATCGGTACAGGGTCATCCTCGAGGGTTCCATGTGCCACTCACTCAGTTGGAGGTTCTTCTGCAGAGCGTCCAGCACCGCTCTTCCTCCGGCATGGATACAGAAATGCTCGAATGCGAGCTTAAAATCTGGTACGTAGGGTTTTACCTTTGCTTTCAGTACTTTCTTTTTCAACATAGAGACGAAGAAGGCGAATTGCTCTGAAAATGGTAGTACCAAAGGACCTAGAGTCGTGATGTTCGTCTTTAATGTTTCACTTGCAACCGCCATTAATTCGCGCGCGAGTGAAACTCCAATTTTCCCCTCCTCGTCCTCTTTCTGATAAACGCAATTATAGCTTTCGTCGTCAGCTCCTTTGTGAGTCCGAATCGTGTGTATCAACTCGTATTTGGACCGGGATCGATCGGTGTGCTTGTTTGATAACAGCACGGCGGCTCCTCCCATCCGAAACAGACAATTGCTGATCAGCATCGAACGATCGTTACCAAAGTACCAATTTAGGGTTATACTTTCGGTGCTCACAACTACAGCATACGTGTTAGGGTTAGCGTTGAGAAGGTCCTTAGCGAGCGTAATCGAGATAGGGCTTGCGCTGCATCCCATTCCACTGAGATTGTAGGCTTTAACGTCGGTTCGAAGCTTGTAGTGGTTCACTATCATGGCGGACAGCGATGGTATGGGGTTGAATAAGCTGCAATTGACGATTAGAATTCCTATTTCACTCGGGTCCAATCCGGTTTTCTCAAACAGAGCATCGAGTGCGCCGAACATTACAGTCTCCGCTTCGAAGCGTGCTTCGTCAAGACACAAGTTTGGTGGCCGAGAAGTAATTCCTCTCGACAAGTAGGTTTCGTCGCCAAGACCGGCTCGTTTTGCTACTTTCGACATAAACTTAAGGGCATCCTCTTGAAAGGCACCGCTCTCTGCGCTCATCTCCAGGAAGCTGTCCACCGTCATCTTCCTCACGTCCGCTGGTTTGTGACAGGCAAACTCCACCAGATAAACCGGCGTGGATCGCTTGGAACAGTAGAAGCCAAGGAGAAATATCGACAACAAACCGGCTATGGCCGTAGTTGCATCAATCCCATATTGAAATCTTGTGGTCGGCAGTAACTCAGATACCCGGAAGAGTTTGAAACCGGAAAGTTGAATTGCGAGGGAAATAAACAGAGGCAAAATGACGAGGAACATAAGAGTAGTGGCAGAGTTGGATGAGTACCCATATCCCACTTTTACATATTTAAGCTTGACTGACTGTAGATAGTCCGGCAAGCGTTGACGGATTCTGATAAGGATGGAAGAGGAGTCCTTAAGCTCCATTTCTGCCGTTAATCTCTCTGAATCCATCTCTATGCTCTCCATATACAACGTCTTGTTAATTTCTCTGTGATAGTCTTTGTGCAGCACTCTCTCAAATCTCACCCTTGTTAAAGAAAACTATGTACCAGCTTATATAAACGCAAGGAGAAGCCAATTCAGAGAAGAAGAGGGATAGAGGAAGAAATTAATGAAGGCAAAGACTTTCACCCTTTCAAACTTCCAGCTGGTTGGGTAGTGAGAAACACAGACAGAGAGAGAGAGAGAAACAAAGAGGTAGAGAGGGTTTGGCACTTGGCGGCACCAAGCAAGAATAGATATAAAGAATAGAAGAAGAGTGAAGGGAAAGAAGGATGGAGAGGGTGTGCTTCTAAAATAAATGGGAGTAGTTCCAAGAATGGTGAGATAGCTCAACTACCACACACCTCTGCAAGTAAGTTGGAGAGAAAGACCTTTCTAATAAGGAACTTAATTAATGGAGAAATCCTTTTCAAATTGTAGTGGTTTTGAGATTGGTAGTTAGATATTTATTTGCATATCTTCTTTAATGACATCTCTCTCCGTGCTCTTATGGTTAGCTAAGCAGCCCTTATTTGGATTGGATAAATATTTATCTCCATGCTAAAGAGAATTTCATCTCCGACTCAGTTCTTCCATCTAGCTCTTGTTTTTCTTTTTTATTGCAGATATGAATGAATACAATTTGCCAATGCCTAAACCATTTTTACTCCTAAATGTTATTTTTATCACTATTTTTTTTCTTTTTTGAAGCATTTTCATGTTAACTTTATTGAAATTTGAATTTTGTTTTGGATGGATGCCATTACTATTAGTTGATGTCACTCTTATGATAGGACTACTGTGCATATGTCTGAAACAAAGTTGGGACCATGGGCTATAAAAGAAGTTGCTTATTTTGGGTTTTGTTTATCCTTTCACAGAGACGACAGAGCCCAACCTTGCCTTTCTCGGTTAGCCTTTCTCTAATTACACACGATCAAACCAGGGATTGTTATGCCTCTCCTCTTCTCCCTTTCTTGTTAACTCGAATACTATTTGCTCATGGTAGAATATTATGGTTTGAAAGCTATGTATTTTCGTGAAATTAACAATTCAATCCATAAATAGTCTTTA
This sequence comes from Cucumis cinereus, assembly GCA_037974625.1. Classification (NCBI taxonomy): domain Eukaryota; kingdom Viridiplantae; phylum Streptophyta; class Magnoliopsida; order Cucurbitales; family Cucurbitaceae; genus Cucumis; species Cucumis cinereus. The sequence continues at coordinate 1,099,537 of JBBPDJ010000020.1, forward strand.
AATTTTAGCATGTAACAATTTTGTATTTGTAGTGCAAAAAAGTTTATATAGATCTAGTTTTTATGGTAAAAAATATTGGTAAAATATAATAAAATTTCTTACATAGGGATAGATCGATAAATTGATTAAAGACCAAACGTTATTATAAACTGTAAACTAAGTTATTACATGACACTCAACTATGACGAGATTTTTCACCACACAAATTAAATACTACAAATTTAAAGTAAAGAGACTAAATTGTTATTCATAAGTAAATGGATTGAATTGTCATGAAAGTTGGATTTTGATAGATAACCATTTTGTTAATAAAAGTATGGACTAGGTTTTGACAACGATTTCAACTCCCTCCCATTATTCCTTTTATTTTCTTTAACTACTCTTGGATCCAATTTACTGTATGCTAAGAAAGGCAGGCTCTTATCTCATTTCATTTTAGTTTCTTAAACTATCATTGATTAACTACCTCCAAATTCTCTCTTTAATCATGCACTGTATATATTTATGCTTTTTTTCCCTATTATTCTTAAACTTCTAGCCTCCTTCATTCATCCCTTAGTCAAGGACTGTTTGATCGTGTCTTAGAGGAGAAGAGGAGAGGATAACAAATGTATTATCCTCTTCTCCCTTTCTTGTCTTCAAATATTAAAGAGGTCAAATATTTTACTAGATGAACAGTAGAAACCTTAGTCAAGGACTGTTATTAATATTAGTTATTGTTAGTTAATACTATAATTAATTAGATCTCATTAATTTGTAATTAAGTGACCCAACTTGCCTAATTTGACCTTGATTAAGTAATTAATTTGTAGCATTTTCACAGTAAGTTAATGGGAGAAATTCCTTACTTGTAAGTTGCACCCAATAATGATTGGGAAATATTTGAAGACATGGGCTTCAATTGAGCAAACTTAGTTTATATTTGGATTGACTTTCTATATAAGTACAAAAAAAATATATTTATAAACACTTAGAAATGAAATCCAAAGGTAACTTAAACAGAAATTGTGATTTTGTTTGTATTTGAAGAAATTGGATTATGCAAAAGCAAAAGTAGTATTGCATGAAATCACTTCTCTTATTACAGTTTTTGATTATTTGTACAATTACACTGTATTTAATGAGTTCTGAGAAACAAGAAAAAGTACAGATTTTCTTGGACTTCTCTAGTATGTGTAGTTCTTCGTTTCAGCGTCGATGATGTGACGACAGGAAAGAAATACCTGCAATGCATCTCAGGAATCAACTTCATAACAGCAGCGTTATGAAGAGAAGAGATGTTAGCTTCCTTCTACGGTATTTTCATCAGTTCTCCACACTATGTCTTTTAATCCTGAAGAGAAACTTTTATAGAACTGCCATATGCGAATGAAAAAGCACATCAGTATATACAGTATTTGTGCCATTAAGCTTTTAAACGAGGTATTTACTTTCCAATTTGAACTAAAATTACTGATAACATGCCTTGTGAAACTCGAGTGTGTCGCCCCCTGTTTTCCGAAGCTCCACCATATGCAAGGAAGGAGCCACTTCAAAAACCTGGAGTTCAAAGGGCAAACAAACTTGGCATCAAGATCAGATGATATGATGACAGAATAGGGCCTGAAGATGATGAAGCCAACTTATGTTTATTCGGAACTAAAATTCCTAGTAATTTGTCTTTTCGCATCGAATTGGTCAACATTGATGTATGAAAATTGCTTTTAATATTAGCCAGTAATAATATTTGACTTTTATACCTCAGTAGCTATAGATAGGTGTCCTTTCCTCCCAGTCTTGTCACCTTGCAACTTCATCTGCAGTGGGATTATACCTCATTACAACTGTTCTTACAATACTCATCACAGGAATCATATACGTATCTTACACATCTATCAATAAAGGGTTACCTTGTAGTCCCGTTTTCGTACATTGAAACCCATTGGTTTTGCAGTTTCTTCAATCTTCGACATGATCTCGTTTGCAGGGCTTTGCGAAGTAAAACGAGTTTCTCTCTTTGCAACAGTCTAAAAATAAAAAACTTTTATCAAGAGAATTGATGGGCTCCACGGAAATAATCATCTAAGCTGCTCATACCCCTCAAGAAATGGGTTATCCTCAGCTCCGTTATTGCAAAATTATCATATCATCAGGAAATTTTTTGGCTTACAAGTTGTAGTTAGGTAGAATAAGGTGGAATTTGACATTAGAGTAAATGAAAATGATTTAACTCAGTTATGCATGGCCATTGATACATTTGATATCAGTATCGGGCCATGTTTATCTTCAGGGTAACATCATGAATCAATGATAGTGTGAACAGTGAGCCCATTTAAATACATTTGTTATCGTTTATTTGTGTTACGTAATTGTATTGAAATGTAAGGCCTAGTTCCAAGTATGTAACCAAAGAATGTAATCAAACTGAGCGAAGAGTGATCAATCCATTAACATTTGAAAATTATGTGAGCTAGACTAACCGATACCGATATGGTTACTAGTATAGTATGAGAATTACGAAATTGTCACATTTACTATGACCGTTAACGGTAATGGCAAGGGTAATAGTAAATATCACAAATTTATAATTCTAAGTAAACATGAATAAAAGCAATTCAATTATATTTGCGATTGAGGCTCGTTATGATTGATCCATTAATGGAATCTCAATATGATTCAATCTGAATGGGTAAACCTGACCTCAATTCACCAACTATAAAAAACAATTATAATACTATCTTCTACGTACGTACCTTCTGCTTCTCAAATAGATTTTCAAGACTAAAACCAGGTGACCTAGAGATAAGCTCGAAAGCATTCATGGACACCGGCTTCTCTTTTCTTTCGGTAACAAGATGTTCCTGGAATAAAAATTGAAAAGAAACATCAGATGTATGTATGGAAAAGAAAATATAAAAAATAAAAAAGAAGAGATTTAAGAAGTATTACTATTATGAACTAAACTTTTACTCGGGGAACGATTTTGATATGATCGACTATGTTTGTTTTCAAATATTTCTCTTGTCTTCAAGAGCATAAACATCCACCACATGCTTAAAAAAATGATAATGCCAGTAATGAGAACTTAACTCTCATTTCCACTACATTAATCAGATGCTCAAAGACATTGTTTTATGATAAAATTCTCACCTTCGAGCTGCTAAAAGCGGCATCTACGTCATCAAGAGATATATCCTCCTCCACTTCAAAATGAGCAGGTGTGTAGTCCTTCTTGAACCATGGATCTTCTTGAATTTCTGCAATTGATATTCGCTACAGATTGATGAAAGAAAATGAGTGTTAAGAAAATGTAACAGTTAAATCACTTCTTTTCTGATGAGATACAAATTCACAGTTAAATCATTTCGGGACTAGATAATTACAGAAGACCACACAAAAAATAGAGAGAATAAAAATACTAGGTATAAACTTACAGTAGTAGGATCTGGATCAAGAATGCGGCGAACTAGTTTTCTCGCGCCATTTGAGAACCACGATGGAAAGGCAAAATCAGCCTTGGAAATCTGAAATTCATATCAAACTTATTCGAAGAATATTCCCTGATTGTGTATGTAGGAAAAAGAAAAGAAAATAAAACGAAGACTGACTTTTCGATACAAACACATTAGATTTGGCTCGTCAAAAGGCAAGAAACCAGCCATAAGAACAAAGAGAATGACCCCGCATGACCAAAGATCAGAAGATGTACCATCATAACCTTTATCATTGAGGACCTAATATAGTATGTCAAAAGCAAAGGCAAAAACTTAGCACATATTTTGGAGCAAGTATAATTAACAATCTTAATTAAAGAAATAGAAATACAAATATCCTCCTAATGATTAATAGAAGTAGTATATGTACACACCTCAGGAGCTACGTAGTTTGGGGTCCCACAGGCAGTGTGAAGAAGACCATCCCCCTGACATTAAATGAAACAGAAAGCTAATGCTTAAAGGAGAAAAATACGATACCAAAGGAAAGCGGTAATCCCACTCTACATTTGAGACATCTGATGTAAAGTTTAATTATTTTTGTCAAAGAAAAGTTCAATTGAAGAAGGTTCACAAGATGAGAAACTAAAGTTAAATTTGGAAGTTAAAACATGTGGAGAAAAACCAAGCTGTAGGAAGAAGACACTGAACGCTGGACAAACAATCTTGGAAGAACCTCTGGAAAAATATGAGTAGTACTCACCCGTACTTGCTGCGAGAATGCACTCAATCCAAAATCTGACACTTTAAGAACATCATGTGAATCCAGAAGAAGATTTTCAGGCTGCAAAAGCAGACAGAAGATTTAACTAAACACCACCATTTCAATTGCAAACACTAAGTTGAGTCTCTTAAAAGATCAGGATATCAGTTAAAACCTTCAGATCTCGATGGTACACGCCTCTACTATGGCAGTAATCTACAGCATTAATAAGTTGATGAAAAAATTTCCTTGCCTCATCCTCTTTAAGCCTTCCCTTTGCAGCCTATAAATGGAAATGCCCAAGATATCTAACAATGTACTAATGGGTGCTAATACAGAATCTCTTTGGTAAGGAAATTATCATACAAGTAAATTTAGATAAGGAACTATAGAGAACAACGAAGTACAGATGTAAAATATGAATATGAATCTCATCATCAATGTCTTACTATCTTGTCAAAAAGCTCGCCTCCATCCACATACTCAAGAACAATGTAGATCTTTGTTTTGCTTGCCATAACCTATCAACAAGAACAGAAGAATTCAAACACACGCATCTAAGAAGTATCTTATTTTCTTCTCACTTGTTTGGCCGTTATGTTGAAAAAGTGTCATTCAACCATAAACCAGCATATTAGATTTTCACAAGAATCTATACCCGATTTTAGGAAAAATAAAACTACTATTTATCTTGCTACAGAGGCACCATTTTACAGAATAAATACCACTAGGTAAAAAAACACAATATTATATAATCTCTTTCTTTTTTCCCCAAGCAAATGTTAACCAGTAATCCACTGAATTTGTATGATCTTGTTGCTGCATTTAGAATTTAAAATGACCAACTTGAATGAAGTTTTCATAGACAAAAATACTGATATTACTCGTCCAACATGCTAAGATATAACCTTTTAACTAAATAAGATATATCCTAGTTGAAGAAAACTCATATATTTGCAACTACAAGGGGCATCCACTACGAAAATGGTAAAGAATGACAAAAGCCACACAAAACCAAAAAGAGATACGGGTAAAGATTAGAAAAGAAAAAATAATAAATACTAAGTACGAAGAATAGTCCACAACCATTTTTTTAATGAAAAATAGTGCTTTCATTTAAAAATGAAAGACCGTTCAAAGGCAAGACATAGACAAAGACTAAGTATAATAACAACAATCCAAGCTAAAACTACAGAAGCTAAGCAATGTGCAAACAAAGACTCCATCACGATGTAACCAAACATTAGAATCAAACACAAATTCCTTGAATCCACTCAAATTAATTTTATTATAACTACGATATCATGTCATTTGTAATTTTGTAGATCGATAGATGATGGGGGATCTTTAGTCAAAATAATTAAACTATAAAAAGCCCATACATTGACTTTAAAGTTTGAATACTTTATTAGTTTTTTTCTTTCATATGTGAACACATGAGCCATCTTATGCATACCTTGCCTAACTTATGTTGTCTAACCCTAATACATTTGTTTCCCAAAAGAATTGACAGAGTATTAAATCCTAGGTAGGTGGCTTAACCAATTCCCTCTAACTCAAGCTTATACTAATAACCTTTCATGCCAAACTAGAAGTAACCCAACTTGTCAATTCATTTTAATGTTGAAGCCTAATGAAGCAGTTTTTTAGATGAGTACATGAACCTGTTATTTGTTCAAGAAAACCAACAGTGTATGTATTACTGTACAAGGAAATAAAACCAAGGAAAATGGATCGTGGTACCTCATAAATCTTACAAACGTTCGGATGCTTGATCACTTTGAGAGTCGAAATCTCTCTCTTAATCTGCCATCATCATCATCAATAAACAACCAAATCAAGGATCTGGGCAATCAACAAAAACAGATAAGACAAGACGACCATACCTGTTCGACCATCCGGTGGCGAAGAACTTTTTCCCGGTCGAGAATCTTAATGGCGACATAATCACCATTCTCAACGTTTTTTGCGAACTTGACCTTAGCAAAAGATCCCTCGCCGAGGGTTTTACCGAGCTCGTACTTCCCAACACGAGTCCTCGTCGCCGGGGCTTTGACGTTCATTCTCCACAACCCAGAAAAGCTGACGATCCCTGACGGCAAATGTTTGAATGGAGTATTATTTGAGAAAACGAATGATGGGAATTGGAATTGGAAGAAGAAGAAGACGAAGGAGGGGGGGGAGGAGAATTGGATAAGGTGGGTCCTTACCTTTAGCCTTTTGCTAATCTGCCATTGCAATTGGTCTGGATGGAAACAGAGAGAATGTTCATTGTTCCGTGGCTCTGCTTCTTTCATCTTTAATTTCCACCTTAATATTTTTTAATTTTCTGTTAAGCTAATCATTTAAAATTGGACCATTCTTTTCTGTTTATTTCTTTTAAGAATATTCCAAAATTGCATGTTCCCAAATTTCAACGCGTGGTCAACTCCCTAAAATAAATTATTATTATTTTTATAAAAAAAAAAAAAGATCCAATAATAGGACTTTATCTTTATTCATCAATAATAGGACTCTCTCTCTCTCTTACTCCTTTTCTTCTTTATTATATTTTCTTTGCTCAATAATGGCACAGTGCAAAATCAGTGTCACCATTTTAAAAATGTTAATCCATCACAAAAATTTATTGATACTCATTCGAATACACTTAGATGTCTAAGTTAGTAAAAAACGTATTTATCGATTATCCTTTGAGATAGTTGTGAAGAAAAATATTTATAGTCTCTCGTCTATTTAAGACATGTGTCAACAAGCACCGACCCTCGAGAATAAAAACCTTCATTGGACTCGCCTCTAACACTACCCATTTGATGATAGGGATTGGATTCAACCAAGAAGATCTAACACTCAGAGGCCTTAACTTTCTGTTTAGGGTTGATTGAACTCCTATGTGTACTCCATGTATGTGGATGCTTTGAAAGTTGGGAATGAACCCTACTGTGAGCTTATGTCTTATTGTGTGGGACAACCTTCAACAAATATAGGTTTGAACATTTCACATTACGTCAGAAGTACATAGTTTATGCCAATATATCAAATATGTTCATATTTGTGTCATTAGTTTCCTATATTTACCTATGTGATTTTGCAAAGATTAAGTTATGCATTCTATATGGCTTTTTCATGAATATTAAGATCATTTTAAAGTATAGGAATTCAACCATTTGAGCATTGTTTTGAAAGGTGAGACCAAAATAAATTTCACGTACTCGAAAATGAAATTTAAACCTTATATGGGATATTGTAATGGTGTTTTGTTCTATATTTTGTTGTTTTAATAAATTGAAAACTAAATTTATTGAAAATTCAAACACATCAATTTAAAGAGGTGAAAGATTTCAAGAATAATCAAGCAATGCTCATATTGTCCCAGGAATAAAAATCTTTAGTATGATATTTGTGTGTGTATATATATATATATATATTCCAAATACATGGATTTCCTGCAAACAAAATTGAAAATTTTAAGATCTCATTCAACATTTTTGAAATTTTAAAAGTCAGTTTCCAATAGACCTGTTAAAAACTTTAAGAAATATAGAGACCAATGGTACAAACGAGCTGCGCTCACAGAAAAGCTATGGTCTAAGAATTTAAATCAATTTGTTGTTAGTTTAAAAAAGGAAAATGGAAGCTGACTTTTTTTTGTTTGTTTATAATATTTAGGAAGAAACGTTCAGTGGAGTGGCTAATTCAGTTGGGTCCTTTCCATAATTTGGAGGCAAGAAAGTTTATTCCATTAAATATAAAACCTGAACCAGCCCTCGGCTCCCCAAAACTCACATATTCAATTGGATTTGCATCTCAAACTAGAAAAACTCTGCTTCCAGATTCCAATGCTTCAAATGGAAGCAGTTCACCTGTAAGTATAACTTCACAGTGTAGACCCTAATTTTCTATAATTTGAGTCCAAGATGAACTCAAATTTCAAGGAGAGAGATGTTTATTTGAAACAATTAGAAGGGCTTAAGCAATTGGTGCTTCTGAGTCTATGTCACATATTTTATCATAAAAGGCAATAAAAATTCAACCCCAGATAGCTACGTCAATTGCTGATACTAATTTCAAACTTTGATAAAATCCTACGCTTTGTATCTTGTCTACAATCACTTGCCAAATCAAATCCTTTAGCCCCTATACAGCCATCTCTCTCTCTCTCTCTCTCTCTCTTTTTCTTTCTCTGTTTTTTCATTTCTATCTTTTTGGTTCAGCCATTTCTAGTTCTTCTAAAGAGCTTATTGGGTGACTTTGTGGTAATGGATCAACCATGGAGATTTGCAAGGGGTGGAGATGAAGAAGCTGGATTTCCAATGGAATCGGCAATGAAAGAAGAAGATAGAGATAAGAAGAGGAATGGGAATATGAAGAGTTGTAAGATAGCAACTTGGGTGATTTCAATGGTAGTGGCATGCCTGGTGGGAGGCTTTGTCTTTGGTTGGTGGGTGTTTAAATTTCATCCAACAAACAGACAACTATGGATGGTACCTTTTAGTCTTGTTTTGATGATTGCACCCATATTTGTTATGATGTCTCTTCTTATCTCTGCTTTCTGCACTTCCATGGATCAAACTACTAATTCTGCAGCTCCATCCTCAGACCATGTCATCCAACAGTCTGTTCAAATTCGATGATCATTTATATATAATTTTACTCTGCCATCACACCAATTCTTCCTTTTATTTCCTTCTAGAGTTTCTTAGGTTACAAGCCTGTAAATGTTTCTCCTGAAAAAGAGTTGAAAATATCAGATAAATTTGGCTGAGGACTAATCAGCAATGTATCATAGTTGTCTATGACGACTATGAGACTGAAGGTTTAAAAAAACCATAAACTTTGGTTCAAATTTTGACTCATGTAGTTGGTTGTAATCATGCTTAGTGGTAATAAATTAAAACCTAAGGTTGTATACCAATTCTAACTTCAGAGAGACAAAAGTGAGATAAGAAAAACAAATTGATTACAGAAGCATGTTTGCGTGTGGAATAGAATCTTAGGAGAAAGGCCAAAGGTTTTGCTCAAATTCTATTCTAATAAAATATGATTGATTATAATCATAGTTAAGCTGCTGACTTAGCTTCCTAATATTATAATGATACCTACCTAACCCAGTTGTGTCCATAAAACTATTATGTTACAATCACTTGTAATTTTATTTTGTCCAATAAAGAAGCTGTCATGAGTTCTTCTCTCCCATGCCTGCATAAAGAAAGAGAAAGTATTGTTTTGATGTGTTTTGGGTTTTGCTTGTTCAAGTTTTAATTGGGTGTCTAAAGACTCTCAAAAGAAGGACTTTTTGTAATAGTAGGCCTGTTTCCTTTTCTAAACATGAGTAAAAAACAAAGTGGGTTTCAACTTATTTAAGAATCCAACACCGGCTGAGTTGGAATGAATGCGTTTATGATGTAGATGCATTTCACAGAGTTGACTAACCTAGTTTCATAAATAATTTAAAACTGCCTGTTATTACTATTTTCTTCAACAAATAATAATATTTTTTAAGAAATTGTTCTACTTTTCAAAACCGAACCCCTCTAAGAAAAGGTAACCAGAAAGTTAGATTGTAACCTTAGTTACTTATATAGTGATATGTATTTATTTTCATTTATGAGTAGACTTTAAAAATTAATGAAACCTTAAATACACATTCAGACATATGAATGAAGAGCAATTAAAGCTTATGAGTAGAAGCTGGGGTTGGGTTGCATGAGAGGTGAGAAGAAACAATAATGAAGAAAGGGGGCAGTAGCCAGGTGGGTGCAGTGGCACATAATGTCATCAAAGGCAATAAATCTACCAAACTCTACCCCAGATACAAGCTACGCCAATTACTGATGCCTGCCAACAAATGCCAATCCTTATTTTTTTTGTTTATATTTATATTCCTTTAATTGACAAAACCAACTTGGATAAGCCACGCGTGACGATATACTCAATGCGATTCCCTTATTTTACTACCAAAATCTCCCCCTCCCAATCTCTTTCTCTCCCTCTGAAAATCTCTCACCAGAATCTTCAATCACAGCATGGGTTTTTTCCCTTAAATCTAGCAGAGCTAATTGGGGTTTCTTCCAATGAATCATTTGTGAGTTTCTTCTTCTTCCTATTCTTTTGAAAAATGCAGGTGGGAATAGAAATTGAAGATGTGATGAAGGGGGAGGGAGAACAGAAGAAACGGAAGAACAGAAAGCTTAAGGCTGTGTGGGGATGTGTGGTATTAGTTTTGGTGAGTGTGTCAGGGGCGTTTTTAATGGGTTGGTGGGCAGTTCGATTCCATAGATCACAGAAGCAACAGTGGATGGTACCTTTTAGTCTTGTTTTGATGATTGCTCCCATCTTCGTTTTGATGTCTGTTTCCATCTCCAGTTTCTGCAATTCCATGGACAGAATTTCTTCTTTAGTTTCATCCTTGGATCACGATCGCCCACCTGAAATTAGATCATGATCAAGATTTGCATATACTATTTCTTTTCTTTTTGGGAAAATGGGGACACTGGGGGCTCCACCTCCACCAATTTCTAGGGAAGCTTGTCTGCTCTAAGGCCAGTTCTAGTAGATTTCAAAGGGACCCGCCTGCCCTAGTTGTCATCGTTTGACCAAGATTTACATGTTACTACTATATAATGAGAAGTCTTTTCTTTTTCTTCTTCTTCTTCTTCTTCTTTTTTTATTTATGTATACGTGTGTGCAAATAAGGTTTTCAAACTGCGAATAGGAATTTCAAAGCGATAATAATTTGCCATCCACTAGTATACAACTTTTTTATTCAGTTGCTTGCTAACTTTAAATCTAATTTTTAAAAAATTTCGCTGACGAATTAATATCGCCCAAAAAAGGGCATGGTATAAACCATAAAATAACTCAATAACTTTGACTTCCCCAAGAAAGAGAGAGAGAGAGAGAGAGAGAGAGAGAGAGAGAGAGAGGAAAAAAAAGAGGATATTTTGAGAAAGAAGGCTAATGTATGTTTGGAAATATGATTCTTCAACTCAGTGCAAAACGACTAAAAACAAGAATAGCATAGCTTCTGGGGACTTTAGCTGTTCATTACATCTCTGAAAAAATGTGAAATTTACAAATAGAAACGCCAAAAGAGGGCTATATATAGAACAAGGTTTCATGCGTGTTTGTTTACATAAAAGAACATAAAGAAACTAGGACAATATTTTACACACTGACTGGAGTACCGAGAAAAAAGTGTCAAGACTCCATGCCAGAACGAATTGGGAATTCCAAGCCTCGAAGTGCAGGAATTTTCTCCAAATCCTCCTTCGAAAACAATGGGAAAAACCACAGTGCTGCCTTCGTCCCGAATACCTTTAGGAGGAAAGAACATAAGACACGACATCATTATAAGATCTAAACAGGAGACTAGATTCTGCCATTGTGTAACAGACATTGAGAGTTAAATTTCCATGGGAGTGCAACAAATGTATTCAGAGGCATCCAGTTCAAATATAATCCCTGAGTAATATCGTTGTCCTTTTTCTATCCCCTTTTTCACAGGATAATAGTAGTAATATCTTACATTAAGAATTCCCAATATCCAATAATACGCCATTTTCTCTTTCTATCACAAACCGGTGCATCCTGATTCAACTAAGAGCGTAAACTATGTTTCCCCAAATAATAAAAAAGAGTATCAAAAACTCCAAATAATTTTTTAAAATTTTTTTTTCACAACACACATAAGATGATTCTGCACAGAAAATGATTCATAATTCTACAGATGTGAGAATATTATCTTATATTAATGAGAGGGAAGAATTCAAGATGACATATACAAAGTTGTATAACCTGCTCAAAATTTCTCTCCTTGCCTAGGTCATACTTCCATTGAACTGCTCTTCTCTTCTCGTGAACCTGAAAGTGTAATAGTGAATGGGCACCTTTGCTAGTAAAAAGGAAAGACTAGCATAAATATGGCATGGAGGTCTCAATAATTAATGACTGAATTAGGATAATGGTTTACTTAAATTTGACCCTAGAATGGTAAGACTGCACATTTGAAAGAATGTTTTACAAGAATGATTTTTATCTTAGTTGTGAACTGTGACCAATAATCCAGCTATTCTGTTTCCACCAAGTACCAGCAGCTTGCACTTGTGGGAAAAAACTAACAGAATAATGAATGAGAGAGGAATAAGTGAAGTTCAGGCAACAATCACCAGCCCGATCCCGTAGGAAAGGAAATTGATAATCCAATCTGAAGCAGCACAATTAAAGAGATAAAAAGAAAAAGTGACGATGTCAAGTCATTACCTCAATTGATGTTGTGTTGCTCATCAGAAGAGATGCATGCATAACTACGAAACAAAGGAGACTGAGTGCAAAGGCTAAATTAAGAACTGCATCAAAGTATAGACACATAAAAGTATTGGAAAATCAACGGGTTAAGTTCAATTTTATAGAAATGTAAACTATAAACCAGCTCAGCTTCTTACCAAAAGCTAAGAAAAGGATAACAAGATTGGCAGGAGAACCGGAGTGACTCTTAGCTTCGTCAAAAAATTTGATAAAACTAGGCAGCAAAACAAGTGTATCCATTGTTGTCTCCAAGAATGTGTAGAGCTTGGAAGGAAGAAGAGGCAAAGTAAGTTAAAAAAGAAATTTCACTCAGTTATACATGCATACATACACGTACATACATATATTTATAATTTTCTATACTTCCTAATTGAAACCAAATTTTATAGTAATCTTATAAAAATGAAATAAATATATTTTACTCAAGACGATAGGATAAAACGATTTTTGAACTTCAAGTATTTATAACTTCTGAAAATCACAAAATAGGAGACGAATTAATTTCACGGTTTCACCAACTCGTTTCCTTTAAAAGAGTATATCGATCTTCTTCATGCAAGCTTACAAAATAATAAATAACCATATCTAAGAAGTTACATCAATAAACAATCTATCGTACTGCCCAATGAAACTACTCTATATTTTTTGCCTGTTCGAAGAACACCACCCCCTTATCATACTAAGTTGATAAGAATGCAAGAGAGACCAATAACTATACTTCCATATTTACATGGATTTTCCATACGATAGAAAAGGGGAAGAAAAAAGGCGACAATATTTCTCATAAAGATAGAAAACTCTCCTGCTAACAGCTAGGAGGTGGGTTGGGAATTTACCAAGAAAAGAAGAAAGAATTTGTAGTTGCGTGCTCCAACACAATTCACCACCCAAATACAATGATGATCCATCTTAAGAACACATCTTTGACCTACAGAAAATTATAGTAACATTTAAGTACCCTTAATAATTCCAGAGTACAAGTTGTACAATAACTGTAAAAGTAAAAATTAAACGTAAAATAGCATCCACAAATAAATTGAGATTAATAAACAAGAAAGACAAAGAATAATACGACTAATCACTCATTAGGTGCAACATAATTCAACCTTACTGCATGGCTGGGGTGGTGTGAACAAATAAAGAGATGCAGGAATGGCGTTGAAGTTAAGTAGCTTACAAACAGAACAATGATGACAACGTGGTGGTTTTCCATTTTGGCATTGACGACAATAGGCTGTAGGCCTTCTCCCGACACCATCTAAAGAGGAATAAGTGGCATCCCCCGTTGGTCCATGTTCCGGAAATGATGGACTACCAGCCTCCATATTCTCTGCTTCACTTGCCAATACCCAATTTGCCGGTACAGAACCGGGATCTTCAAGAACTACCATAAAATAGCTCCATGACAAGAGTAAAAGCTGCAAAACAAGATGCAGTTTTCACACATTTTACCTCAGTGTCAAAGTTTCGCAATTTCATAGCTCACTGCTCCCATCAGAAGAAGCACATTGTGCATCTAACTAAAAAACGTATGATCCCATAGAGCTCTATACAGATATGAAAACAAACGAACTCCAGCGTATTGAAAGTGACTCAACATTTTCGCAGACGAAATTACAATCAAATCACTTGGAACTCTAGAACCGCATTTTAAATTGATGCACAACTGAGTTGAACAAAGGCGTACAGTTCAATTACTACAAATGAAGTGGAAATTCAAAAAGAAAAGAATCAGTACCAGAAGATGAAACAAAATGATGATGGAGAAGGCGAGGAAGGAGTGGAAGCCGCCCATGAGTAATTTGGGTCCCCAGGTGAGGACAACAACCGCATCGTAGGAAACTGCAACGATGGCGAAAACCAAGAGAATCATGAAGTAGCCAAGGAACTTGAGGCCGGAACAGAGCTTGAAAGGGTTGATAAATTCCATTGTTCGATTGAAATGCGGAGCAAGAGGAATGATAGGAAGAATTGGAGCAGATCTTCTGCTTCTTGGCGCGAAAAGTCGCTTCCAGATATTGGACGCCAGATTTAACTTTCGTCCCTTGATTAGCAATAGCATAGAACTTTCTGTGACGGAATTAGAGAAGAAATGAAGTTCCGGCGAGATTTGCAGAGTTCCCACCAGCGGGAAGCGATTGAAGCCATCATGAAGTGTAGCGTGAAGCTGAAGAAGCTCATGAAATTAAAATTGGGGAAATTAGCTTAAATTATTTCACATTAAAAATTCAACTTTCTTAACCCTAAATTTTGAAAATTTTCTATTACTATAATTTGTTTTAAAAAAAAAAAAAAAAAAAAAAACAAATGTTCGTTTAATATCAAGCAATTCGTAGTATTTGAATTCTTAATTTTGTTTTGATTTTTTTAAAATAAATAAATAAATAAATATATATATATATATATATATATATATATATATATATCTTTAAAAAGTTATAATTCAAACCCATATTTCTATGAAATTCATATATTATTAATAAATTAATTTTAAAGAAGTTAAATTTATTCGGTACTTATTACAATTTGACTTCATTTTTTTCACTTTGGATAATTAATTAATTAAATAATTAAGGAATACTTTTGCATTACATGGCAATTCAATCAGTGATCACAATGATATGTTTACAATGAGAAGAGCAAAAAAGACTAAAATGTGGTTTCCAGTCTTGTTTCTCTAAAGCTTTAAAGCGCACTCGGGTGTTACAACAACATTTGAATTTTGAAATTTTATGTTATCCAATCCAATAATCAAACACTCGCATCTGTATTATTACAACTGTTTACACAAACCCCACCAAAAGCCTAATACTTTCACATACTTTTACCACTCAGTTTCCTAATACTTACAACTCACAACTCCAAAACTTCTACTCTTCTTACTTGACTTACTCAGCTGAAATACAGGGTGCCTGCATATCTTCCTCACCCCTTTTCTCAAACTTAGCCAGTCACTTGTTTCATATCCACTTTGTTGTAATGCCCCCACTCCATATCGAACCGGAGTACTTCTTCCGGATGCCGAATGGTATTGCTCTTCTTCTTCTTCTTCTTCTTCTTCTTCGTCTTTCTCTTCAAAGCTTTCGAATTTTCCCCCCGAAGTGTAGTCAGCTCTATCGAAACTGGTAAATTTCATGTCATCAATTGCTGCGCTAGGTGGTTGGTTGGTAGATTTGCCAATGGTTGAGTTTGAAAATTTCATGTTGATCTTGGGGTTGGGAGAATCCAAGCAGGATGCCTGCCTGGCCTCTGATTCTTCCCTTTCTTGGAGGGTCTTAAGAATAAGGGTCTTTAACAAGTTCATTACTTGTACAGCATGAATTAGTGCAGTCAAAGGATCAGCCATCTGCACCAGATTCAGAGAACTGCTTTTCAGTTCATAAGAGTATTCATAGTTCATGATATTGCTATCCTAATAGAAAGAGATGAACCATCATCTGATTTGAGGATAGATTTTGTTGTGCAATTGTGTCAACCAACAATGATGATTTACCAAATAAAATAGGGTACAGTTAATGAGTTTCCCCTCAAAAAACACCCACACACACCTGAGTCATGTTCGGTGCAAAAACCATCGCAATGTTGCGTGCATTCATCTTGTTATATTTTTCGTGCTGCACGACATCTGCCATTAAATTGATAGCCCAGTCAAGGATAGCAGCTTCCATGGGAGGGAGTAGTTTAACAAGTTGAGTGCAATCTTCCTCTGTGTTGCAATGCATCACTTGTTCTGGGGTTAGTGTATCAAGCACTCCTGTAGGAAGTTCTCTAAGCCATGCCTATACATGAGACAAAAACCAACTCTATTAAGATCATACAAAAAGTGATAAACTCAAGAAGTAATTTCCTTTGCAGATCCACCTTTGGTAGTAAGCCTTAAAGAACAATTTTCTAAAATAGGACAAACGAAGGTTGGTTGATGATATCAGTTAAAAGAATACCTTGATCAAGCCTGCTAAACAGTGAACATCAATGCCTCGTGGCACTACACCACTGTTTAGTTCGTTTCGGACAAACTCTTCCTGACTATTCTCAGCATTTATTCGAAATATTCCTTCTGCCTTCAATAGTGACAACAAAGTAGTTATAGTTAAAGTTTGGAATAGTGAAGTCAGCAAAAAGTAAGAACCATGTAAATGTCTCAGCAAACTAGATTTAGTAAACATCGATACATACTTTTAGACCTCCCTCTGAATACAACCGCTTTTGCATCATAAGAAGGATTGTTGGCACACTATTTCCCCTATCATCAAAAGAGCACTGCATTGACTTGGCAGAAACTCCAAAAACGCTAGCACTGGTTTAAGGAATATGGATAATTAGTTAGCATAGGGGGAAGTAAAGAGATTTCAAACTGCATTTAGAAATGTTTAAAATTCTATTAAGTTTGCCAACTCAAAGACAAATCTCAGGAAGTGTTCCAAAACATACGGTTATATTTACACGAGTTGTACAACTTGACAGTATCAAATATGTACATTAGAAAAATCAATCAAAAGTTCAAGCCAATTTAACAAGTTCTGTTCTTCCTCGAATGTAATAGAAAACGGTCATCCACAGGTAACTGACTGACACTGACTCCCGCTCAAAACTCCTTTGTACCTTATCAGGATGGAAGGAGGACGAGCTATAACAAACCACCAACAGTAATAGCCAAATCCCCTTTCCCCATATCTAACTACCAGTCTTCTATTTCCGTTCCTGTTTAAAAATTTGCCTTTAAGTTCCCATAAACCAAAAAAGAATAATATTTCTCCCCTCCTCAGTAAAGCAAAGGATTCTCTGGATGCAGGATAAAAATTGAGATACAGAAAGAGGGAGAAAGAAACATAACACATGGACATTCCTTGTCCTGGTTATTGTGCTAGAACTTATTTAACTAAAAGGTTGTGCAAAGCAGATTCTATGTTTAGCGAAAGGCATTCTAAAGCAACCGACCCTCTTTGGAACTTTGGAATGCCTTCCAAACATCTCCAGCCGTGGTCCCTTAAAAGCTGCAACTTCACTTCACATCTAGCTTTGGAAGAGATCGCACGTATTCCAAGAAACCTCAACAGACAGAGATACGACAGATGGTAAAAGTGAAAAGCTAAACATAAAATTCAAAGCTCCCAAATGGTTTCATTAGCAAGAGAAAGAATTGCCAAACCACCATAACCGATTAGAATGAGAAAACTATGAGTTCCCCTCTTGGATTTCAACGTTTTTGCCTTCAATTTAACTAAAATTTTCAGAACTCATTAAAACTAATCAATTCAAAGTTAAGCAGCCAAAAGAATCACTTGTTTCCAATTCAGCAACAACCCCATTTCAAAACACAGTAACCCAAATTCTACGGATAGAAAAGTGTTCACCTGGCGCTTGGAACTCTGGTTGGCACCTCAGGTTCGAATTCTGTAGGCAAACCCAGAAACCCATTGAATCTATCAAACGTAACATGAGAAACATGTCTCACATTCACAGGCGAGCTAATATCCATGGAAGAAACATCATCCGGTTCCACACTGCAAGTAACCAACGATTTCCTCAATGCCGTTACCAAAATGTCAAGTATCGGAAACTGATTCCCGTTATTACTCTGCCTCGTAGCTCCTTCCTGCTTCTCCTCATCACTATCACACACTGAATTTCTCAAAACCAAGCCAAACCCATTTTCATTTACCTTAATCCCAACCCCATCTCCATAGTAATCGTCATCTTCTTCCTCTTCCTCTTCCTCTTCCTCTTCTTCCTCCTCGTCATCACTATCGTAATAAGAGGTCGGCGGCGGCGGCGGCGGCTTGAATTCCGAAACTCTGACGTGTCCACACGATTTGGATCGAAATAAGCGAGTCATTGATGATTGTTGCCAGAAAACAAGTAAATAGATGGAAAAACAAATTGTGGGTTGTTATAGTTCGTCCAGAAAAACAAACACAGAGAGAAAAAAGGAGGGCTTGGTTTGGTTGAGAGTGAGAGGAAGAGGATGACGATGGATGAATGAATGAACAAAAGATTTAATGGGAGGGGAGGTGAGAGAGAGAGAGGAGGAGGAAATGAAGGAAAAAGACTGATGGTTTGCAAATGAGTAATGGAATTGTTTTGTTTAAATTTTGTTGGTGCAGTTTGGTTGTGAAATGCTGCTATACATAAGAGTGTGATTATGTTTTGGAAGCTTTATGACTATACATTACAGAGTGGAAATGGAGTGGGGGAAGGAAATTAGCAGTATTTGGGATTGGGATTGGGATTGGGATTGGGATTGGGATTGGGACCCTTTGCTTTGAATCATTGCATTTCATGTTCTTTTTTTCAAAAACTTTTGATGCTATGGAATTCCAAGTACACACCTGTTGGCTGTCTCATTAATGGCTTTCTTCAATATCTAAGAGGATAACTACATTTGTATACCCACTCCAAAACGCTATACTATTCCTTCTTTTTCTTCTTTTGGTCTTCAAGCTTGTAATCTCAAGGACAATGTGAGTATTATTGGCAAAATCATGATTTACACTTAAATTACTTTTACAACAGATTACAGATTTCATCTAATTTAAATTTTAGTTTTTATGATTTAGAATTTGTACCTATCCTTCCATAAAATCACATACTTACTTCTTTTGATTTGATAAAATAGGGACTAAATATTCCACAAATTTATAGCCCAATCTTAAGCAAAGAATTGATTTTACCACTTATTCAAGTCATTTAAACTAAATTGATTAACTAAGTCTAAGTACAAAATTGATACCAAACATATTTAGAATTTAACATCAAAGTTTAGAAAAAGATATTATTTAAAATATATATGTATATTGAATTAATATATATTTGTTTGGGGGAATTTTTCTTTTAGGGGATGATACAGCAATGCATGAATTGTAAAAGAGGATTTGGATTTATTATGGCATTAAGTGAATGTGAGTAAAGGTTTCATTGTTTTTGTAATTATATTTGGTTTAGAGATTGTCACATGGCCACATGGGTTGTGGTCCTTTTGGACCCTTCCATTGTTCCCAAACCTCAAAACCCTAATTCCCAATGCCCCCTTTTCTATCCCAAAATCAAATATCACTTTCAAATAATATTAATAATAAACCCAATTTTACCCACACCACCTCTAATTATATTCATCATTACTTAACTTACTTTAATCTCATGGTCTCAATTAATTTTACCCCTTTTCTTTGTACTACTCAAATTTCATTGCTTAAACATTAAAAGTAATTGAATTCTCTTAATTTTAACTTATTTTTTTCTTCCATAAATAGGGGGACCTTATATATTCTTAAATTGGATTAATATTTTTAATCTTAATTGAAATCTTATAACTCTTATATAGAAAGGCTTGTATAGCTTTTAATTTAAAATGAGTTAATTACCTAAATGCTTAATTAAATCCTTTTTAGGCTTACAGCCCAAAATGCAAACATCATGTAAAAATACTTGTTTTTTCCTTTGGAGTTTTCAACAACCTTTTTTGCCTATTTTTCCCTTTTTTTGCAACAAAAAGCCAAAATATATATATATCTTGTACTATTATGCAATCATAAAAGTCAAAATTATGTCTTTTCTCTTAAAAAAGAAATAATAATAAAGATTTATAAGGTAGAAATAACTTAATCACATAAATAGTAGATTTAACTATAAATGAGAGGTAAAAATAGTTTAAGTTTGACTAATTAGTCTATTAATTATAACTAAACATATGGCATTTTAAGTGAGTTAGCTCGAATTGACTGACTAGTATATCAACTAATATTCGCCCTAAATTTAAATGTTATATTTTATTATATTATTTTTTAAAAAAAATTAAAATAAAACTACCCACTAGCTATTACAATTTCATTTCACGTATAAAATAAAGATTTCTCATGTAGTTCAAACATTTTTTAAAAAATAAAAATAAAATTTTAATTCTTTATTTAAAATATATAGAAAATTTTCCCGATAAAGTATAGGGTGGAGATTGAGAGAGATGTATGGCCCAAATATGAATTTTCAATTTAATTCTCTTGTCTGAAAATAAAATTATATATATATATACACGTAAATATATGAATAATAATAATAATGGGAAGTGGGAAGTGGGGATTGATTGAGAGAAGGAGAATAGTGGGGGCAGAGTAGCAATTTTTCTTTTTTAAAAAGAGGGGCAGATTAGCAATTAGTAGAGACATGACATTAAATATAGAAATGATATTGACACGTGAACCCCGCCGGGGGTGTCACGAAATGCGGTTACCTCTCACTCTCACTCCTCCTCCGCCACCGCATGATGTTGATCACACGCTCTCCCTTCTCACGTGGTCCCTCCTAATTTCTTTTTTTTATCTTTCATTATTTCCCATTTTAATTCTCTAAATTTAGTTTATGTATTTTTAATCTCAATTTTCAAAAATAACCCTTAAAATATATATAATTGTGAAAAAGATGTGGAAGTTAATTAATCATGCCACAATATATTATTTATAGCTATAACTAGCTTTTTAAATGCAATATTAAGTTTATTATTATGATTTTACAACTATACCCTTTAGTTTAAATCATTGGCGGATTATGTTTTACTAAATTATTAGATAATCTTAAGAGAATCCTATGTAAGGAAATGTTGATTTCATAGTAAAAAACAGTACCGTGTTCAATCAACCAAATAGTGTAAAATTTATGCTGTCAAGTGGGTTTAACTCAGCGGTAATTAACATGATCTTCTATCATAGAAGTGAGATGTTCGATATCCGAGTTCTCTTTAATTGTTGTACTAAAAAAAACTACGTTCATATTTTACAACTATATATTAAACTTCCCTACTATGTACAAACATTAATATAAATAGTTTTTGTGTTATCATTATTATCGTGTATATGATTTGGTGAGACTACAAAAGTGTATTTAATGTAACGATGATAAATTCCAATGGGTAAGGAAAGTGCTTGTACATTTATGATGATAAAAATAAGGGATGAGGAATTAAATCTTATAAAGAATCTTTGTCAACAAGTATAATAAAGAAATTGCTCCAAATATAACCAATGTACGTGAGATAATATCATGATTTATTATATACTTTCTTAAATTATTTTTGGAAAATTCATAATTTAATATATGAAAATTTTTATTTAATTTTATTCATAAGAAAGAAACAAATTCTAAAACCGTTGAAAACAACAAATCATAGTTTTATTTTATTTTATTTTATTTTATTAGTACAACAATGCATCATAGTTGTTTTGATAAT
Organism: Cucumis cinereus; assembly: GCA_037974625.1. Lineage (NCBI taxonomy): Eukaryota > Viridiplantae > Streptophyta > Magnoliopsida > Cucurbitales > Cucurbitaceae > Cucumis > Cucumis cinereus. Next base: position 1,121,234 of record JBBPDJ010000020.1, read on the forward strand.
GATATTACATTAAAATTAAAATAAAATAAAAAATTTTAAAAATTGATATATTACAAGTGTTTGTCCTCTGCAGCATGTAGCCAAATTTTAGCTTCTTACAATATGTCTTCTTCAATTGATACCTCAAACCTTAGGTTTACATTACATTATATTTAAATAATAATTAAACGTTCTAAAGTTTTAGACTAAGATCCATGGGGTCCCTCTTAAATTATATTTTAAATTTCGTACACTAGTTATGTTATGTGCGACAATATTATTGTCCTAGGTAATGCATTATGTCCTCACATTAATATATATATAATTATATAAACTTTCAACTTCGTCTATATATTTATATATATAATAATGATTTCAAGAATCATTTATGGCGGTCTTGTTTTATATGGATATTGTAATAATTTTAATAATATTTCATAAATTATCGGGCATTCACATTAAAATATCTTTATAATAATATGTCAACGTGTAAATATGGTCGAGTTGTGGTAATAATATCCTATCATCTATTTTCTCATTTAGCTAATATGATTTTTATTTTTTGTTTATGAATTATAATTAAATTCTTGAAGTTAATTATTATTGGAAGTTATAAGATTGAAAAATTCAATGAAATTATGATAATTTTGGTACAAATCTATTCGATAAATATATAAGTTGACACCACAACTCTTCTCATTAAAGTTGTTAATTGTTAATGAAAACCTAACCACCAATTGGTTCGGTCATCAACAATGATTTCCTTCCTAATTAGGTAAAAGAAAAAAAAACAAAATAATAAAATGTGATAGTTTTTTCTTTTAATGAATATAATGTAATAATTAAACTTACAAAATATCGATAATATGTTTTTCTCGTAAACGTTCAAAATTCTTTAGTAAGATAATTAACCATTTAATTTGTTGATGTGTAGTATGGATCTTGTACGTTCTCATTGTTGTTATGGACCCTCCTAGACATAACCTTCAACCAACTTTTCTTGGTTTATTCTCATTTTTACCGTGATTAATACTGATCGACCCAAGATTTTGAAAGTCATACTTTTTTCCTTTTGAGATAAGACTTTTTCTACGCTGTCGTTCATAGACTTTGGATCTTCCCCTAGGTCAACCCTTAGTAATATCCATATCAAGATGATTTATAGCATCAAAATTATTGAAATTAAAAAAGTGAAAAGAGTAAAATATTGTGAGAACTTTAGCAATCAATTCTACTCGTCGTTAAAAAATACATCACAATATAAAATGAAAGAAAAATTGGTTTGGTGAAGTTGGTGAACTTCATGTTGATTTGTAGTAATAACGATAGGAGTGGTATATACCATACCAATATAGTAATAACTAGATGTTTCTAAATAGTATATATTCACCCAACTTTGGTTATAATAATAATTAATAATTAACAATAAAGTTGTTGGAGGAATAGTGATTATTAATTTGTATTTTAGAACATTATAAAATAGTCAAATGCTTGGTTTCAAAGCATGCATGTGACAGGTAAAATCCACATGCCCATTCCATGCACAAGAAACAAGATATCTTTTTGAAATTATGTCACACACATATTATTCTTTTTTAATTATCACCTTTTTTCCCCCATTTTAGTTTACTTTCAAGCTACTCCAAGAACTTTATTGCATTTTAGACACACAAACATGGTGGAATGGTTAGATCAAAGATAGAGATGGTGGAATTGTTGTATATATATATATATATATATATATCATTTTATGTTAATGCATTAACTAAATCACACCAAATTTTTTAATCAAATGATTTTGAGAATTTTGTGAAGTTGTTAGAGGTCTAAGTTTTATAGTAAATTTATATTTTATATATTTAAGATAATGCAAGATTATGTATTTTCATTTTAAAACATATTTTCAAGTAAAATGTTGTGATTTTTTAATTTATTTATTTTTCATTAAAGTGTTCTTTTCAAAATTAAATAAAAAAAAAGTTATTATTACTTTTTTTTTTCTTTTTAAATTTTTGAAATATTTTGCTTATGTGTGCACAACTTAAAAGTAAAGAAAATTAAACAATGAAAAGCGTTGCTTGTGGGTTGGGCTTCATGGTCCAATGGGCCTAAACTTAAGTATATAGATGTCAAGCCCTTTTTGGTTTTTGTCCTTCACTTTTTTTTGACAATTAACACATACATACATACAAAACAACTGTTTTAATGTTTTTTTGAAAAAGAAAATTGGCTTTTTTTTTTTCTTTTTTTGTAATTTTGTTATAGTAAATTATGAATTCTCTTGTTATTTCTTGCTTCAGTCTGTAATATATTTATCGTAACCAACATGTAGAGTTTAACCCTAGCTATAAATTGTAATATTCAACTTTGGTGTTTAGACTACGAGTTATTCACTTTCTCAATATATTCCGTTCTACTGTTGTTCGCAATTGATAATCATTGGTGTATATGATGAAATTTTGAATTTCAATTAATAAAAAAATACTCGTAACTTAAAATAAAAAAAATGATAAGCACACGAGAGAAATGAACATCATCGAGAAACGTCAAATCACAATTAAGTTACAATAAAACAAAGAAAAAAACGGAGGGGCAAACAGGTAAATTTGTAGAGACAGATTTAAAAAAAATCCACAAGGGTTGTTTGTCTGTTTGAAACACACAAAAGACAGAGGTGTTGGTTTGTGTTGTCCCATTCTTTAATAGCTGCACTCTCCAAATGCAACCATTTCCAAACAACTCTCCACTTCATGCCTCCAATCAATTTTTCTTTTTCCTTTTTTATTTTATTTTAATAATATATATTTTATATTTTTCATGTTTATCATTTTAATGTAATGAAACGCTCCAATTTTAGAGTCGTGAATGATTTACTTGTCTTATGAACAAAGACTTTTTGATAGATTGATATATGCGTTTTTTTTTAAAAAAAAAAAATTGCATTTTATCCTCACTCGTATATTTTTTATAAATATTATTATGAGGTCGACAATCATTATTGGACTTCTTATGATTTGATACTAAAAATGGAAGTGCAATTTGTTGGTGTAGCCAATAATAATAATATTTTAAAATTTTTAAACTATCTTTGCATGTCATTTAAGATGTGATTTGATTCAATTACTCATTCATATATAATTTTGATTATAATTCTTTTTCTTTCTAAAATTATGATTGGTTTCAGCCTTCTTTAAATTTATTAGTTGAATATTGAAAGTTGATTGAGTTCTTATTGATTTATTTATAGTTTTTAAAACAATATATTTTTAAATATAGCAAAAGAAATCAAAATATACCAAAATTTCATATCTATCACGAGTAAATATTGATAGAACAATATATATGAATGTTCTATCCGTATCTACTAGTGATATTGATAGCCATTAATCTATCAGTGTTTATAACTGATAAAATCTGATATTTATAAATATTATAATCGTTTTGTCATTTGCAATCATTTTTCTTAATTAAAAAAAATATATGAAAAATAGTAAAGGAAAAAAAGAACATGCTAATATAAACAAATAATAATTTGGTATAAATTGTGGCTGGTAAAAAAATGGAGTAGAATTTTAAAGATACACTTTTATACAAAAAAAAAAATGCATTATTTAAAAAATAAGAAATAAAGAAGCAACTTAGATTCTTATTGTGATGGTTGATATGGCAGCCAGGTGGGAGACTCCAGATGGAAAATGAAGTCTTTCAGTCCAATTCAGCTGAGCTGACATATCAATTTCTATAAGAAATATATATATATATATATAATAGAAATGGTTGTGAATGAAAATGTTAGAGTTGGATTGAAATGAATGATGTGAGCCCAAACTCAGATGCTTGGCCTAATTAGCCCTGGCCCTATGTAGTATGTTAACCCAAATTGGTTACCTCATCTGAACCAGAACCACATCTACTTCCAAACTTTCAAATTTCTTCTACTTTTTCACTTTCTAAATTCACCCATCCATCATACTCTCACTCTCTCTAACAAATACCCCAAATCACCCCCTCTGTCCACGTATTTATCCACGTGTCGTGATAAAGATGCTTGAAATTTGGCATAAACTAAACCATTATAATTTATTAACAATATTTTGAATTAATAATTTAGGGAGCTACAAAAAGCAATACTTACATAGGGGGATAAGGCATAAGCTCAGCTTTTCCGCAATTTAATAATACGTTTTTCTATTCTTTTTTTAAAAAAAAAAAAAAAAAATTTGAATAAAGGAACAACCCTGGGCATCACTTTAAAAGAAGGAAAAAGGTGAAATTGTTTAAAGGGTTGTTTTATACGGTTCATTCTCTGGGCATCACACACACACACGAGGCTGGCGGTGATTGGATACAAAATTTTGGAATATAATTTAACCTATCAATTTATTAAAGTTTTATATTTTATATTTCCATCCTTTAACTTTCAACTTTTAACATATTAGCCCCTCTACTTTTAAAGCATCCATTTTCCTGTACTTGAATAAAAGATGTGTCGGATTATTTTGAAGATGTAGATAACAAAACATGAATACAAAATTAAACATGAATACAAAATTAAAGTAGACAAAAATAGATGTTTTTGTTGCTAATTTTCTTTTTGAAGTATAAGCACAACGAAGATAAGCCTTTGTTGACAAATATGAACTAAATTAAAATGAAATGGAAAAAGTAAATTTGCACAAACTCTTTTTTTTTTTTTTTTTTTTTTAAAGCAAATTAAAATATGATTATATATATATATATATAGATTGAAGTTTTGGTTAGGATTACAGAGTGCAAGATTCATGAAAAAACGAGAGAAATATACAGAATTTTATTATTGTGCAGGGGTTGATCAGAATGAAACCCGAAAGCAACCGAGGTGGTGGTGGTGGTGGTGGTGGTTGTTGTGACGGCGGTGGAATGAATTTTCACGGTCAATCATGCCTTGCACGTGCCGAAACTCTTCCACGTGGCAAGGAATAGCGATGGTCCCCTTCTGATCAAATCCGTACTCTTCCTCTGCCTCTTTCAGTAATTGCATGAACCGCGGGTGATTGAAGTACATCACCGGCACCACAAATCTCTGCTGTTCTTCCCCTTTCTGTCCCACTTTCACCGCCAAACATCCCTTTGGTACGCCGGCGCCGGATTGCCGTCGTCTCTCTCCGCCGCCCATTTCCACGACAGTAGAATATAAATATATATATATATATGTGTGTGTGTGTGTGTGTGTGTGTGTGTGATTTAAAGGATGAGAATTGAAATGAGAGAGATAGGGATTTGGAGGGGAATTTGAAGTTGAATTCAGAGATGGGGAAAAGGCCAGGGATCTGATGGAGTAACGGGAGGAAGTGTGAGAGCGTAAAAGGACGTGGAATTGGGAGAGTAATTGGGAATGGCCATGGCTGTGTTGGTTTTAACTAAAATAAGATTATTGAGAGAGAAGGGGTGAAATTAGGGTTTGGTTATATAGGAATTTGGGAGTGAATTAAAAACCATACAAAGTGGAAGTGGGTCTCCCTCCTTGTCTATGCCTTCCCATCAAAAAGCATCCACTTCTTTCATTTCATTATAGATACTCTTTCCTTTTCTCTTTTCTCCTTTTCCAATTAATTAAATTCTTTACACCAAATTCTCAATTTAATGCAATTAAACATTAAATTTCTCAATTTTGGTATCCTTTATATGGTTCATAGCTCATCACAACCATGTCCCAATATTTACGCCATTATTTCAATTGACAATCTTACGATCCGAATTAAAATCAACCTTATGAGTTGAAGAGTTCAACTTAGCGATAATTGACATCATCCATTTACTTAAAGTTGACCATTCCATCGAGTAATTAGAGAAAAAAGGAAAAGGTTGATGTTAGTTATTACATATTCAATGCGTTTAAATGAAGGTCAACAAACTTGTGATTTTGGAAAGAATAATAACTTTATTTATTTCACAAATCTATCCAGTCAAATTAGTTAAAAGAAAATAAGAAATTAGAATTTATAAAATTGTTCAAACACGTCATTAAAAGAATACTATATATATATATTCTGAAAAGAATATATATATATATATATATACACACATATATATATATATATAGCCAAAAAGAAAGGAGAAAGGCAGAATATTTAAGCCAGGTGCGTGAAGGAGTAATTATTCCTTCAATTACTAATTCAGTGCAATCTAAAACAAAACATCCGTAATACGACGACGTATGAAGAGTGATAAGAAATGAGAAGACACGTGCAAAGAAAGCGCGCGTGTGGAAGGAAGGAGGACACGTAGATAAGCGGGGGGACCCAGAGAATAGGAAGAGCCGACATGAGAATGAGGTGTCGTTTAATGAAGGGCAGAGGAGAACGACAAGTCGACAGGAGAAAACCGGAGAAGGAGGCTGCTCTAACATTTAACAGTACAAAACATTATTTTGTTCATTCTTCATTCAAATTTATTTTTAATTCCACTTTATCTAATAATAATAATATTTTTTTGAAAAAAGGCTCTATGTTTGTTGATGTATTTTCACAATTTATAAAGAAAACCCTAATAGGGATTATTTTTCTTTAAAAAAAAAACCAACATTTAAGAAGACATGGATCAAAATGAAAATAGAAAACTCAAATTAAAGGACGAAATAAACCTATAATAATTACCGATCATGTCCTTTGTCGTACCAATTGAGACATTGTTTTGACTTGAAAATGTATGGATTGGAATCTCCCGGAGTTAATTAAACTTAATATGATAACTAAATTCAAGTAAATTATTTAATTCAGTTTTTTAAGAAATATAAAGGTTAATGAGATTAATTAGGGTTAAATTTAATGATTAGGTACTCAATACTATGTGGACAATTAATACCTATAGGGGTGAAGAATCACGTAACAGCTTTGAGGAGATGATAATCATTGTCTTATTAATTGAGCTACATTTAGATTGAAATAAAGTATAGATAGAGAAAAACGCTAATTAATGATAGCACATCAAACTTAGCTTTATTGAAGCTAGAATCTTAAGAATTTGCGATGTAGAATTAGAAGTGAAGCATATCGTTGAATTTAAAACAATTATAAGGATTCTTTAGGAATTGAATGGAAGGCAAAAATCATATCTAATGCATATAATTTTAATAACTTTATTGCACATATATACAACTAAGAAAATACAAAAAATGAGAGTGATTATTAATAATACTATAAATTTTTAAGAGTTTAAACTAAAGAAAAACTATTACTAAATACAAATTTAAATATTTAAATCTATAATAATAATAATAATAATAATAATAATAATAATAATAATAATAGTAGTAGTAATAATATTTTAGTACTATAATTTCATGATGGAACAACAACTTGTTAAAAAAAAATGCAATATCTTAATTATTATTAAGCTAAGCTCATTCTAATTCTAATGTATATTTGTTATATTATTTGTATTTGATGCCATGATTACATAGAATAAAGAAGTATTAAAGATGCAAAGTGAGATTAGAATAAGGGGAAAAAAGAAAGTAAGAACCACACAAAGTGGGAGAGATTGACTTCAAAATATACCATTGCCATTATAACAAATACAAAGGAGATTATTATTATGAAATATTATATACAATTTGAATTATATATATTTTTAAGTTTAAATTATATAAAATATCTCTTTTTTCAGTATATATCTCTATTTTATTTTATATATGAGATTTCTTTTATTAAAGTTGAAGGACAATTTTGTAATTGAACAAGTTATTAATTAGATACATGATCTTTTTTGAAGTATAGTATTTTGAGGACCTCCACTTAAGTACCACGAACTAGTACTTATACTTATTAAATTGAAGTATGAGATTTGGAATAAACACATAAACAAGCACAAATAAAGGTACATTAGAAAAATGCAACTACGCAAATTAATGGAACGACGATTTTTTTAAGAGGTCCTCAAGCTTTATATTGGTTTGCACTTGAGAACTAAATCAAAATTTTGTGAGACCTAATTTACGGTTGTTTTTCAATAGCTTAGTAAATAAAGCAATAAATTATTAAGAACTTGATCGTAGGATCGAATCCTATTATAAGGGATTTGATTATTACGTTTACATTCGGTTGGAATTTAAATTTAGAAAAGAGAAAAGATCATGAGAGCACTGAACAAAGAAGAATGATGGTGTGTTGAAAATTATGGTTTGATTTCTTTGGTTATTGTGATTGGTTAAATAGATTTTGGTGGTTGACACATTTCTTTTGTCCAATCAGAAAAAAGGCTTAACACTAATTCTATCTCGTCCAATTCCATTACCTAACCTAATAATTCCTTGGAAAGCTAACCATTAAGTTGGAATAATTAGAGAGTTATTTATATATATATATTTTAAGGAAAGATCAAATTTCATTCCAATAAAACACCCATTTCCACCCCCACAATATGATTAACCAATGGAAGAAATTAAATGTTCGTAAACAAAAAGGAGAATTAGAATAAGCAAAATGAATCAAATTATGAGCTACACTATTACGAGTTCTTGGCACAAAAGAGAGTTATTAAAACAAATAGCCAATACTTCAACATAAATAACACTAAAAGGGAAAAACGATTCTTCACAACACACTCCACAAAAAGTTGCTTTAGCTCCAAATCACCCGCAAGAATTAACCCTAAACCAAGCTAGGTCGAGATCCCGCCAGCTTCCGCATCAATACACCCAAGTCGAAACAAAGCTTGCGCCACCAGAATGTGACCATCAGCATCTTGCACGACAGCTCTTCAACCAACACCAGTGACAGTTGGGATGGCACGCCACATCAACATTGAGTTTCAGCTCACAATGGGAAGGGGGACGGAAATGACGATTGGAGAGTTTTTTGGAAATGCTCCTACATTTAAATATTCCATTTCATTAACCATTTAAAAAAAAAACGGCAAAATTATTTTTGTTGATATTGTTAACTTTACTTTCCAAAAATAACGGACGAGATTTGAGAGTGGGAGTGGAGACCATTTGAGCTAATCCATGGTAAGCTATTGGGCCGGCCCAACTAGCCAAAGTTTCAATCACGATAATTGGGCCAGCTAAAGGTCCAGTCCAGCTAGCTCGTCCCCACATTTCTCACAAATTTAAGTGTTGGTTTTTTTTTTAAAAAAAAAATTTATTTAAGATTTTGAAAACATTTTTTTAAAAAATTACACTTCAAAACAAAGAAAATTTATAGCACAAAAAGTATATGTTTCTTAAAATAGAACCCTAAACGTAAACATTCATCCAATGAGCTTTAAATGATCATCAAAATTATATTTTGTATTTATATAATTTGTAGAAACTATAAAACGGAGAGAGTTCACGATAGGATACAATTACAGGCTGTGTCTTTGTACTTTTGAAAGATTGTTTCGATTTGGTTTGGATGTTTAATAAGCCACTTAACTTTTAATTTTATGTCCACTTTGAAAGAGTGCGTAGGTTTTATATTTTCAGTTTTAAGTCTAATAGGTAATAATTTTATATATATATTTTTTTATATATTTAAATTTCAAACCTAATAAATCTTTGATCTATTCAATATTTTTAACAAGTCTATAATATTTAATATAAAACCAAAAGTGTTTGATTATTAAGCACTCATGGTTACAAGAAATGTATGAAAACTACTTTCTTTAATTTTAAAAGCATTTTAAAAAGTTGAATATATAAATTTGTGTTGTCTCTTTTATTGGATTCACAAAATTGGAAAGACAATGGTACCCCTCCTCAAATGGGGCAAACTGCAAACCTTTTTGTTGGGGAAGGCAACCTATAGCACATAGTCTTACACTTCAAAATTTGACTTTTTACCTTTTCAATGAACACTCTTCACAATTTTCAATATCCAAACACTGCTAAAAACAAACACAACACAACACAATCACATTCCAAAGTCAATAACAAATATCTGTCTCTTACCACTAATATTACACCATTTAAATTAAATTAAACTATATATACAAAAAAAATCAAACCCCATCTTTAAAATTCAAACTATGTGCCTTCTTCAAGCTTCGTATTCATAATCCATGGATTCCAACCACAAACCAATGCTAAAAACCAAATCTTTATGAAGATTTACCATCCGGGTCATCGTCATTGTCGTCGTTAGCGAAAGCTAGCTCATTTAATTACATGGAAAAACCTTCGGAGATTAATATGATCATCAAGGAGACAAATGTGAGAAAGTTTAAAGCTCGTCATCATTTGACAAGTCAAGTCTTTACCTTTTTTAGGTTTTCTCAAATCAAAAAACACATATAAACTTAGCAAACTTTATAATTTTTGGATCATCGATGTGGCTCGCACTTAATAATGCATGATTTGTGGGTTAATCATTTTTTGTTTTGGAAATAAAAGAAAAAGCAAAGGGCTTGGTGTAAACGTGTGGGGATCAAAAAATGCAATAAAAAGTTTGATATTTGTAAATAAGAGGTCAAAAAGTAGCATTTTTACTTTCTTTAATTAGACAGCATTTTCTTTTTTACTCATCTTTTAAACACTTCATCACTTTAAAAGGAAGAAGCCTTGAATCAACAAAAACCTTTCTTGTTCACTAAAATTTTGAAAAAGAACAAGAAATATATTTATAAATATTCTTGCTTTCTGTATACAACACTTCTTAAAATCCCAAAAACAAAAGTATAATAATATATAAATAAATTAAAGTTTAGTATTTGAGGAGGAGGTTGGGTTAAATTTTAAAAGTTCAAAACACATTTGTGGATATGGATTCTCTTTTCCTCTCTAGCTATCTCTCTAGATTAAAAAATAAAATAAAATGATATAATCAAATAAACACATAAAATATAATTAAGAGTCAAGAAACAATAATTACTTCAAATTTCAATTATTTTGTCAGATGGGTTTCGTTTTTCCCACACAAAAAATTTACCAAAAGAGAATTAAATCAGTCGATAAACAGAGTAAGAAATTACACAATTATATCGTATTAGGGAGAATGTGAAGTTGATAATTAAGGATTAAAGTACTTAAAACGCAAGTGTAAGTGAGAATCTTTGCATTAGTAGTGAAAACCCCAATGGGAGACAGAAATATTAGTTAAATAAGAGAGTTAAAAGAAGGATGTTTTTAAATTTTTGTTTTAAAATGTTGAGGCTAAACATTGAATTAGAGTAAAAGAAGAAGATGAAAGAAGAGAGAAAATAGAGAAAGAGAGGGAAAAAAGAGAGAGAAATAATAAATAATAATAATAATAATAATAATAATAATAATAATAATAAATAATGTGTTTTGGGGGGGAAATTTGAAGAAGAGAAGGAGAGATCTGAGAAAAATGGCAGAAAGAGACAGATGAGATACTGAAAGCCATCATGAGAAAAATCTGTGTAATGATTATAGAGAGGAAAAGGGGTCTACTACAAACACTGACAACAAAAACACAATCATAGCTTAATTACAAACCCAACAACAACCAAGGAACACACACACACACACACATACAACAGTCAAATAGCTCCATCATTATAGCTATAAACAAAATCTCCACACAACATTACTGACAATTAAATGATATAAATATCAAAACTTGATGATTTAACAGCAACAACATTTAATTAAATGAAAAACCCACAGAGCCAAAGAAGAGAAAAATCAAACCTTTTTGTGTCTGTGTTTTTAAGTGGGGGAAATTAAGGAGCAGGAGGAGGCAATTGGGGGGAATGAAGCCTGGTCCGACGACACTAATGAATTCAAGAAATGGATGAAAAAGAACAAGTGTCCTCGAGCCAGACAACATTCCCCTCAAAAGAAAATATAAGAGAAGAAAAAGCTTCCATTTTTCTTCAGATCTTCAAACTCCAAAAGAAACCCTAAAACCATGTTTGGCTTTTCCTTATCTTCAATCCCCCCAAGAGTTTCGCCTTTCTTCAAGGGGGATGAGAAAGAGATAGGAGAAAGAAAAAGAAAAATTGAGAATTAAGAAAGTGAGGAAGAGTTGAGTGTTTGGAAGGGTTATAAGAAGAGGGAAAAATGAGAAGAAGTGAAAAAGGTAAGAAGGGGATGTAAAAGACAAAAACATTGGGGGTGGACTTAGACCCCACCACCTGCCTCTCACTTTTCACTTCTAGACATGACCACGATTCCATGCATCTCTCTCTCTCTCTCTTAAACTCAGTTGTCTGTTGAATCCATATCCAAGGATTATTATTATAATTATTAAAAAATAACTAGGGTTGTTGATACATGTATCAGACCAATGAGGTTGAAGTCGTGAGACTGATATAGATGTACTTTGATGGGTACATGAAATTGAAAATGATAATATTGGGGGAGGGAAGTGAATAACAGAGAGCGTTGGATGGATGGGATAATGTGTTGTTGTTGATATGAAGATGATGATGAAAGGATTGAAAGGAAGAGAGAGAGAGAGAGAGAGAGAGAGAGAATTAATGTATTGAGAAAAGGAATCAAAAAGTAAAAGAGAGGTTTTTGAGAAGTCAGAGTGAGTAGTTGAGTTTTATTGAGTTGCCCCCATAACCCAATTCCCATTTAATATTTTTGTCCACTTTTTTGCTTTTTTGGTTATTAATCTCATTCAATATTTTCCATTTCCCCATTTATTTAGTAAACCCTAAATTAATTAATTAATTAATTAATTTGAAAATGAATTTTTGTATGAAAATGAGGGACCCTCGTATGCCGTGTTTAACTTTTTAGACAGTGCGAGGAATTCGAGGAGATGACCCACAAATGCCTTTCACCTCCTCCTCACAAACACCCATACCCACCACATACATACACCATTTTCTACTATTAACCCTAAAATCTCTCTCTGCATTTCACATTTAACCTCTACCCCCCCCCCCCCCCCCCACCCCATTCTTCTTGGTCTACTATTCAATTCAAACTCTCTTTCCTTCCTTTTGGGTAGTTTTAGAAATGGGGTTTCTCTATCTTACTGTTCAGAATGTTAACTTAGTTAAAATGGTAAAGATGAGAGAGAGAGAGAGAGAGAGAGAGAGAGAGAGAGAGAGAGGGAGGGTCTGCACTCAGCTTTCCTACCACTGTCACATTCAAACTTTGCCAAAACTGACACACCTCAACCCTTTTTCCCTAATTCATCTCATCTCTTACAATATTTACAATTACATACATCACAATATTTTTTCCTTCAATAACTTATTAGGTATTAAAATTGAAAGTTTAAACATTTGTAGAACAAACAAAGGGAAAAAGGAAGATTGATGAGATGATGATGATGAAGAGAGGAAACAAAATGAAAAAAAAAAGAGGAATTTAATTATTTAAATAATAAATGATGGAAAGCCATTGGCTTTGTTTTGTTTGATGGGTTGACAGAGACAAGGCATGGCCTCAAATCAAACACCCAAAAGTGGGTTTTGGTTTTGGAATTCAAAAGTTTTTTTTTTTTTAAAAAAAATAAATAATAACAAAAAAGTCTTTTGAATTTTTAATTTTCCCCTTATCACGTGGGTCGGTTTTTTTTATTTTATTATTTTAAAAAAAATTCTGGAAATTATGTTTGTTTTGTTGTTTTGAATGATCATAATTACACCCTTTTTTCTCTCAAAATCCTTTACACACATACCTAAATATGCTCAAAATTATATTTTCCACAAATATAAAAATATCAAATGTCAAATTTGGTTTATTTGCTATACAATTCAAATTTATAAGTCAAAATTAATCCTTTAATGATACTTTTTTTAAAAAAAATGATTCATCTTAAACATATAAATTAGGTAAAAAAAACGAAGAAAAAGTCATGATATTTAAGAAGACAATCCAATTATATTTGAAAAAATAACTCCAATTCTTTAAAATGTTGCAAAACTATACTTTGACCTAAGATAGGAAATTTTTGAAAACATTCAAGAAAGAAATGTTGTTTTTAAAATAGAAAAATGGTAAAGTTTAGAAGAATAATTTTGAAAAATAAACCAAAAATAATTTTAATTGAGTAGAGAGTGAGTAGGTGTAGGTTTGAGAGTCCAATCATACCATGTGATCTCTGAAAATTAAAATAATAATAATAATAATAATAATTGGGGAAGAGGTTTTCACTATTTGATTCTGTTGAAAGTGGAATTTTTTGAAAAAGTCAAAAGGAACTCTCTAAAATTACCAATCATTTAATGTCAAATTTTAATTACAACCCTACAAAATACCCTAATTAATTCATGCCTTCATGCCTCATTTCTACACATTTTAGGTTCCACATAACAGAGAATCATAAATTGAAACTTTTAATGTTCAAATAGATAACTTTATTGCATTAACATTAAAAAAAAAAAAAAAAAAAGATGTCCGAGGAAGTTTGAATGTAATTTCACTTTTTGCTCCAATTTTATATATTTTTTGAAAATCGTTGAAACATCAATTCTTATCGTACATTTTGTTTATCCAATATTTGAAGAATGCTACATACGTAGAACTGATATGTCATTGCTTTTTTAAGACAATCTCAATAATCGATCTAATTTATTTACATGCCTAATTTTCTTATTGGAATATAATATTGAACATATTTTGTTGAAGTAATCATAAGTGACAATATATAATTGTTCAAACAAAAGGTGCAAACTAATAGTGAAAGTTAAAAGTTTAAACTAATATAATTACTAAGTTTAAGGTTTTAATTGATGTCATCCATGAAGCTTAATTTATTTTAAAAAAATACAAATACAAGAGAACGGATCAAATAAGTTAATTTATTTGTTAAAATCGGCAAAAATTGACTTTCTTAGCATATAGTATCTATAAAATTGAATAAAACAAATTGTTTTGAAGACGCAAATTGTTGTTTGATATTAATGCTTAATCATCTCATTTTGTTTACTTAAACCCCAATAAGTCGTAGTTGAATAAGAAATATCGCTTTTTTTAACTTAAATATTGAAACTTGATTGAATTTATAAATATTAATGTCAAAATTTTAAAACATAATGTCCATTTAAATAATAACATATTTAAAACATCACTGATAATTTTTTTTTTTTTAAAAAAGCCTTTTTTTTTGTCATAGCCCAAAGGACAAAGGAGAAAGCACTTAAACTTGAAAAATGAAAAGTATCGATCCATCAGAAAAAATGGACACAATAGAACACAAATATCGAAGAAATATATTATTACAAAATATAACATGTAGTTGAATAAGATAATTGAAAAAAAAAAAAGAAAATAAAGAAATTGAAAAAATTATAAAATTGAAAAAATCCTCCAATATATTCCGCTTTCTGTAATTTTTTTTTTTCAATTTGTGTCTTATAAAACCCATGAAATATCACTATTTATAGACAATTTGGCAAGGTGAATTACATGACCACTAAAAGTTGATATTTTCAAGACCGTAATTGAAATGTAGAGG
The DNA here is from genome assembly GCA_037974625.1 of Cucumis cinereus. NCBI lineage: Eukaryota > Viridiplantae > Streptophyta > Magnoliopsida > Cucurbitales > Cucurbitaceae > Cucumis > Cucumis cinereus. The sequence continues at coordinate 1,136,557 of JBBPDJ010000020.1, forward strand.
AAGTGACACATCGACATTGAACTGAACATCTATTTTAATAATATTTATAACAAAACTATATCTGATGTATGTATGTATTATTTCTAAAATAAAATTTAAATAGGTCTATTTTTAAAAGATAATTGGGTTAATTGTTATGTGTGGTGTGGCTAGCTCTCACCTGAAACTATTGGGTTCGAATTTGGGCTTCTTCAAATATTTAACAACATCTTTTGGGTTTTTGGCCCTTTTCCATTGTTTCCATAAAATTGCTTCATTATTTTTTTCCCATTCCTTAAATTTATGCTTATTTGTCTAAAAAAATTTTTAAACAGCTTTTACATATTTTAAACAAACACAACAAAATATTGGGCAAATCCCAAAAACAAAACAAGTTTTCAAATATATATATATTTTTTATTTTCAAAACCAAATTTGGCATTTTTTTTTTTTTGTGAAAAAATTTTAACGAACAACCTCTTAATCTTTAATACAAATTTAATACATATTGATGTTAATTGAACTAAACTCTTTTTAGCACATTGGATTGGATTGTTAAAACGAGTAGATAGTATATAAAAAAATCAAATAGTTATCTACAAGAGTCTTTGATTCTTTTTAATCATTTTTTCTCATTAAATTGTTGTGTTTTCATATATTTAAGATCAACTTTTAAAGAGTAAGCTAAACTCAATTAAAAAGTCTTTATTAATTGAAAAGAGAGACACCATCACAAGGTGAAGAAAAATGATATTTTACGTCGAGGTGAACGTAGTTTATACTAAGTTTGTGTTAACAAGCAAGACATCTGAAATTCAAATCATACATCATTTATTATATTAGGAAAAAACATAAAAGTCTAGGGATTACTAATAATTTAACCAACAAAATAAAAAATAAAAAATAAAAAAATAAAAAATAAAATTCAAAAGGAAGCTTTTATGTGGTCTATAAAGTAAGTCGTAGACTAAGCATGACTTGGTTGTCCTATTTGGGTGAGAATGATTGCAAATTCTTTGTCCCAATAATTGGTTATTTATTGAAGCATTATGCCCCCAATGACTTCCCTTTTGCTCCATAAATAAGTCCTCATGACAAATCCTTCCAGGTGCCAAAATTTTAAAAACACTCCTACTCGTTCACATCTAACCTTGATCCTATGTATTTTTATAATTTTAGAGACAAGACTACATATCCTCATATATATCTTTAAAATAGTACGATATTATCTAGTTTATACTCAAACTCTCATAATTTTGTTTTAGTTTCATCCAAAGACCTTTACATCAACCGTCACTTGGAGACGTTCCTTATGTCCTCATAATCTTCCACTTATTCAATCAATATGGAAACTTTGATTGCATTTCAAAAAACATCATATATAGGTACCTGGTGAAGAGATATGCTTTAACCAGTTGAGTTATTCCAAGATTGACCTTGTGCACGCGTTCAAACTGTAAGAAAGGTCCACGTAAGGAGAGAATGTATTAATTTGTTTCAACAACTCAACCTTTATATAAAGCTCATTCTAATTCCAAACTATACAATGCTAGACTTACACAACTTTTCCATAAGAAACGTCCTTTCTTAAACCATATCTAACTATCACTTCACCAAAACATTATACATAAATCTTTAAACCACTTTTGCCATCAACACAACCCACAGTTTATAAAAAGAAAAGTTTTTTTTGGAGAGAACTGTTACAATAGTGAAAAGAACATATCAAGATAGAAGTAACCAAACAAACAAACGACCAAAAACACAAAAACATTCGGATGAACTGAATGGTTTTGAGGTATGGATGGGTAAAATATTATCATTTTCCACCGGTTAAATCCAAGACAAATTGATAGCAAACAAAGGGAGATGTAAGCCCAAAAAAGGCAACGCCTTCTTCCTTTACGCCATGAAACCTAATCAAATTCTTTTGGGGAGGGATTGTAGATGGAAGTTGAGAGGATGTTTTTTCAAGTGGCAATTTTTAATTGCATGTAATCTCCAGCACACAACTTTGACTTTTGTTTGAGATAAAATTGGTGTTTGCCACTCTGAGGTTACAGATTGGTTGTTTTTTTTTCTCAAATCTTACCTCAAAGCAAAAACAGGATAAGTGGTGTGAATTTATCACAACCAAAACAACCTACTACAAATAAAAACAAGCCTAATTCTGTCTCTCTCTCTCTCTCAGGAGCTGACAATTGGTGCGTGGAATATTGGAGAGAAGAAGAGGCACGGCCCTTGTGAAAATGAAAGATATACGATTACACTACACTTCAACTATTGACATCAAGCTCTATTCGTCATTCATTATCAGACAACCTAGCTAAGCTCTTTAATAAGCCATGAGGCTATGAGAGAGATGGAGAGATAATTTTTTGTCTTGATTATATTTATTGGACTTTTGTGCTGCCCACTCGCCAAAACTTGATACAAGACTAGGTTGAAGTTTGGTCAAAATAATCCAAGCCTGAGAATTCTTGGAATGTATACTCACACCCACAATATTAAGCAAAACATGTGTGAAGATTAAGAACTTTAGAGCTACGAAAAATATGGTAGAGTATGGTAGGTAAGTACAGTCGTACAGATAGGCGAGAGACCTTGGGGTAGTAGCAAGGAGGATTAAGGCAATGGATGGAAGCATTTTGTGAGGGTTTAGGACTTCTTCTTCATGGTGTTTGGATTAGGCGAGTTGAGTTAATAATTATTATAAGAGAGAGTAATTAAGGGCACTAAAAGATCTTTTAGTATATTTTCTAGTCTTTAGAGACGATATATTTAATATGCTTATGAACTACAAGCCTAAATCATTACTTAATGAAAACATACATTTAACTAAAAAAAATTTACAACAACGATTAAATTGTCATTAAATTTGAATGTAAAGACTAAATCATTATGTACTAAATTTATAAATTAAATTGTTACTTTTCATGAAAGTACACAAGCTAAATTGTTACAAATTAAAGATTAGATACTAAACTATTATATTAATAAAAATTTAGGAACCAAAAGTGTTTATCAACTTGTAAATATAATCTAATAACATGAGAAAAGTCTATTATTCTATCATCAACTTCATCTTCATAATGTCAAAATGAGTTTTAACTCAATGGTAATTAACATAACATTTCTTTTCTAGAGATTAGAGGTTTAATCTTCCATCTCGGTAAATATTGACCAAAAAAACCTTCATCTACATAACGAAACATGTTAAAGTGGGAGGAAACATGATGAATTCTAAATATATAAAATTTTAGTGTGATTTTGTCGTCTTTTATTTCTATACATTTAATAAATAAATAAAAATCTCCTTACATATAAATTAAACACAATCACTTTTTTGGTCCACCATTTCACACACGTCAGATTCCAATAAGGATGATGTCAATATCTTAAGAATTGGGATTAGTTGCATTGCATCCATTGATATATACTGAACTATACCATAACTTTTTCTTAATAAATTAAGAACAATCTACATCAAGTTATGGTTTTTATAATGTGGAAATTACAATAATAAATTGTTTTTATGTATTGGAGCTGAGTTGGTATCTAATTGAGTTAATAAGAATTCCACATAGCACACAGTTTTCAACTGTATTAGTTCAGGGAAAAAGAATGATTTGATCTATTGAAAGCAACTTCTGCAAAGGGTAGTTGCGTTGCTATTTTCTTTGTTTTGTTGTTATTAGTATCATTATTATTTTTAAATTACAAGATTAATTTCAAAACTAACATCTTGTCTGATACAATTTTAAACTTTTAAGAAGAATGATAAAAAAAAGAATCAAAATCTTAATTTTGTGTTTAATAAGATTTTTTTTTATTAAAAACTATATGTAAATCTTTATATATAAATCTTTAAAAATAAGCCTCGGTAAATTTATTCTTAAAATTCACAATCATGCAAAATACAAAATGGATTTTGTGTATTCTGATTCTAATATTTTCATTTTATACCCAATAGATTCGTGTTTTTAGAAGAATGTTGAGTATTATAGAAGTTTGTAAGAATTTGTTTGAATTAACTAGAAAAAAAATGTGTATGTGATTTTGTCTTTGTTTTTTTATCTTAAAAAAAACACATTTTTATTTAAACTCATTTATATAAAAGAAAATAGTTTAAAATAAACTTGAAAAAGTATTTTAAAAACTATTTAAAATTATATCTAAACACTTTAATTTTTTTTAAAATGACTTATTTTCAAAATTAAACACTTAAAAGAGTTAAACAAACACACTCTAAACATAAAATTAAAATCTATTGGTCTATTAGACACTTTAAAATACAAGAATGTCCTATTAGGCATAAAATTAATAACCATTTATTACTGAGTTAAAACATAGATAATTTATCTCCCATTTGATTTTTTTTAATTTTATTTTACTTGGATTTATAGCAAGTACTTCCACTTTTACTGTGTTTGTTTATTTTTGTATCCATATTTATTTTGGTATTCACCCAAGGAGAAAACTACGGTGAAAAACAAATACAATTAAAAGTAAAAAATTAAGACTCCATTTAATAACTATTTTGTTTTTTTGTTTTATTTTTGACAGTTAAGTCTATTTTATTTCTATATCTTAGAGTGATTTACATATTTCATACATACATAGGTTGAATTCGAAGTTAAATAACACAAATAACTCTTTGAAAGATACATTTCTTTAGTTTTCAAAATTTAGATTGGTTTTCTGAACCATATGTAGAAAGTAATAATACAAAATGATGAAAGTTAGAGGTTGAAGCAGTACCTATAGACTTAATTTTTTAAAAAAAATAAATAAATGGTTATCAAACAAGGTCTAAAAAACTAGAAGTCATGTTTGGTAATCATTTAATTTTATTTCTTCTCCAAATCTTAAAATGATTTGCATTTTTCTTCTTAACAAAAAAGAAAAAAAAAACATAAACTTCTTGAAATCAACTTTTTAGTTTACAAAATTTGGTTTGGTTGTTTAAACTTTGGTAAAACAAAAAAGAGTTTGAGATAGAAGTAGTGTTTATAGGTTAAATTTTTAAAAATAAAAATAAATAAAAAATAAGATGATTATCAAATTAGACATTTGATAAAATAAAAAACTAAAAATAAAACTAATAACATATGAACGAAAATAGTATTTAAACCTAAAAAAATTCAAATCGTTGTTTTAACCGAAATAATGAAACAACAAAATATCGCAACGTTTCTTTCAAAAGGACACGGTGCAAAATGCTCCACGTGGCGAGCAGACAGAGGTTGCTTATGGAAAGGAGAAAAAAAAAGAAAAGAAAAAAAGAAACACAAGCACTCGAGTAAATTTATTACCTTACACGACTCGGAAGCTGATAAAGCAAGACGCCGAAACGTGTCCAAGTATAAGACAAATGCCTCAACCTTCAGCCACTCACAGTTCGCCACGTCACCGGACAACAAAATGATAAACGACGTGTTGAGACGCTAAGTTTGACTTGGGATCATGTGGCAACATCCCATTGGCTGTCATATGACAGGTAAGCGGTACCTGTCCTTTGGCAACTGATCTTATTGGTTTCTAATTTATTATTGTTTTCTTATTCGAAAAAAAAATGTTTTGAATATTAAAGAAAAAAAGGAAAGCTAAAAGTGGGGTACCATGCTATGGTGACTCAACCTAATCCTCACAATATTCTTTCTTTATTTATTATTATTTTTTTAAAATAAACCACAAAACTCTAGAAACGATTTTTTTTTTCTTTTAAATATAAAAAAACAATATTAAACAGAAAATAATTTCGAGTCTTGGAATCAAGACAATTCTGCACTGAAAATAATACTTTTAAATTGATAACATTTTCCAGATAAAACAGTATATCATAATATTAATATTAAAATATGAGTGTGATAGAGAAGACATGAATGACATGATTCATGTACATGATATTAATATATTATAGAGATATAGCCAAGACTTGAATCAATAAGATTTATTAATATTATTTTCCTTTTCTAAAAAAATATCTATTAAGCTTAAATATGAGACATTTTCATATACAGTAAAAGAACAAAAATATTTACAAAAACATAATAAAATTTTAAATTCTATCAATAATAAAACATTGATAAATATTTATAAAAAGTTTGTTATGTCTATCAGCGTGTATTAATGATATATGAAATTTTGCTATGCTTTTAAATATTTTCAATAATTTAACCATTTATTATATCTTTTTCTTAAATATAAATTTTAACAATGAATTATTAATTTATTTTATTTATTGAACAATTGTTATGGCATATATCACCATAGCAAAAGTCGACAATTAAATTCTCCAGTAAATATTTTATATGTGTTTTGATTATTTTTAGTTTAAATCAATAATCCTCTCAATATTTTATTCTTTTTGAATTTGTTATTATCATCCTCAAATTTAGAAGGTAAAATAGATATAGTTGTTTTAAGTCAAACCACATTCTCGCTTATTAGTGTAAATAAGTAATTTTTTTGCTAGAAATCTAGAGTTTCTTTACAAAAGTTTAGTTCCTGCTTGTTCCTCAAATATGAAAATATGTCTTTTATGAACTAGAGAAAGCTTCACACTTTTGCTTTCACGTTTGTTAAACCATAGTCAACAATTTAGGTTAGTGATTTAGATACCGTATAGACCTACCTCACTAAGTTGTGAAACTATTTTTATCGACCCAAATGAACTTTGTTCAATGTAATTGTATGCACTTTTTTTTTTAAGTTAGAGGTTCAATCCTCGTCCTTAAAATTGTTGAACTAAAAATCAGTTGATTAAAATTTTTAATAAATAATTTTTGGTATTATTTTTTATTAATTCTTTTAATAACTAATTAATTCTTTTGATAACTAATGATTACTATTCTTCGAATTTATTTTTACGTCCATTTTATTTTCTAGAATAGGTAGTTTCTTTTAAGGATTTAAAAAAAGAATTCACAAATAGAAGTGTTAATGTTGCAGCCAAATCATGAATCTATGTAAAAACAAGATTACGGAATGAAATACCTCGTTATTTCTCCTTTGCCTCAAGTTGTCTCACGATACGGTCTACAGCTTGGTCTCAACTATATGGTCAAATATTGTAGAAGACTTGTAAATGTTATTTTTTAATGAAAAAAAAAATGATTGTAAATAAAAAAAATAAATATTTTGATTCATTTTGTTATATTTAAAAATATATTTGAACGAGAAGGTGTGCAAAATATATTCTAAAACAAATTAGAAAAAAAAAAGAAATTCTAAGGTAGACCTAATTACATTCACACGCCTAATCAGATCCCATCCAAGTTACCAAAACTGAAAATAAATCATAAAGTAAATTACGAATTCAACCTCACTCAACCGTCAAACAGTTCCTTGTCGAGTCTCTATCTCCTCGTTCTTATCTGCAAACGTAAGACTTTATGAACAAGAAATTGGTGTATCCACCATGGAAATTGATATTATCAGATGCATATGAATTTCATACCAAATGATAAGAAGATGGTTTGTTTTTACGGTTCATGTAATTTTAAAATTAAGGGGAAAAAATAGAGTAATTTCAGAAGTATGAAGAAAAAAAAAATCCAAGAAAGCAAAGCAAATGCCAAAAGAATTATCCGAAAGAAAAAGGAAAATAATAAACTTCCCCAACCAAGAAAGAAATTCTCTCTTTCTCTCAAGGACCCCACAAGACTTGGATATATATGAGGCATAAAATAAATGAGCAAATATATTAGTGTTAGTACAAATCATTCACTCTCGTAACACCTGGTTTAGGAATAAAGCCTTGTGGTAACCAAACTGAATCTTAAGCAGCATGCTAAATGATGAAGCTGAATATTCTCCTCCAGCATCCATGGCAGATGCTTTTGCCATGAGAAAGAAGAGCATGAACAGAAGAAGGTTTAGCGAAGAACAAATCAAATCACTCGAGTCTATTTTCGAGTCTGAGTCGAGGCTTGAGCCCAGAAAAAAGTTGCAGCTGGCGGGAGAGCTGGGTTTGCATCCACGCCAGGTTGCAATATGGTTTCAGAACAAGAGAGCTAGATGGAAGTCAAAGCAACTTGAACGAGACTACAGTGTTTTACGAGCTAATTACAACACTCTAGCTTCCCGGTTTGAAGCTCTTAAAAAGGAAAAACAAGCTTTGACTATGCAGGTATGTGTTCTTTGTTTCTCTAGAAAAAGACCGGCTGTTACTTGCTTTTTGCTAATCATTGTTATTTCTTTTATTTGGGCAGTTGCAGAAGCTAAATAATCTGGTACAGAGGTCCATGGAGGAAACTGAGAGCTGCAGGGGAGTTCTCTCCGTGGAAACCATAGATGGCAAGTCTGAAAATGGCCACAGAACTAAGTATGAGTCTGAAGTAAAACCTTGTGTGTCAGCTGAAGAGAAATCAGAACATGAATTAGAGGTTCTTTCCAACTACGGTAGTGGCGTAAAGGAAGCCTATATTGGATTAGAGGATCCCCAGCTCAGGGCACCTACTCAAGGTTCCTTGATATCAACACCAAATTGGAGTAATTTAGACTCTGAAGGTCTTTTCGGTCAGTCCAATACCAATGGCCAGTGGTGGGACTTCTGGTCGTGAAAAGTAGAACCACCCAACGAAACTATAGAGGATTTGTACACAAATAAAATTCCAACCTTTTAAATAGATCATCCTAGCAATGATTTTGGCTCACAGGACGAGGAAGAGTTAAGAGCATAACTTCTATGGAGGACAGCAATGACTGAAATGTGGTGGTTTCAAGCACTGATGCTCCAAATTCACCACAATTTCAGATGGAATTCAGAAGAATTAGGTGAGCAACTCTAGGAAATACCACCTGCAAAGAGTGTGGCTTGGAAAACTGAAACAATATGCTCATATGCAGGCAGGGGTGCAGACTGGAGTGTTTTCAGTGTGTGAGAGTTCTTCTTCTGTTTTTCCCCTTTTTCTGTTTGGTTGGTTGGGGGTAGGGATGGGGGGCGACTATGAAACTCTATATTCAAGTGCTCAGTTATGAACTAGAAGTAGTGCTCATTTTTATACAAAATCAATCTCGGGTTTCTCGTGCTACTTTTTATTACTGTCATTTAACAAAAGATTCAATACATCCCATTAGAAACCAGAGGAATAATGTCAGTAAAATCTAGATTTTGAATGGTCGAATTTGATATCATGAAGATTATTCCTCTGCTGAAAATAGCTAAAGATGTCCATCTTTTTTATTGGTGGTTCTCTCATAGATATTTTAATCAAGTAAGATAACCTAAATATCATCTAATGAAACCAATAAAACGTAACCAGTAATAGGAAGTCCATGTAACTCATATTTGATTCCGGCCACCTAAGAACTAAAAGGATTAAGTAACTAAAATATAACCAAACGCTTTTCGTAAACTAAGGTGGACAACTTTACCCTTCCGTCTCATTTTATCTTGTCCACGACTCCCCTCTCCATCACTCTAGATAATTCTACATCTTACATATTCGTCTCATGTACACTTAAAAATGGAAATTTATGCTATACGAAGCAAGTATGAGAAGACACAAACAACTTTAGAGACAGGCCATCAACTGTGAGATTCCATTTTTTACTAACCGGCGCAAACTCCCCGGGTTGTGAATGGTAATCAGCAAATGATTGATTAGCATAAGGAATATAGGACGTGAAGATTTACAGTTTTGTTTTATATGAACAAAATGCAAAATTGTACTTGGCCATTTTGCCAGTGCACACTTCATCTATTTTCTGAAGTTTCTAGCCCTCATATTTAATGGCCTGCCCAACTTCATCCTTCCATCTACATTAACTGTTATTTATGAGCAGACATGATTTGTCCACTGGAAACATTTTTCTTCATTTTAAGCTTATTAGTCCCTTTTCTTCAATTTCGAATTCTCAACTAGCTAAGTTCATGTTAGCCATAGATAAGAGGGTAAACTTTACAGGATTACTTTAAAATAATATACTAACTCATGATTTTGAAAAACCAATGACAGAAGTATGATTTAGAAACAAACTTTCTAACATCTTGAACATTGAATAAAATTTAGTTTTTTTTAATGACATTAACCGTGTGGAAAAGGACTCACGCTTGAAAACAAATGATATTAAACTATTCCTTTTTTCCCCCTCCTGATTCCCTCCAATTCTCCCCGATCTCTATCTCTTAACCTCCCTTCCCCCCTTTTCCTGTACCGCTATACTTTCAATCTATATCAAGCTAGTCATGCCCACTGATAAGTTATAAAATGATGTACCATGTAACCAAAAAACAATGACAGCACAACAGAAATTTTGAAGGTGACAAAGGGCAGAGAAACAATTATTAAAGTTCGAAAAAGCAGCAGTCAAGCTCCATTGCTGCTGCTACAAGCTAAGAACTAACCTAAAAAGAAACAGGGTCAAGTTCATCTAGAAGTTGGTTATACGCATGCGGGATATCAGTGGGAGGAAAATTAAATCAATAATTGTAGAGTGATAATTTATAAAGTCGCGAGTACGGCGTCTATACAAACTCCGAGATTAATGTCAACAAAGTCATATTGATATGATAGCAGGATATTTTTTATATAAGATGTTAATAAACTATGATCAGGACTTTAAAGCTTTAAAGCTTTAAAGTACAACTCTATCTGCAACTTTTTTCACTGATTAGTTTACAACTGCCAAGTTCCATTAACAGCAGCCAATTCTTATCATATAATAGTTCACTACAATTCACAAGAAAGCATGCGTTCTATTAATTTCATCAGTTCAAGAACAATTATAAAATTAAAAAAAAAAAAAACAGAAAAGGAAAGTAAGTCCAATGCAAGATGAAGCGATTTGAATTCAAAAACAATAAATGGATAGGGTTCTTTCAATGCGGATTTAATACGATAAGTCAGACATCGTCAAGTGGTACAAATTAAGTGCTGTGCTCACTACCTATACTAAAAAAAAATTTATGAACACAATTTCTAGGGGTGGTCACGGAGAACCACAATGAAGGCAGTATTAATCGCTATAGTGAGTTCAATTGTAAGACGAATTAAATGGCACATTCAGGGCCAAGATTCCAATCTCCCAATTCTACGAGAAGAATGGGGGCGTAAATCGGTATTTGCTAACTTAGATCATACTGTATTTTGTTGAGATTCTAAGGAAAATGCAGAAACGAAAATCAATGCAATAAGAAGAGTTAGACATAAGTTGATCGGTATTGGTTATAGAAACTTCATGATGTAAAGCATGAATTGAAGTTGAAAAATGGTGGAAAGAGGAGGATCAAACCTTTGGCATTGAGAACTTGTTTGATTTCGACCTCAGAAAGAGGAGGCGCCGAAGCTCCAGGATTTGCCGCTGAAATTCGGAGTAAATAACCGGGGTTTGAACCTAATATAGACAATCAAGGCTACATTCGGAATTCTTGCTTTGAAATAAATAATAAATAATAAATAATAAATAATAAATAATAAATAATAAAAATTACTCAATTATTTAGCGAATTTGAGAATAATTTATTATTGAAAAAAGGCAGTGGTAGCACGAACACGGTGAATGTTATGTAACCGGTAAATGTGTACTCACAACATGAGTTTAGTTTAATAATAACCAATATGAATTCCTTTCATACAAGTTGGGGGGACAATATTTTATTTATAATTATTTTACTTGTACTCAATAATCAACGTATGTAGTCAAGCAAATTTAAATCATAAACCACTAAAATCATAATTTCGTTTTTTTAGAAATAACTTCATTAAAGTGAAAGAATTAAATAACATTATTGTTAAGGGAAGAGGACACCCAACCAACGTAATTAGAACTCCAACAAGTTTCATACTATTTTAAACTAAAAGTAGGTCAGACAAAACCATTAAAAATGACTCGTGTCAAATAGTGAACAACAAAATTACAAAAACGATAATTATACTTAACAAAAGAAGTAGTACTCGCCATAAGCTCGATCAACCACATTCTCACCGATGAAATATTGGTTGATGATTCATTGAGAGCACAAGTGATCAACACTTAGGCTATATATGTATATATATATATAGCCAATATTTGTTAATGAGAAAGTGTGGTATGAAATAGAGAGGTTGGTTAAAAGTTTAAAACCTCTAGGATGGGACAAAAGGGTAATTTAATTAAATAAATGTTTATTTAATTTTAAAATAATAATAATAATAATAATAAAGAGGGAGAAGAAAAGAATGAGCCGTTTGAGCATGGTAGCTCCAACTTTAAGTAAAGCGGTGGGTTACAGTGAGAGAGAGAGAGAGATAGAGGAGTGAGTAATGAGCGACCTCTCCTCCATTGAAGCTCCAACTGAAAAACACCACCACCATTACAGCGCCTGCAACCCCATTCCTTCTCCCGCTCTTTACATTCTCATTCCCCTTTTCATTTTGGGCTTTTCCGTTTCCATTTTCGTCCTTGTTGTCGTTCACAACGCCTTCTTCTTCATTTCTCTTCTCTTTCTATTCATCTTCCTCTCTACTTTTGCCCTCTGGAATAGCCTCAACTTCTCCTCCAAAACCGCCATACTCTCACTTCTTCACTCCTTTCCTCACTCCGACCTCACACTTGCTCAAGAAGGTCAACTCGTTAAGATTTCAGGGGTATTCTATTCCTTTTCTTCAACCCCCATTTTTCCTTTTTCTTTTCTTTTTCCCTCTAATTTATTTACCATTTTCAGTCTCATGGATTTTATTTTCTCTTTTCAATTGGTATGACTGATGGGTTTCGTTTGTTTCTGCATATTTTTTGTTTTATTGCTATGAGAGGCTACCAAATTCTGCTTTGAACTCTATGTTGAGGGCCCTTTTTCTTATTATTTGTTTCGTAGACTTGATAATTGTTAATATGCTTTGGTATCATATGTAGATTTGCTCATCATAATGTGAGTTTGCATTTTGGATACGATATGAGGCAGGCTGTTTCTCGTGTTTTTTAAGGTGTCATCCCACCTGTGAAATGTATGCTTGTGACATTTTAGTATTTTAAGAACCCAAACCTTTGAGTTTGGAATGGCTTTTGAAAAGCTGCAAAGTGTATTGAGCTCATTATAATCACTTTTTTTAAAAAAAAAAAAAAATTTATAATGTTTGGTTAGTTATTTAAAAGTGTCATTTGGCACATCTTAGAATACTTAAATAACACTTTGGAGGTGGTTCTTCAATATAAGTGTTCATGGGAGAAGTGTCATATTTTAAAGCATTTTCACGAGAAGTCATCTCGAACTCAATTTTAGTTATTGACTTACTACTTCGTAGGGAGGAACATTGTTCCGAGTGGTAGTTTCTTGTGTTTGGAAGTACTTTCTATATGGGCTTCATGTTGCCTGTTCAGGATTTGATTCATTCTTGTTCTTAAATACATTCCAGGTATGTTTGAAGATTGATGTTTACTGCTTTTTTATATTCAGTTTGCTACGTGCGGAACGGTGTCTCTGGAATCATCCTATGAAAAAGCTAGTGGGTGTGTTTATGCATCAACCTCTTTATATGAATATAGAGGAATGCCTCTGATTTTTCAAAAGATAACTCAACCTTACTGTGGTTGGAGGTTAGTATATAGTGAGGTATGCAAATTCTACTCCCAAGAAACGTATCATTTCTTTGTTTTTAGTGTTCTTTTGCAACTATAAAGCAATGGAGGTTTTGTTTTTTCTCCTGACGTTTTACATTTTTTGCATACTTTTTCTTTCCCTTGCTCAGTCGGTCACTTTATGTTGTTTGGAAGGTACTGCATGAAGTGAAAGAAGTGACATTTAGCTCCATTTTTCTTTATGATTCAAACGGCTCCAGTTGTATTCATTATCTTGACATCCATTTCTGTTCATTGACCTTATAGGTCTAGAGTTCTTATCTGAAGAATCAAATTTGGGAGGATTAGCATAAGATTTTCAAACTAGTTTGCTACTGTTCTTCCTTTTTCTTTGAGCCATCAAATTCAATATTTATTATTCTAAAGAATACAGAACAAGAATCTTATAAAATATAACTTGTATTGCTAATCTTATGCATCAATGATATACCTTAATATCATTTTTCTTTTTGGACATCTAAGGTAGGAATATCTGTCTATTCACATTTGGAAATCTAGACAGATTGCACCTGTTAGTTTTCAACATGGGTGTTATTTTAGATTTTTAATATCGTGGGCTCGTATTTCTTCGTGGCAGAGGTTTTCCACCGACTTCTACATAACTGATAGAAAAACTGGTATTAGAGCTATGGTAAGGGCCGGCCCCGGTAGTAAACTGGTTCCTCTTATTATTGAGAGCAAGCTTGTTAATACTACAAGACACCGGAAGATTCTGTCTCCTTCCTTGAGAAAATGGCTGAGAGACAAAAACATTTCTACTGAAGCCCAAATGCTTCGACTTGAAGAAGGGTAACCCCGCTTATCGTGATAAGAGCTATTTGTTTGACTATGCATGGCCATAATTTTAGTAGCTAATTCCATGTAATTTTAGCAGATATGTTCAAGAAGGCAGCTTTGTCTCTGTATTGGGAATGTTGCATAGGAATAACGGTCATATAACGATAGTTCAACCTCCAGATGTGATCTCGACTGGATGTGTATGGCGAAAACTTCTTCTTCCCATTTACATTGATGGACTAGTTCTTGGGGTTTCACAGACGACTGGCCCTTCACTCAGTCCAGGATCATTATGTCACCATGAACAGTTTGCTGACATATGAAGCTTGAATAGTATGTTGTAGATGGAAATTTTAAATGAGAGGCTAAGTCCATTAGAATTCCTAACCTTTTGCTTATCATGAGTAACTTTAATCTTCTTTTAGTTCATCATCTCTCTCCCTTCAGTTTCCCGAGTTACATTTGCTCATGTCCATAAGTTTCTGTTAACTTCAATTTCTACTTTCATGTACATTGATTAATTTTATGGAAACCAACCATCAGTGCTTTAACCAACCAAACCTTGCAGATGTTAGCCAAAGACATTGCCAACTTGGCAATTACATGGCTCCGATAATTAGAAGGTACTCCTTTCCTTGAGGTTGGAGGTTTAAATTCTATACCCTATCTTGTTTACTCTTGGATCAGCTTGGTTACATAAGCCAATAAGCCAGTTCGATCGGTTCACTTGGCGTGATTAAGTCCAATATCAGTAATAGGAGTTTCTTCCAAATAAGAGGCTCTGTAAAGCATACATATGCACCATTAAGTCTAAAAGAAAAGATGGAAATGTTGTTTTTATGCACTAAACTCTACCTAATTTATAAAGCTGAATAAAAATTTTAGATTGTTCATTTAAATTAAATGAAATGTCAATCTATGCATAGCAGAATATACACTTTCAAATTTTCACCCTTGCAATGTTGAACTAAAAAAGAAAATAATATCATTTCAACTGGATCAATTTGGACATCTCTAGTCCTTTCATAATCAGTAGCAATGCTTGGTCATTCTCATTTGTGTACTTAGAATTAAAACACTGCTACTACAATTCCATCAAGAAGTGTTGGCAAGTGGGAAAGTACCAAATTTAGACAACCCATTATTTCATCTACCTTCAACCTGATATATCTGGTGTGTTAAATCAGCACAGAAAGTTGAATATTGTAAAACAAAAGACAAAGAAAAGCAGGATTATGAATGAAACAAGAAGCAAATGAAAATTCTTTACTCACAAATTAGCAAGAGTCAAAAGGGTAGAGAAACCTAGATAGGTGTGTTCAACAGAATGTGATGAGTTGTCTACCCATCTCTAGCTTATTGCAAAACTCAAGGCATCCATGGTTTGAGAATTTCGATTACTGTTTTTTGCCATAGTATTGCAGATAAAATGCAACACCTACAATCAGCAAAGGAATCAAAAATTGCAACACTTTTATCAAAGATCCTGAAGATTGAGCCGACGACTTTGTTTCTGTAGCTGCTTCGGTTGCAACCGCTGATGCCGTTGCTGATTTGGATGCAGGTGGTTGATAATCAACCGGCTTCGGGACCGTAGACATGTCTACATTGCCAATATAATATTTTTCCATTTCCTCTGTTGCTGATAAACTGTGACCCACAATCTCAAAGTCATCAGTTGCATCTTTCTCTGCACAGATTTAAAATTGTTTTTCCAATCATTCATAACTTGATGCAATCATCTTTGTTAGATATCTTGAAATACAGTGACAAGAAGTCAAGTTGGAGAAAAAAGGCTAACCCAAAACTTACCAGTAGCTAATAACAAGACTTCATCACCTCCTGGATGATCTTCCAGAAAAGGGGTGACATCATAAACCTATCATGGGAAATGCACAGGGACAAAGCAGTGAAACAGAATGACAATATGAAGAATTAAGGAAAATAGATATATAAATTTGGACAGTTAAGTTGGAAAGGTCTGATTATATGCATATCTGGTAGATGAATACTGATATAACAACAGCAGAAACAATTTCAGAAGCTGTAATTTCACTCCACTCTGTAGTGATATGTTGTCATGGCTTACAATGCGTCTTCCATTCCCAAGTTCCATGATTGAAACTTAGACGTATAAACGGGAGACCGGGAGACTTGTCGCATTGAACAGGGCATCCCGACAATCCATAGAAAACATTTCAACATTCTACATAGAATATGTTAGTCAAAGTTCTGAGATGTACTCCTCAAGTATTACTCTTTAGTCTCTGCTCACCTAGACCTTCACTACTCAATAATTTGGAAGCCTAAATTTTTTCTTTGATTAAAGTTGGAGCTTACTAACAGCTTTTCTATAGTGCTAACTAACAGCTTTTCTGTGCATTCAGTTTCCATTATACGAAGATCCCAGTGTCCTGTATCTCGACCTCTACAAGTTTCTTGAGAATCAAATGCCATGCGGTAGATACAGGCATGTCTCCCATGGCTTAAATTTTACTTCAGTTCCTGTACTTTTGAGAAATTGACACTTTAATCAAAGTTAAAAATTGGGTCAAAGTAATATTTAAACCAAATACCATGTCTATCAGTTGGTGAAGATGGGTAGGAGAAACAAACAAGCTTAATCTGCCATACCTCAATCTGGTCTCCGATTGAGTTCTAAACATATAATTTCACAAAACGGAGAATACAAAATACCAGAAAAAACAAGAGAGATTGTTACATAATTCAGACCTTTCCAGAAATTATAAGCCAACAATCCTGCTGGTGATTGTGTTTAGCCACTTCATCGAAGACGAAAAGCTTAGGATCCGAAGCCATATCTGCAACAATGAAGTGAAAACAAAAATGAAGCTCAATTGAAACGGAAGGAGTCGAGATGATTGAAATACAGAAGAATTGAAGAAGAATGTGAGTTTCTTACAGGTTAAACTTCGAAAGAAAATGGAGAAACGACGAAATCAGCAAGGTTTCTTCTATATTTGACTACCACCACCAGCCAAGCCATTTCTTGCGATTTTTATTTGGCAGGTTCCACGCTCACGGCGCTTAAAGACAACCCAAATTAATTTGTTGTTGCAATTATTTCATTTCAGTCCCTGTTTTCCCTCTCTTTTACAAACTCCCCCCCAAATCTTCTTCTAATTTCCCATCCCACGTGATACTTGATTAAAACGTTTTTTCTATATATTTTATTTTGAATTTCCATATTTTCACATTTTCACATTTAAGAGATTAAGAGGTAAATCAATATTTTCATTTTTATCATATTTTAAGTGGTAAAGTTAAATATTTATTAATTAAAATGGTATAATTGAAAATCATTAAAAGATAAGAGGGTAGATTAGATTGTAAAATACCAAAGCATATATTTGGTAATTAGTATTTAATGAAAAAACATATATTTAGCAATCTATTTAATTGTCTTTAACCCTAGTCTCCAATGAAAACTTACATGGTAATAAATAACTTACGTAGTAATAAATATAATCCTTCCACTATTTTACTGTTATGTCAATTTTATTACGAAGTAAATTTAATCTTAATAGATTTTTTTTACCTAGTTATAAGTGGATAAACTAATTAGAACCCCATATATTCATAAGCTACAAATCTTTGACATTTAATTTTGATGAATATTTTTCTAAAAATTAAATAATTACAAAGTTAAAAATAACTAAATTGCTATCTCTTGAAAATTTCATATTTAATCCAATTAATGTAATATGTGGACGTTGGAGGGATATGTTTTCCAAGATTCAAGAAAAAGGCAGTGGAGGTTGTTTATTTATTTTATATATATATATAAAATTGTAAAATACATATTATCCTGGTCACGTGCATCACGTGGTTTGTTTATTTACAATTGAACATTGGAGGGATATGAGAGAGTTATTTATTTGAAGTCCAATTTGAATCAGGTAATCCATTCAATTTGGGTACCACCAAACTTTCATCAAATCAAGAAAAAAAACAGAAAAAAAAAAAGGCCCCATAATGATACATCAAAGCTTAAGAAAAGAGCAGACATGGGTGTCACATAGCACATATACATTCTTGAAATTTAGAAAATAAAACAATAAAATAAATTCATAATATGAAAATTCAACCACAATTTTAGGAAATTCCATTGGTGCCAAATGATGGATCTCAAGCATAAGCAGCTGCAACCAAAATAAAAAGAACTTATGAATTTTTATTAAATAAAAATTTCATTTTTTATTAGTCTATAGTGAAGTTTTCCTATCACGATTTCAATTAATTAGACCTAACATAATTTTAGGGTTCTTTTCATAAGATTTATATTTAGAAAATCAAATATATATATTTTTTATTTTGATGATTAGTCTATGGTTATTTCTTTAAAAAAAAAAACAAAAAACAAAATTATGAATTTACATAGATTAAAACTAAAGAAATTCCAAAGCAAAATAATAGTTTAAGGTTATCATTAAAGTATACCTGGAATAGGAAGAGAGGTTGGATCAAAGAGCTTTCCATGTAATTTATGTTCACCAAGCAGCTGCTCGTTGTGGACCTTTGCATGCATCTTTTTCTTCATCATCTTCCCCAATAGCTACAATTTGATTTTAAAAAATGGTGAAAACAATTCAATTGTGTTTGAATTTGTTTTAAATTAACGGATTATTACTTCAATTTTCAAAATATATTCATATTTAGTCACTTTATAAGTAAGATTTTGCTATAACCGTGAAGATTTTGCTATAAAACAAATACCAATTATAGAACAAAAACGCATTCTTATTAATTTAATGTTGAAGCTCATAATTCAAAGGCTAATTTACTATAAATCATAGTGATTAATTATAAGATTTCTTTAAGAAAAAGAGTTGATTGTAAGATGGGCAGTGCTTACTCGTCGGAGATTTCTCGTAGGTGGCTCCGGCCCCGCTTTCGGCTTTTCGGAAAAGTAGCTGCTTCTGTCCGTCTCAACTTCCGGTAATTTCTTCCGAAAATCTGGCACCGGCACAATTTTGGCTTCCGCCGTTGGCTTTGGCTTGTCCCCATGGACATCCAGCATAAGCAGGTCAGCCAGCGTGACTCTCCGGCGGATTCTTTGAGCGACATGTTGAATAGCTACGACAACTTGGGACTTCTCGAATTCCGTACAAAATTCACCATTATTGTCGTCAAAGTTGTTCTGAAATGTCGTCGACATTAATGGGAACAACTCATCATCATCCTCGTCCACAGCATTATCAACAATAATAAGATCTTCATTGTCTCTCTTTCCCTCCTTCCTCAAATTGAAATAAGTTTTGGTTTTTGATGATTTCTCAAACCCCATAAAGAAAATGGTAAGACGGCGGCCATTGTTGATCCTCCAATCATCAACAAATTCATCAACTTCTTTTGCTAATAATCCTCGTGCTCTTGCCTCCTTCGTGATAGATACACCCTTCTTTCTTGACGCATTTCCATCTGTGTGATTATAAATGTTTAAGCTAATAAGATTAGAGAATGAAATTTAATCAGAGTAAAAAAACTATTTTTATACCTGAACTGTTAGCAAAATAACAATTTAATCTTGATTTTGGTCAGTAACAATAGTAATTTAGGACAAGTTCGGTAGAAAAGTTGAATTCTATAATTCAAACCCTACAAATTCTGACAATTTTTATTTTAATGTTTTCATTGTATAGAGAATTTTAATTTTACATTTTAAAAACAAAATCATATTAAATACATATAAAAATATTTAGAAATACAATGTATCCAATTATAAACTTAATTAAGTTTTTTAATATAATATATATTATGTAATATATTATAAATTATATAATAATACAAAATAATAATTATATAAATTTTTAGGTTCAATTACAAATTTGGTTCCTATGGTTTTAAAATGATAAAATTTAGTCTATGATTTATAACTAAAATTTAATTCTTTTAATTTAATAAAATCGTAGAAAATAGTCATGTTTGTAGAGGCTATTTATGAAAGTTTTCAAATCATATAGATTATATATGAGATGTTATCAAACTATAGGTTATAGGTTGATCCCTAAATCCAAACAATAGAGACTCAAATTGCAATTTAACCATTTTTTAAACATAAATTATATTCATTAATAATTTAATAATAGATTATAGTCAACTAAATTTTAGTGAAGAACTAAGACTAGATTTTTTTATTTATAAATATATAGTGTGCAACATCTTTTAAACATTCTTTAAAACTATAATACAAGTTTTTAATGTGTCACCAAGCACACATCTGTAAACATAAAATACAACCATATTTTTATTGAATACCTTATTTTCAAATTTATGTTTTCAGATTCTCTATCAAAGAACCCTTGGTCATTATACATTTTCACTTTGCCATTATACTTTTCCTATTTCCTGGGCTTAATTTAGTATATGCATTTTAAAAATGGTAATAAATTAATGCCTAAATCCATACTAAGATTCAGGAGCTAAGATTGTTACACAAAATCACGAGTAAGGGATCTAAAATCACCACTAACATACTAACATTTATGGACTATTTATTACTTTTATGGAAATTCAAGATTGAAGTGATTTTTAACCCCAATTTTTATAACACTCTCTGTACAATTAATATTGTCAACAAAATATTAGGTATAATTAATGAAACTTCATGTCAAAGTTAACTTAGCTTAGTGATAATTGGCAATTTGGCATACACTTTTTTTTTTCCGAGGTCAAATGTTCGATTTTTCATCTCACAATGGTTGAACTAAAAAATTAAAACTTCCTAATTCACTCTTTTTAAGTTTGGAGTACCCTACTTTAATACGTTTGTAAAGTTCAATCCACTCCTAAAGAACTAAACAATATCATTAAATTTTATATGGATTTAAGGCATAATATACTTGAAATTTTACGGTGATGAGCAGCAGTTAGAAATTTAGTAAGAAAAAGAAACATCGTAACTTGTAAGTAATAATGGTTAAAAATCAAACCTTTAAGAGGATTGTAGTGGAACTTGGTGTGAACCCAGTTGAACATGGCTGTGAGAGAGATAGGAAAGTTATATTATATTTTGACAAAATACAAAGCAAATTAAATCAGAAAGTGGGCGCCTCAGAAATTTGTGCAAAACCTCAATTTTTTTTTTTTTTTTTTTTTTTGAAGTGATACGAAAAGTGGAGCTAGTGAGCAATATATATACAAGAGAAAGTGGAAGATTTAAGTGGTGAAGAAGACTCCCTGTAAAAGGGCAATGGGGCCATGAAAATTGTTGTTTTATCATTAGATTATTTTTCAGAGCATAGAGTAACGCCATGACATGATTACAATGGTGAAAACCGATATTAAGAAGAAAGAATGACAATACAAAAATTCAAACTCATGACATTCTTTAATATACTATGTCAACTCGTCAATCAACCTAAAACCTTAAACTAAAGAGTTAGTATAAATTTAATAAAATGAACAGTGAACTAAGAATGAATATAGATTTGTAGTTAGTCTTCCTGATGTTATAAGATCATTCTTATAGTTTTAAGTGGGTAAATTTGAGAACCACACTAACTTTAGTTGAAGTTTGAGTGTCAAAATCGTTGTCGGATCGAATTTAAATAATTGTGTTCGTGGTCCTTTTCTTCATTTTCTCCCATGGCCCCTAATTAATAAGTTATTTACAAAGAAAATTTTACAGCCACAACAGAATGAAAGTGGTAGACTTTTGATTCCACATGGGTTTGCGGTCCTGATCTCCTTGATTTTCTCCTACGGTCTGCTATTACTTTCTTTTTCTTTTAAATTATATATGCCACTTGTCAAGGGCTGGGATTTTTTTAATGGTATTTTCTATGATATTTCACGTCCTAAACTTTAATTGCCAAAACAATAAAAATAAAATAAAAAAGACAAACGACATGAAGAAATTAAGGGATAAGAAGAAAAAGGAATAAATACTATTTGAAGTTGCAAGAAATTGGTAACATAGAGCAACAGAAGAATGAAATGAAAAACAGTGGTTTTCCTAGTTTGCTTGGAAAGCCCAAACCACCCATTGTTTGCTTGCTTTTCTTCAAAATGTCTCTCACCTTTCTGGGTCCTATCCTTTATGCAAGAAAGCTGTATAAAAAGGGGCAAAAAAAAGGCTCCTGATCCTTCGCTTCAAAACTAAAAAAAAAATTCCTTCTATGGAAGCCAAGTGGAGGACTTTCTTCTATAGTTTCAAGACTACAAGAGAAGAAAATGGCACCAATGTTTTTTAAAGCCCAAAATACACTACCATGCAATAGTCTTCTATAACTTAAGCTTAATAAATGTTGCAATTTAAGCCTCATTTTGTAAGCTTGCCTTTTTCAAGGTGAGGTGCCAAACCGGCAGCAACCTGAGAGGGCTTTTTAAAATATTAAACGGCACTTGTAATGTCATTCCTTTCCTAATTAATGATTTTCACATATTGGACCTTCTAAAAATTTTCAAACTCACAAGTGAATAGTAGTGTTAAAAGTATTGAATGTGGAGGATTGTTAAGTATAAAGTATTGGGTGGGAGAGGATTTAGAAACATTGATATAATTAAATTGATTGTGATTTGTAACCATTATAATGGGTTAGTAAGGTATTATTCATTTTGGACATAGATTCACCTAATACAATCTAGTCAAGTGTACCCTCACATCAATTGAGAACTATCCATTTTCTGATTGAAGGGAGATGACTTTAGTGTTGAATTTGACTATAATTATGGTACAAATAAGAAAAAGGGGAAATTAATTAGTTTCGTCTATGCATAACTTTATGAATGATAGTGCACATGATTAAAGCTTTTGGAGAGGATATAAAGAACCTGAAAGAAGCCTTTGGACAAAAAAAAAAAGGTATTTGGAGACAGTGCCAGAGGTTTTTTTTTTTTTTTGGGGGGGGAGGGGGGGGGGGGGGGGGGGGAGCCTTTTTTTTCTTTCCCCACTCCCCC
>JBBPDJ010000020.1:1159897-1176087 GCA_037974625.1 Cucumis cinereus
ACAAGGTTTGACAAATTTAGCTTACGTCCTCCCGACGAGATCTGAGTATTTTCTTCTAATGAAAGTTCGAATGACGGCTACATCAATTGCCAAAGTTCTAAAAGACCTCTAAAAAAACGAACCTTACACAGAAAAATAAAAACAAAGCAGGTCCATACCAATAGACGGCTACATTTTTCTCACTTTTAGGGTCATAATTCAAATTCACAAATTTAAACCACAAAATTAACATATAACTTTATGAAATGATAGTGCACACTGCACATTATTAAAGCTTGTTTTTGGAGAGGATATAAAGAACCTGAAAAAAGTTTTTGGTGAGTCCCAGAGGCTTAATTTCTTTGGGGACAGTCTCTTTGTTTTCTGTCCACAATTCCCCATTCTCTAAAATTCTTATAGACACTTGGCCATGGCTTTGCAAATACTTTGGCAACTCTTCAATACATGAAGAAAGTTCAAATCTTTTCGGACCAGATGGCATTGCCATCATATAAAATTAAAATTGAAACCTATGGACCATAAAGTTAAATTCTCTACATGATCAGTGTGCATTGCCATTATCTAAAATTAAGTTGGAAGGTGAAAGCCATATGCATACTAGCTACACTCTATATTATAAAATAGAAAAGTAATAAACAAAATCGTTAGATATAGTACGTGCAGTGTAGTAAATTCCATGTCGTTTTCTTGTGATTGTGTGAGAGAACTTATGAAAGAGAACCTCTATTTTTGGTGAATTCTCAAATGATTTGCTTTATGGTTATTTGGTGAAGAGCATAAGGTCATAAAGATCTGGAGTTGATTTAGAGCCATAAGTTGCAATGAGGCCTCCCCACAAAAATGTTGATTTGTCACATTTTTCAAAGGCACATGCAAAGGCTAACTTCACATAGCTACATAAAAAGGAAGAACCTCCCATCTTAAAGAAAAAGTAGGTTTAAAAATGATGGCTCAATTTTCATTTATATAATATATAGAGAAATTCATTTAGACCATGAAATTTCACACCTTAATCACACAAGAATTATGTTAAAACTCCTAGGAGGAAAATAATTGATCTACATTATTCTCCTAGCTGTCTTTTATAGATTTAGTTTTCTTGAAAAAATATTTACATTATATCTCATCTCAAGTCCTTGTAAACATATTAGAAATTTTGTTCCAAGTTCCAACTCCTCCAGCTTTCACATTTTAGTTAAGCTTTGTTCTTCTATCTCGTTTTCATTTTTATTAGGTACCTTAATTAAAAATTGAAGGTATCAGGGGTTTCAATTTTTATATTAATCATTGTTTAATGGCACTATGTCTACCCTTGTGCCTATTTGATTTACCAGCAGAAAATTAGAAAGAATTAGATTTTGCCAAGTTGATCACCTTAACATTTTTCACTCCTTCCCTTTAGTTGAACAAGTTGTGAAGTTCAAATCTCTTAAATTTAATTGTTTGTTACTAAACCATTAATTCTACCATCTAACTTTTTCTACCACATCTATCCCAAAACGACATCCACAGTTAAGTTTGATAATTCTAAAAAATTCCTTCATCCCAAGCTTAACTACTTTTTCCTTTAAATTGAACCATTATTGATCTTAGTGCAGTTAATAACATTTTTTTTAACTTAAGAAACACCTTTTTCAGTGTTAAATAGTTGATTTAAATGCAACTCTTCAATAAGGATGAGTGGAGATCGAAACATTGATCTTTCATATGACAATTGATGTCTTTATCCGTTGAGCTATGCAAGATTATCAACTTTCTTCTTTTCTTTCTTTATTCACAATGACCACACTCTTTTGTCCCTTGTGCGGCTGTAAGCTTTTTTTTTAATTATTTTTTACTTATTCACTGCTGGCCTTTCTAACATTTGTTTTAATTTTATAAAAAGAAAAATCTACCTGTTGGCAATCGATGCCACTTTGAGCCAAAATTAACTTCGATCGACTGACACTTTAGTCAAAGGTCCAAATCACATGCATTTGTCTCTTTTCTTTTCGGATTTTTTTTTTAATTTATTAAGATAAATTGTATACTTATAGGCTGAGTGGTAAATTTACAGAGTTTAAGCTTCCAATGGGATTCATTCGGACCATTTTCGAAAATTTAGAGACACTACACATTTGTAAAATTTAGGTCTGTAACTGGATATTTCTTATTTTATACCTTTTTTTCTTTAATACTCGCGTGGAACGCACAATTAGATGGATTTTGGCATTTAATTGATAAGGTCTGAAACTTTTTTAGCTACAGAATTTTATACATTAGGTTCGAGTGTTCGTTGATTGAGTTTGGACATTTATTTGAAACCGTTTAAGTGTTCTTTTAGTTGAATTCTTTTATGATATAGTGGCTGGTTTATAGGAATTAAAACTTCTGATTTTCCCTAAGAACGAGTGGGAAGAAAAGTGAAAGTGAGAAATAAGAGGAGAAAAGGAATAGTTAAAAATATATATATATATATAAAGTATTATACTCAAAATTGTAAAACAGAGCTTCGAAAATAAAACAAAATGGGGAATGGAGTATGAACCTGGAACGGCCTCCACGAGCTTATTTAAGAAATATGCACCTATTTTCATCCTTTATTTCCACTTGCTTTGTTTACCTGATAAATGAAAAGGACAAGTTTCTTCAAATGCTATTCATTTTAAGATTGAATGCTCTTACGTACAAAAATTTCAATGTGTGTATACAATTTGTAATAAACCCATAAAATGAATTTCAATCCTCATTTAAGTTTCGGAGTTATTTTCTCAAATTGATATGTTTTAAAAATAATTTTGAGAGGCAAATTTAGTAGGAAAATATGGATAAGAAATGTGATGATGAGAATTTTGGTGATAATACCAAATAGTTAGATGTTGATTACCGTTGAATAAGCAGTGGCAACAGATGAAGCCCCTCCCTGCATTTCATTCCAAAAAAAAGGTATATTCATTCAAGACAAGAATTCTAAGACTGAAAGGAAAGCTCATAGAATGTACTGGATTTGGATACAATATTCTGAATTTGAAATGTAGAATAGGATATTTCGAATTATGAGAGATGGGGTTGTTCTAATTTCGCTAAATTTTCTTCTGTAAAATGCATCTACACACTAAGGGGAGAAAGACTTCGATTGCCTTTTTTTTTTAACAGAAAAGTAGAGATTTGTTTATTTTTTCAGTAACATTTATAAGAGTAGACAAATAGGAAAAATTATTCAGTTCCGTCATATTTATATGGCTGCCTTCTTGTAGCAAATTGATAATTTTTTATGATCTGCATTACCCCTCGGCCTTGATAATACAATTGGCTAATACATAACGTCTATATCGTACCTCCAACGTTCTACAACTAGCTGCCACATCGTTTGTGTCCTGATTTTGTTTATGTATAATGTGTATAAATATATATATATATATATATATATATAAATTGAAAAAAAAAAAACAAAACAAAAAAGAAGAATTTGAAGAAGAAGAAAGAAAAAAAGAAAATTCTCCACTTCAACATGAGTTCCACCAATTCCAACCTGAACAATAAAATGAAAACACAAAACAAAGTGAAATACAGCTTTATAAGGTGAATTGGTTGGTAATCAGAAAATGATACTCAAGACCTCAAGTATACTAGTTTTGCATCAAAAAGTTGAACTCGAAAAGCAATTAGTTGTCGAGCATAGTAAAGTGGGAAGATTTACAAATAAATTTTTAACACGTAAAGTAATGCAGTACAGTATTCATTGACAGCACATATCAATTATACACATGTTTTGATTAGTAATTAATTATAGTACTCTAGTGCTCAAAACAAAAACAAAAGGAAATTGAAACAGAAGCTAAAAAAATGATGCTGCAGATATATAGTAATTGATTTTAGTAAATATATATATGTATTGGTCGATTGATCCAATACCAATGACCTTTGGAAAACAAAAACCATGGCCTAACAAGGAGAAACAGATCATCACATGGGGGAGAACACAACTGCAAAATTAAAATGAACTAGACCGTTTACCTGCTAGACCTAACTGATTGCGAGGATTATGTGGACTGACATTATTTTTAGTGTTGTTGTGCTCCTTGATGAATGAGTCAACTGATCTGAACGACCACATAAAGTTTTGATCTTCTTTCACATAATGGCATGCTTGGAGAAATGGAAAGAGAGACTCGTTAATGCCTCGCTGAACTATATAATTGTGAAGCACATCTCGTATTTTCTCAACTATATCCCTGTCATCCAGAGAAAAAGAAGTGCAAGTCTCTAATGACATACTTCTGCATTAACAGTATATGGAGATCAAAAAGTCAGAAAATATCACAATCCCACTTGGTTCATCAAAACGGGAATATACGATATGAAAAGAAAAGGGCTAAAATAATCTACTGTGAAGCACGTTCAATTATAACCTATGTACTTCTAAATCTCCAACGTGACTCCAGTATTTTCTAATAAATCTTAATTTCCATTCCAGAAAAGATAAAACGTGAATGTTCTTCCAAAATTCATAAACAGAAGGCTAATATGGGGTAATTTCTTTAAAAAAGTAATAGATGCTACGTTTAGACATTTGACTGTATGGGAACGAAATTGGACAAGTACCACAAATGTCATGTTAACACAACTAAAACTGACATCATGACACTTGGAAACCAGGGCAATTATGATGAACAAGCATCTCCAAATACATTTTAATAAAAGATGGCTTTCATGAAAATAAAATAAAAAGACTACAGAACCATACCATACAATAACACGCCAAATCATTCAAGAAAGCCACAAAAAGAATTACAACCAAAGGGTATTAACTTCTAAGAATCTGAAATTTTCTAGGAGCTAGATGCAAGTATCTCTAGCGAGTGGAACAACATGATAAGAAGGATTCAATCAACCGCAACAATTCAAATAGAGCAGAATACATTGATAAGCTCATTACCCAATAAACTATGAGTATTTGAGAAAAACTAACAGAAGTCTTGTGCCAACCAAACCAACAACTCCAAAAAGTTCATTACCAAATGGGTTGGGTTGTTCTTGACTTCTTGTCCAGTTTAAGCTGCAACGTGAGACAGCAAACTTCAATATAATTGACTACAATTGACGTCAAATTACTTAAAGACAGTATCCTGTGCTGTACAGCCTACGAAACTATAACAAGCAAAAGAAATTAAACTTACTTGAACACGAAACCATTAAAACCGGGCGGAACAACGTGAAACCCTTAGGATTCGACTTAGATTCTCATCGAAACGGAATGGATACCTAATGCATCAGGATATAACACACAAAAAGAAAATGTACATTACTGATTAATTTCATCGTCTCCTCCACCTCCCAGAATAATATTGGGCAATGGCATTACCTACACGTTAACCGCTTCTTCACCGTAGTTCCTAGTAAGCACCGGCCCACTACTGTCTAGTCCGCCTTTAATGATAGAAAAGGGAGAATGAGAGCTCACTTTCATCGATGATAAAATAAATAAAACAAGTAGCGAAGTAAGACGAACAAACGACATTCGGATAGCTTGAAACCCTAATTCTAGGGTTTGCCGATTGCATACAGCTAAGACTCCAATCCAAACAGAGGACGAAGCGCGGAAATCATACCGGAGACGACGACATTTTAGAGATCTCGAGATGATGTTCTTTGAGGGAGCCGAGGAGCAACGAGTTGACGGCTGAGGTCACGGTGGTCCAGTGGCGGTAAGTGGCCATGAGCCATGGCCGGCAGCAACTTTGCACTTCGCAGTGACGCCGATCGCTTTCATTAATATTTTTCTCCGATATCGTCGTAAGTGGCGGGTGTCTGAGTCTGAGCAAGAGACGTCGTGCTTTTTATAGAATAATTTACCGGTCCGACCGAAAGCGGTTCGAGAGAGTCTAGTGATTGAGACTTGATCAATGGGTTCCCAGACCGGCCGCGGGAATACTAATTTGTAAGGGGTCCCAGACAGCCACCCGAGATTTCAAGAAAAATTTAATTAGTGAAATTTTTGTATTTATTTCAATATAATATGGTTGATACAATCTCTAATATTTAATTTAGTGTTGTTTTCTCTCACAGTAAGATAAAGACAGCAAAATCTCTATATGTAGACAGACTTTCATGGCCTTTAGGTGGATTTGGGTTCATTTATTTTTGAGATATTAGACTAAAGTTTGAGCTTGGGCCTATCTTTTTTCAGTCCAAAAGTTTCATGGTGTGCTTGCATTGAGTCGGATTTTGAACCCGATCAATTTTAATCACGTGACCTAATCCAAGTTATCATTTTCACAATAAACTTGGGTTTTTCCTACGATGATGTGGCGATATTTAATCGGTCGCAATTTCTCTTTTAAGGAGTCGTGAGTTTCAAAATGTCATTTTTTTTATCTTTAAGATTTACGATTTGTTTCAATTTGATCATTAAATTCTTTTAGTCTAGACACTTTTAATCTCGATATTTTACTAGGTTAGTGTATCTTTAGTGTTAAATTGGTAATGCTTGTTAGTATGATTCTAATCAAAATTTAACTTCATAAATATTTTAAATTAATTAATATTCATTAACATCAATAACTAAATACGAGGATTTAGAAATAAAAATTGAGATTAAAAATGTGAATCTAAACTTAGAGTTCAAATTGAACCCAAACTCTTTAAATACATCACGTTTTAAAATTTTTGAACCAAGTAGAGACTAGTAAGCCTAATATATATTTTTCTTTAAAAAAAGTATCATAACATATGTTTGAGGTATTCTTTTCTAAAAAATTAAATATTTCCGTCTTTTGGATTTATTTTTCCTAATTAAAAATTCCGTTTATTTATATTTTTTAAGAAAAAAATAATAAAGATGGAAAAAAAAGAAGTAAGAGCCGTAAAAATAGAGAATGAAAATAATGGAGTAAAAAACATAGAGCTCAATTACGAAAATTTGAGTTTTATGTTAATTTATTTTTAAATCTTGAAAAGAGCCTCGTAATTTTGATATGTCTTAGTAGTAAACCTTTGATTTGTCATCTTTTTAGGGGATTGATTTGCATACAGTGATATGAATATCACGATATAATATAAACCGTGGTGGATGGTTAAAATCAAGATTTACGAAGTCATGCATTAAAACGAAATAATCCCTCTAATATGAGACTGGCTAAGAAATAATAGTCAGTCGAACTACACGAAGAGGGAAAAAAAACTTTAATATGCCATACCTAAAAGGAAATGAAACAAACTCTTAAGACATGAACTAATTATTGATTGTTTATTGAATGTGGCCGATATCATCGATCGATGAAATTCAACCATACAAATTGCGAAATACCTCCCTCTAGACCTAAAAAAGAGAATCAATTTTTTTAAAAAAAAAAAAATATTAAACAATAGTGGAAAAAATGAAATAACAAACATAAACAAAAACTAAAATAAAGTGTGAGAGAGGTAGAAAACTTGTTGAATGTAGTCACAAACATATTCATACCTCACTCTCCTATCAAGCACAGTCAACTACAAGTCTTCTCATTGATATAATATTCAAATTCTTTTCCCATGGGATTTATATATATATATATATATATATATATATTTGCAATTAAAATTGTAATAATTAAAATCAAAATTTATAATATTTGGTGCTTTCGTTTACCATACGTGAGTTTTGAATCTGATACTTTTCTTCTAATCTTTTCTCTCTTTAGTAATATTGTCTTCTCCTTTAATCTTGTTCTTCATGAATCCTCTTTTTTTGGCTCTCTATATAAATAACCCTAAAATCACACTCACAATATATATATATATATATTCACCATTTCTTCTCTTTTTTTCTTTTTATAATTTTCTTATAATATATTTATTTATTGTTTTTTTCCCTTCATGGCGGGTCGTAATTTTGGTCGTATGTACCGTTTTTCTTCTGCCAACCGACCCTTAGCTCCCGCCACCAATACTACTTCAGGCCAAGATTCGGCTCAGTACGATGGCCGCCAGTATCCTTCAGCCGCCCGAGACACGTCGCTGGAACCCCGGGGTCGGTCGCCACCGCGACTTTCGCCGAGGAGAGATGATCAACCCCTTCCTGCTTCTCCCACGTACTCTATCAAGAAGGCCACTTCTCCGCCGTCTTCTCCGCCGTATAGGGCTCCGGCTGCTCGTGGGATCAGCTCGCCGCCTAAGACGGTGGATGAATACCCCAAGTATAAACCTACTACTCAACCCAGGTTGTTAAACAAATTTAATAAGCTTGTTCTTTTATTCTTTTATTCTTTTTTTTTAAAAAAAAAAAAGATTTTTAGACAAATAATTTATTTTAAGAACATTGATTAGATTTTGAAGTTGCAATTAAAATGTAATTGAATAGGAAAACAAAATTAAACAGGTGAAAAAATTAGCGGTTATAAACATCATCTTGTAATCAATGTTTTGTTTTACCAAAGAGTTATAATTATAAGTTAAATTTTTTTAAAAAATGAAAATTAATTTTTAAAAACTACTTTTTTCATAAACAAGTTTTAAAATTTTGACTGAGTATTTAAAATATTTGTAAAAGATAAATAATATAGCATAAAATTTAGACGTAAAATGACATATATAGACTTAATTTTCAAAAACAAAAATAGACTTACGATCGAAAATCTAAAATTAAATATTGAAATAGTTATTGAAGGAAATCTAAACTTATCGACACATGTACCACTACACAGGACAAACCAAACTTGATCGTAAATGTCTTACCATGATTTCTCATGTTGGGACTTTGGCGTTAATCGTCATTACTATTACTATTGCATTGCAAGAAAACATGTCTACTGTAGCTATGATTTCTTAAATTCATAAATAACCACTATGTTTAATCACGAATTCCTATTTTTAACGAAGGTCCCCAGAGGCGAAACAAAAACCAGGGATCCAGAAGACGGCCGAGAAGGTGGCGAAATCGGACCGTTATCATGAATCGAGCAAAACGGTGTCGTCCGGCCACAAGGGGCAGCAACCAAATGCAATTAACATCAAGGGAGAAAATGTTGGGGCAGTAATGGAAATTGTCGAGTCGTCAAAACGGGAAGGGGGACATGTGATAAAGAAGATCAAAGACACAGCAAGAGGAATTTTAAACAATAACAACGACATGGCCAATGATCAAAATAACGAAGCTTCAAAAACACCTAATTCCTCAAAGCCAACAAGCACTTTTCTGAATAGCAATTTTCAGAGTGTTAACAATTCCCTTCTTTACAATGCAACTTTGACTCACCGTGACCCCGGTCTACACCTCGCTTTCTCTCGGAACCCGACTGGTGACCGGTTCACCGTCGACGACAAGAAACAACACCACACAAAATACTAGAGAAAAAGAGAGGATGCAGAATAAAACAAAATGAAATGTTATATTGTTATATTTTATGAGAATAAAATGAATTATATATGTTTTATATATGCTGATTATGTGTAAGGGAGAGAGAAAAATGAGGATTTAAGTTTTATTATGTATGGTTCAGTGGTTGGCTTTGGCCATTAATTTATGTACGTTGAATAATATGTGAGTGGATATTCTATTGTTGGAAAAGGATACGATGAATATTAATGGACATGCCCCGGAACATCACTACTAGATGGAGACCTTCACATCCCCCTCATCATCTCCAACTAATATATGACGTGTTTTAATGATGTATAAGCATAATTGCATCAACATTTATTTGCATTTTCTGACCCTATAATATAATAATCAAACTTAAACCTTGAACCCTTATAACATAATTTTAATATTAGGGTTTCTCGACGAACGTACGATGAGAATGAAAACAAACTTAAACACTACCATACATATTAAAAGACTTTTACATATGAAATAAATTAAACCGATTATATAACCTAAAATGCGTTGACATATATAATATTAAGTACCATAACAACTCATTTATTCACCCAAAAAAAAATTTAATTCTAGCCTATAACTGTTGTAGTAAGCACATGACAGATGAACGATTCCAAAGCTTTGAACATGGTTGGATGGATCATAAAGAAGATGTGTTGTGGGTAAAAAGATTAGGAAAGAATAAGGAGACAAGATAAATTTGAGAGTTTCATCTCCCAATTCTTTCATTTCCTTTTAGTAATTTACTAATAAACACCTAATTATAATTTTGAAGCATCGTAGACTGTACATTACTATTACCGTTGGTTTTCTTTGTTCTAATTGTAATTTAGAAGCTATATATATATTTTATATATATAATAAAAAAGTACTTGTTGCTTGTTTGAAAAGCATATTCACGAGTGCTTTATCAATTGTGATTATGACTTAAACACTTTTCTTGCCTTACTTCGATATCTATATAAACGATCAAATTTTTAAATTTTATTGTTTTCATTTTCATGGAAAATCAAGAATAAAGACTTTGTTTTCTTAAAATTATATATATTTCAAATAATGAAATGTTTGCATTTGGATCATGAACATTACAGAATATATGTACATTAAACACTGAAATGTCAGAAATTAGAAGGAAAGAAACGCATATATATACAATTCTCTAATTATAAAAAACAAAAATCGAAATGATCACAAGTCCTGATTAAGCCAACATTGTTTTTGTACATTAGTTATAAACTAATAATTAATTAATTGGTATTACTAATTAACTTTAGAAAAACGAATTGGACATTAGGATTAATATATCTCACCGTAGCTCTTTTATTATTAATAACTCATTTTCCAAATAGTTAAGCCAACAATTACATTATTTTTATAGAATGGCAATACATCTTCCATATGAAGATAAATATAAATATCAATATCAAATGGTATAATAATTATTATTATATTGTTGCTGGATGTTGTTGTTTTATTATATTTATATTTATTTTTCAGCAGCTTAAATAATATATATATAATAATAATAATAATTGGTCCATATATACTTTAGTGCCTTGAATCATGAATTGAATCGCCATGGTTAGGGTTCTTGGAGCTGAAAGCAAGGTGGAGGCCTGGATCACGGTGGCTTAAAGAGGAATTGTAAAGAATAGAATTGTTAACTCCTTGAAAATTGCTGTTCATGAACGATTTTCCTGGAAAACTTGAATTTGATTTGTTTGTTTTCTCTTCATTTTCCTTGCTTTGTCCAACGCTTGGCTTTTTCTTTACTATTTCTGAGCCATCAGATGAATGTGTGATGTGCATCACTGCCCCTACGTTCTCCCCTTTTATGTTTATAACGTCACTTTGCAGCTGTTGATGGTGCTGCTTCTGCTGGGGTTTACTCGCGCTGTACTGATCTGTTTGCCGGTAGTCGGTTTTTGTTGGCTTCTCGGTTGTTGTTGTCGTCGTCTGGTAAAGGATCTTTTTTTGTTCGATCTGTTAAGTGGGATGTAAATGAAGGCATTAATTATCATTCTAAAGATCGATGGTTCAAAAATATCGTTATGAATTATATGCGACTAATAAAGTTAGCAAAAGTAAAGCGTAAACAGTAAAAATCAGAGATTTTTGTGCTTCACTTACAAGGTGTGTTAACTATGCCCACACGAGTGGAGGGAGAATGATTTACTATTTGAGAGAATAATTCAATAAAATATAAATTTGATGCACCTTTAACTAGAGTTAGAGATTTTATCCGTACATCTAATAGCATGAAATTATAAGTAATTTCTAAATAAAATTAAATGGATTATTATAGTTTATGTTTGGAATGCTATTAGTTATAATAGCCTATGTATTGGTAAATGATATTATGATATGGTTTATAATGAAATAATTTTATTTTCATATAATTAAATGTGAGTTATAATAATTAAAATTGTGAACTTTATAATAGAGACAATGTTTAAGCTAAAATTTGACGGTAATTAATTTAACTGACCTCCGGCGGGCTCCGGGGTCGAATGGTGTGCTCGGGTTCACGTCTCACCTCCGATCGCGGCAGAGCCAGAGGAGAGAGTGGTGCAACAACGGTGGCAACGGTAGAGTGTTTAGGCTTGGGCGGAGACGGTGGGGGAGAGATACGGGTGGGTTTGAAGGTTTTGGGAGATGTTGTGGCACTAGTCCGCCGTTCACCGTCGTAACGGTTGTACGTCGGAGGTGGAGATAATGGTTTGCGAGGCGAAATGGTGGTGGTGGCGCCGTCATATTTAGGAGAAGAGGGCGGCGAGGGAAATTTTCTAACCGGAGATGGAAGGCGAGAGGATCGTTGATTTCTAGGAGAAGTTTGAAGAGTATTAGTGGTTGTTGCAGCATATGGAAAAACTTCCGGCTCGGTCGCCGCCGTAAAGGGTTGAGTTTCTGGGCGTGTGGCAGTACCAGGACGGGGCAAGGAAGAGAAGCGGTTCCATGTACGGCCGAAACGAGGAAGATTTGACATAATTAATAACAATTAAAAGGAAAAGATCAGTGTAAGTTTATTATATTATATATATATATATATATATATATATATTAAAAAAAAGAGTGGAAATTTAAAATAATAATAATAATAATAATAATAAGATAGATGGTGAAATGGGATTGAGTTATGAGAGTATTTATAGTGAAAAATGAAATAATAATGATAGAATTGAAGAAACAAATGGAGAAGAAGAGAAGCATCAGATTCAAGAAGAGAGGAAACAGGAAGGGGTAACAAAAAACACTGCAAAAGCAAAGAATAATTTAATTTGGGTTTCAAAAGACAAATAATGGATTCTCATTCTTCTCACCCAATTCAAGCAATCCAAATTATTTGTCAAAAACTCAAATATTTCTTTTTCTTTTTTTTTATATATAAATAAAATAATAATAAATTCAACCTTTTGGGGGCTTATGGTTGACAGTCCATATTAAAAATATATATATACATTCGACATTGGCATGGAGAACAGATCGAGGTTTTCATTAATTTGTAAAAAGAATCACAATATGTTATTAATGTGAAAACGATATAAATAATAAGCGCAATTTGGTTCTATCTCATAATTATTCGACAACAAATAAGTAACTCATCTATGTTATAAATAGTTCGAATCCCCTTTGATTTTTCCAATGTATGGTTTCTCAACAAGTAGCTATGTCCATGCAAACATTTCTTTTTTTCATTAAATGTTTATACATTTTCAAAAACATCTTTAAATGTTTTTTAATACAACAATTGTAAGGTGTGAATTAAACCTATGACTTTTAAAAACATATGTCATGTCAATGTTAGAGAGTCAAAAGCAGTTTGACAACATTAAAATGTTTCTTATGCTACATATTTGGTGTTTAGATTAATAAGCTATTCAAGATTATATTAACTTTAGGTGTTGAATATTGATATTAAGTGTGATTTTGTGAATGAGATTCCTTATTTATTTTTCTATTAAAGTCATGTCTAGTCAATGATTTTGAATCGTTGATTATAATTAAACTTTGTCCATTAAAAAATAATATGTCTTCTTAGAACTATTTTTAGGAATCAATGCTAAAATGTTGCTTTGGAATAAATAATAGTTATTGTTTGATTAGGTGGTATCACTGTCTTTAATGGGTTATTGGTGATCATCTAAAGATTAGTCAATTTTTTAAATTAAATTTAAATAGAATACTTTTTTTTAAAGCACTTATATTTTTCTTTTTATTTAAAAAAATTGAGATATTAATTAGGTATAAAAATTATATAAAGGGTTAAGTTGATGAAGTATTTTCATTTCTTTCTCTCAAAGAAAATAGAGAATCACCCTTTTTTCTTAGTAGGGAACATGAAGAACATTAGGAACGTCCTATTGCGCCACAATGATTCTATATTGCGTGTTTTTTCTATATATACTAAGTAATTATTAAGTACATCAACGTTATTCATGTCTTCACTATACAAGAACAAAATTAAAAATTATTAGATAGATATATGCGAGATGTATTTAATTTTTTCTTGGCATATAATTATTTGCTCGTAAAATTCAAAGAAAGGAATCATTAAATTAACCAATAGTTTTTAAAAAGAAAGTGCTTAAAATATATATTTTATTAATGCTTACATAAATATCGATACGACCCATATAAATGCTTATTTCATATAATAATTAAATAGTACTACTTCTCCGTCCATCTCACTGCCGCTTGGGCTTGTAACTCTTATAGCCGTCAACAATGCCCCCGTCGTCGTCCACCGCATTGGAAAACGCGAGATGCAGGCCGGGATCACGGTGGTTGCACGAGGAGTCAAACAGAAGAGAATTGTTTACACTCTGAAAATTACTGTTCATAAATGCGGTTATCGGCGGTTCCTTCTTTGTCCCCGTTTTCTTATCTTCATGTCCATGTCCATGGCCAACGCCGACGCCTTCTGTTTCGTTCTTTTTTAAGGTTTCTCCGCCCAAACGATAGCCAGCAGATGACTTATTTATTTCCATGACGGCGCCAACGTTATGTCCTTTGAGTGTTATAACCTCCGGCGCCTGCTGCTTTTGGTGTGGCTTGCCGGAGCCGTACTCCGACGGCCGATTAGACTTCGACGGCTTCTCAACGGCCTTGTTGTATACAATGTCTTTGGTCTCCACCTCCGGTTGAATCCTGATATTGATGATAGAATCAATAATTTTGCTTTTTTTTTTATAATAATAATAAAAGATAAATTTGCTAATTATTGTTGAAAAAATGCACCACATGTCTCACACTAACAGAAAAAATGAAATAATAATCAGTGCATTTAAGTCTTGTAGGAGCAAAAAAAAAAAAAATTAGACGGAAATTAAGATATGAAATATTGTAATAAGTGGTGTGGAGCGAAAATTTGAATTATCTTACATTATTTTAGGTCATCGTCACATCGTTTTAAATCTTGATTTTTGTTTAAATTTTTAAAAAACTTATACTTTAAAGATAGTTTTGAAATATTTACTAGAATTTAAGACTAATATTGTTTAAAAAAATTCAAGAATATTTGTTACAATTTAATCATATTTCGTCTATAAGTCAATGTCACTTAATTGGATTGACAAATGACAAAAGTTGAATAAATATATATTTGCAAAACTGGGTTTAGGGTTTAGGGTTTGGTCTATAAGTCAAAGTACCTGGATTGAGCCGTAGTCCCGTTCCCAGTGATCACTTGGCTACGTGGGAGAGCGAGAGGAGAAAGCGGGGGCGTCTTTGCTCGACGGGACTTGGCCGGCGACAGAGGTGGGGTTGTTTCCCCATTTCTCCTCTCAAAATATTTCTCTCTAGTCGAATCCGGAGGCGACCGTGTGGCCTTCGCCGCCGGCGAGCTGTCTACACGTGTGAGAGAATCTCCATATTTTGGCGACGCAAATGGTGACGTGGCTTTCTTCGGCGGAGAAGAAAGCGGGCGGGGGGATTCTCTCCGAGGAGAAGCCGACGCGGGCCTAGTGGTGGTGATAGCAAACGGCAGAAATTCAGACTTGGGTTCCGCAATAGGCTGTGCGGCGGCGGGAACTGGCAGCGGCACCGCAGAAAGACGTTGGCGTGCACGGCCAAAGCGAGGAAGATTTGCCATAATATTTTTGTAGCAAATAAAATTAAAATTGAAAATAGAATTAAGAGATTATATTGAAAAGCTTTAAGTGTTCCCAATTTATTTATAATGTTGAAATTGAAAATTATGAGAGAAGATCGTATGATTCCCTAAACATAAATAAATTCTCAAAACTTCTTTAATGTTAACATGTGGTAGAGAAAAATTATGAAGAAAAGAATCTAATCTTATTTAATTATTGTAAATTGCAAATTCACTCGAAAGGAAAATTAAAATTTTATTATTATAAATCACAAAATTGTCATTACGAAATATAACAAAATTTTATATAAATACTAATAGACTTTGTTTTATCGGTATCAATTATTAATATAATCTAATATTTTAGTTAATTATGTTATATTTAAAAATACTCTTATGATTTAAATAACTAGAATTTAATCTTTGCTAAAAAGAAACATACAAAATGAGAATAAAAAAATATTGTAGTTGAAGATTAATAATTGATTAAAGTTGGCCTTCATTTATTAGACCAAAGGAATAATTTAATCTATTCTTTAAGCAACATGCAAGACATCACTAGCAAATAAAAAAAAAACAGCCAAAATAACACTTAAAATCGTTTTTTATTTTAATTTTGTAACATTAATTAGGTAATCAAATTAAAGGAATTATAGAAGATTATATTATAAAATGGGGGGGGGGGGGGGGGGTTTAAGGCCATTGATCTAAATCATTACACCCAATTTGGATTCCATAACTTTTTGAGAGAATCTCATTTTC
>JBBPDJ010000020.1:1176187-1281679 GCA_037974625.1 Cucumis cinereus
CCCCCCCCCCCCCCCCCCCCCCCCCCCCCCCCCCCCCCCCCCCCCCCCCCCCCCCCCCCCCCCCCCCCCCCCTCAACGCCATTAATATAAATAATTACACCTAATTTGGATTCCATAACTTTTTGAGAGAACCTCATTCTCATCAAAACAATCAATTTGATTATTGATTTTTGTATATATCCACAGTATTTTATTTTATACATCAAAATAATTTTTATTTTTGTTATTGAAAATAAATAGTATGATGTGAAATAATAGAATTTAGGATGCTCTCTTAAAACACGAGTTTTTTAAATTTTGAATGGACATTCACTTTTTAACCTTTTTTTTTCATCACTATATATTTCACACTTCTTTATTTCAATTTTATAATTAAAATAAATACTTATTTTCCTTTATTTAATCATATTGTAGTTGTTTCCTATATTTTTAAGAAAGTATGTTCAAATTTTAATTTTAAATAATATGTTTTTTAGAAAAAATAAATTAATATATATTATTTAGTGGAGTAAAGTAAGAAATAAAACAATTAAACTATATTGATTATTTAAAAATACAAAATTAATAAAAACAGTTAAAGTTATATTAAATTAATGACTAGTCATAAAGACAGTTATGGAAATCACGCAAAACAAACACAGGTATTCCGAAATATCATAAGAGCAAACAAACTTAAAGTTAGTTAAAACATAAAATTTATTGTTGAAAGCGTATGTTATTTTCATGCGAAAGTCAAAAAGTTATAAATAAATATTGAAAGTGTTTTATATACACAATGAGAGCCCCGAACCTCGCCACTTTGTAATTTTTAACCAATACTTACATATTTAAACCATCCAGTAAATGGTTAAATCATAATTATTTAGTCTCTAAATAATTATCTAATTTTAGGTTAAATCATAATTATTTAGTCTCTAGATAATAATAATAATAATAATAATAATAATAATAATAATAATTGCCACTTTATTTGAAAATCATCAATCCCAATAAATGGGAAACTCAATTTCAAAGCATCAACAATTCATATAAATATAACGCTTTTAAGTATTTGCTTCTTTAAAAATCATAACCCCTTCCTTTTCTCTTCCTCCTTAGTATTTAGATTTCTCGCCGCCGTCCACAGTGGCTGCCTCATCCTTCTTGCCGGAGAAATCAAGATGCAGCCCCGGATCCCGGCCACTGCAAGACGAATTATACATAACTGAATTGTTCACTTCTTGGAAATTGCTGTTCGTGATTGGCGTCATTGGAAATTCGGTTTCTCTGCGACTTTTCTCCTCGTCATTTTCTTGCTGGTCGCCGGTTTCTGTTTTGATCTTCCTCATGACTTCTCCGCCTGAAACTTTATCGGAGATTTGGCTAATTTTCATTACCGCGCCAATGTTATCTCCCGTGAGGTTTATAGCCTTCGCCTGTTGGGTCCGCGGCGGTTTACCGGATACGTACTCTACCTGCCGATCCGACTTCTTGAACGGACCTGTTTTCTGCTCCACCTGCGGCTTGATTGCGGATGGAATCGTCGTCACATCTGCAGATTTGGGTAGAGCCAGAGTTGAAAGTGATGGCGTTGTTGACTTGAGGGGTTCTTGATACGAATTAGGGCTAATAGAATGCCTTGGGTCAGCAGATTTGCGTGGAGGGGAGACCGGCGGTGGTCGTGCGGGTTTCAGCGAAGGGCTGGCCTCACCTGTGACGGTAGCTTCATATTTTGCCGACGCGGCGGGGGGAGAAATGCGAGGAGTAGGTTCTCCTGGAGTGGAAGATGGGGGAGCAGTCGCCGCTGGCAGGGTGGGTTCAAAAGGTTGCATAGTTTGGATGGTTGGAGCCGATGGCAGAATCTCCCGCTCTGGTTCTTGAACAGGCTGCTCAGCAGCCGGAGCAGGGCGGGGGATTGTGGAAAGACGTTGCCATCCCCGGCCGAAGCGCGGAAGATTGGCCATTAGGAATCAAGAAAAATATAAATACCGAGAATAGGAAGTTTGAGAATGGAATGATGACAGTGATCATTGAAGCTTTGTATATGCAATTATTTATAGTTGGAGAATGGAACCAGTGAATCTGTAAGAGAAAGCGTGAAGCAGAAAGTGATGGAGAATTCATAGAGAAGAAGAAGAGGTACTGAATGAAAGGAAACAAGAAAGCAATCACAGTGAAAGAAAAAAAACTTGAAATGCGTCTTTGAAGAACAAATACACAAATAATATATGAAGAAAAGGGTGAAAAACAAGGGAAAGGACAGCATCCTCTTTGGATGTTACTATTATTGATTATAACCATTTGAAATATGTAAACATGGAAGAAATCACAGTGACTCTACTGGACAGGCTTCCCGCTGAATCTCAATAACCATTGTTCGTTGATAAAAGTGAGGGAAGAAGGAGATGCTTCTGCTCCCTAGACAGCACTTTCTTCTGTGTGGAACTTTGATTGCGCCAACTGACTGCAGGGTTGGGCCTGGTCCTTCGTTAGTTTGGGCTGTTTAGAGGGCCAAGCGGTTGATTTGAGTTGCGATGAAGATACGAACATAGTCTCACGTCAGTTTGAAATACAGGGTACTTGAATCTGCAGCATTTCTCTGTACTAGTGAGACTGCAGACTTTAAAAATCAACAAATTGGAACATAGAGCTATACCTGGAGATGGATTAAAAAATGGCATAGATTGAAACGTATTTTTTTATCGACTTCAAGTTCTTGAGTAACAAGTCATACCTGAAGGGAAGAAGAATTGCAGGAGGCAAGAATTGGAAGATGGGAAAGTGGAAAGAAAAGGTCCAGACATGTACATACTTAAGACAGAGAGAGACCTCAGACCATAAGGAAAAGGAAAGGAAGTTTACATAGAAGTATCAGTAAATCATGGCCATTTTGTGAATTCAAAAACTTTGAAGACGATGTCAATTCCAGTGGGAATCTGCCATATAAAAAGTATAACATTCAATGCATTCAGCGCAATGTGAAGGTTTCTGGCTGTCTCATTTCCCTTCTGCATTGCAGGTACAAGAGCAGCTGCAAGTGCCCAGAGAACAGTGATCCCTGCTCATTGGAAACAACATAAAAGCAAAATGCATATCAGATTACAAAAACTACATAGAAATAGAGTCTCTCATTTCAAAGTTTGCCCGAAACTTAATTCAAATTCGGGTTGCGATGTTATCAACAGTTGAAATCAGACTACAGTACCAAAGTAGAGGGATCTGAATGGAATTGGAATGCAATGACATCACATTCATATGATAGGTCAACTTCTAAAAGAAAGTATTCAGATGCAAAAGCTTTTGTTTTTACCTGCTCCTGCAAACAAATGAGGGCCAGGAAAAAGCTTTCCTGTTCTAAACCATGTATTTACGCCTCCACCAACCGCTTCCAAAACTCCGAATCCTAATAATATGGAACCAGCATTGAAGTGCCTATCTCTGAAGGACCCTTTGATCAACTCTTTCCTCTCCTGAACTTCAGAAACCAATGGCATCAGATATGTTCGGTAAGCATTCACTATACAGATTAGTTTATTTCTATTTTGATTCTAGAATTATTAGGATTAAGGGATCTGTCCCATTCTAAGAGAAAGAAAAGAACCAATCAAATAAGTCAGCTTTTCAGAGTTAGATTCCACACACAATTTTTTTTTTGCCTATATAGATACTGGCCTTATTTATATAGCTATCATCTTTCTTTTTCACACCCTTAAGGCCTTAACAATCGCTAACAAAGGACCACCTCCTTGTCTTCCTTCAAACAATCTTCCAAAGAGAACTTAACCACGTGTCAGTTTTGTTCACCACTTATTGTTGAACTTTCAACAATCTTATTCCACAAAATAATAATAAAATAACGAAGCATTCTTCCTACAAACAATCAGCCATCCCTAATCTCTACCACTCGAAGGGTTTACCTTTGTTCGAGTT
The DNA here is from genome assembly GCA_037974625.1 of Cucumis cinereus. Lineage (NCBI taxonomy): Eukaryota > Viridiplantae > Streptophyta > Magnoliopsida > Cucurbitales > Cucurbitaceae > Cucumis > Cucumis cinereus. The sequence goes on from JBBPDJ010000020.1 coordinate 1,180,097, forward strand.
GACTCATTTACTCAATAGAATAAAACTCAAATATAGGTGACATTGTCGAATAATCAGGACCAACAGCACCTGAGCTACAGAGGGTGACTCCTTTTCTCTCATTTGTTTCTTTTTAAAGGATTTTATTTTACTCTTGATAAGGAATGTGAATGGAAATACAATTAATGTTTTGAAATTTTTATGTCACCAAATACTTTTCTTTCCTGAATTTCATGAAAGTAACAATTTAGCCCACTTAAATTTATGACTATTTAGTTTCGGACAAAATTCAAACTACAATATACAGTTATATGTCCCCATTACGTCCTCTGTATTATTCTTTTAGAAATTAACTTGGTGCAGTGTTCTAGTATCAGTATTTTCTATCCATGCCCATTAGAGTAATAGGGCATGGCTCTAATCAATCCCACTCATTTTCTTCTTGGAATGCCAATAAAAATCTAGTTATTGGAATGCTAATCATCTCTTATATCTACATTGGAAAGGTTATGCCTTTTCTATTGCCCACATCTCCATTCTTTTTGCTCTTCCCTATTCTCAAGATATGCCACTGCCTATTAAACCTCTGATCTTCATCACTTTCAATCTATATGGAACTTAGGACACCCCCAACAACCTCCCTTCAACAGAAACTATTCAAATTCCTTCTCCAATAATCAATCATATACCCATTCCAATGTCTGAGGAGAACACTTGTGTCATCTGTTTTTTTGGGATAGACCCTAAACCTATATGTGTCACAAACACCATCTAGACTTGCCCATAATTCAGATTTAGATTAGGTTAAGAAGACATCATACCTCTGTGAGCTGCTGAATCTTCAATTCAGTGGGAGATGGAGGTGCTTCAACTGGCTTCCCATCTGGGGTTACAGCCGCAGGAGCCACTTGCTTCTTCAGCTCATTAATTTCATTCTGAATTGTCCTGACTCGCCGCCATTGCCATCCCAAATAGCCAGCCCAGAGAGTGTAGACAAAAAGACCACCCATAACAAGAGGATGAATGAGGGCAAATGACCTCCCTTCCAAAATCCCAAACTCCCCTCCAACAGCAAGAGCATCCTGAAACCAATGAAATCGAATTCTAGAATCGCACAAAGTAAAGCTGGAAGAGAAGATTAGAAACCGACCTGTGGATGAAGGAAGAATGGGAATGTGAGAGCGGTGAGGGGAATGGTATAAGGTTTGAGATTATGAACAGTTTGAATGAAGAGATTGTTTGGGCATTTGGGGTTTTGAGATAAGACCAAATTGGTTGGAATGGAGGGAATGGGAAGCTTGGAAGAAGAAATGGGAGTTTTATGGGGAAGTTTTGGAAGGCTGAGAGTAATGGCCATCCTCTGATTCTTGTGATGGAAACAGAGAGAGATGGGCGATGGAAGAAGAAGAAGAAGAGAGACGATAAGGTTTGTAATTTGGTAATGAAATGGCATTGGCTAATTTTGCTTTTGCTTAGACTTCAAAGTGGACCCCTTTTTCCCTTTCTTTTTCTTAAACCTTTTTCTTTAGACTTCTAGTTCGTTCCTATGCTACGTTTAATGTTCCTTTTTAATTCAACAAACGTGGAGAATCCGTCACCTTCAATTCAACTTACAAAACCAAATGGGTTTTAAAATAGAGTCAAAGACCTCCTACACTTTGCTTATTGTCTCTAAATTGCTCTTATTATTTTTTATAAATGCAAGTTGAATGCTTTGACTTTTGTCAACGTTTTCCAAATATTCTTTTAATTACTAATCTTTTAAAAACAAATTAAAGAAAAATTTGATGAATTTGAAAACATAAAATAAATGAAATGAAACAGTATATATCATGCATAGTTGGAATTAAAAATATAAAACTATAATTTTTCATGTATCTAAACATCCCTGGATACACTTGCCATACAATACAACCGATCAGATTCTAAAATAAATTGTTTCTAAAATAACTTTTATATATATATATTTGAATGGGTCTATCCAATTCAATGTTGGTTTGTTTTATTTTATACGTGACTTGTATTCTCAAAAACAGCTTGAAAATTGAAATTACGTTTTAGAAGCTGAAAAAACAATCTTTAATTTTTTTTTAATTTTTTATTATTTTTAATAAAATATGAGTATGGTTTCGGAAATTATTTATTGTGATCTAAAACTAGAAAAATGGTTATCTGTTAGAATTTTAAAAATAAATAAATGAACAAGCTATAACGTGTTCACAAACAAACACACCATTTAAAATAGTTTATTAATATCCATTTTATTCCCAAAATGAATTTCAAATCTCCATTTCAAAATAATAATAATAATAATAACAAATTTCCTTATCATCCTTCTAAAATAAATAATTTAAATTAAATTTTACTCTTCAGACTTTAAATTTTATATTAAATAACTGCTTTTGAAATAATAATAAATAGTGAAAATTGAGATTGTGATGGACCTACACAGCAATATTGTATGCATAAGATTACATTTGTGTTTTTATTTATCGAAGTGAGCTTTTAGTGTAATTGACATAACATTCATCTTTAAAGGTTGAAATTCAATCCCCACCTTATTATACGATTGAACCAATCATATATTTGAATATTACGACTCGTAATAAGTCTATTACAATGAAGGGTAATAATATTTTTAAGAGATAATAAAAAATTTTAAATTACAAATCTCTCAGTCAATCGTTAGAACATAATTGATTTTTACATTTATTTTGTATAATTTTTTAAAAAAAGAAAAAAAAATCTGATCGATAATGAGTCTTTAAAGTATAGCAGTGTCGTACACATTAAATAAAGAGTAAGTAAAGACTAAGACATTATTACATTTAAAATTATAGGAATTATGTAATTTTGGTGCACGTTGATTCAGTTGCTGACGCAAATGAAATGAGCGGCCAAGATTCCATCTCGTCTGCCATGTATCTTTCGGCGATTGGGTCCCGCTTTCCTCCCTAAGTGGGCCCTACTTCGAACCTTCCTGACAAGCGTACACGGGAACCACACCTCCTCTTTGACTAATTCCGTTTAATAATTAATCTCATTTTAATTAATCAATTTTAGTTTTAATCCTCTTTCATTTCAAACCACTTACTTCCAATTTTCTCAAATTAAAACAATTACATCCTAATTTCAAATCTAACTCTACTCTTTTCATTTTATTTACTTTTGGTTTAGCCTTCTATACTAATTATTATAGTTTTAAATTAATTGAAAAAAATTATAGAGCTAATTTGCAGTTTTTTATATATAAACAAATATATTGTAATCGCACAAAAATCCATGTTAAGTGTTAATATAGGTTAATTAAATAAACGATATTAGACTTTTAAAATATATGAAATATAATGTTGTCAGAGACAAAGCGTTTAGAGATTTAATTGTAGTTTAATTCGTGGTTGAGATAAGATTGAAATGTTGAATACAAAGGGATAATAAATTTCATACACAAAATGATAATTGATTTCATATTCCAATTAGATTCTAAAATAAAAATTCTTAAATTTATTGATCTTATCTAAACTAGATATTGAGTTCCATGAATCTTTTCACCTTGATTTGGTTTTTGTTAATGACTATTTTGGACGGGAGAAAATGCACCTAACCTCCGAGTGACGTCGAGGTAATTTTGTAATTTTAGAAAGAGATAGTATGCAAAACAAATAAAATTGACCCTGATGCCTTATTCAACAAATGATATAGTCAACATTTTTCATTTAAAATAAGGATCTTTCCCAATTCGGATAAGTTTTGATTATTTAGTGGATAAATTCACTTTATATACTATTTATCTTTCAATATCTTAATAGGGTTATACATTGGATAGATCGTGTCCAAATCTTCTTTGAGTGAAAGCTGATCGACCTAATATCCTTGTTAAGTGCATTAAGTGAATTTAGGGTTTAGGCTCGACTTCAATTGGAGCCAAGACCGATCATATCCAATTTTTTCTTCAACCTGTTCTCCTTCAATCTTCTTTTACTACATTTCAACTATTTTACATTTGATTCTACAATCCACCCATAACAAGTCTTGATGAATGAAAGTGAGACTTCAAATTATACAACCAAGAACAAAAATCAACAAACAAAGAAAAACTTGATGACTATTTTAAAATATAATATATATATATATATATATATATATACACATTTGTTCTGTAATCATACATGTGAGTGTGACCATAATCATAATAAGTTTCGAGCCCCCAACCTTTTTTGTTTTGTTTAAGTTATACGCTAATTAAATATATATTTTACAATTTTCCCTCTTTAAAAATCACAACAATTGTCCTATTACTATTATTGTTATTATTATTATCTTTTTTCAGATATTGAAAATGGGTTTGAAAAATATATTTGAAGTTGAATGTTAATGAATAAGGACATATAAAATGAAAATATATAAAATATTATTTTTTAAAAGAAAAAAAAAGTGAAATTTGTTCCCAATTCATAAAATGTAGACACGTGCGAAAGATGAAGTAGAATGTCAATTTTTTTTTTTTAATTTTAATTTTTAGATTCACAAAGGTTGGACATTCAAACAAGAAAACACAAAGTTTGGATATTCGGATATTTCCACATTTGTCTTTCTCCCAATTTTCTCATAATTTTTTTCCTAAATTTATATTTTATGTTTTTATATGTTTTATAAGTAGAAGTAATTGGCCTATTTTTAGGTGTCTCGACTCTTTTTTTTTTTTTTAATTATTATTAAATTTATAATACTTTTACGTTTGTCAGATCACATTTCTTTTACGTAAATTATCAAAAATAAAAATATTGACAGAATATTTACACTTCATAAAAAAATTAAATGTAATTGATTTTTGTCAGTTTTTTCTATAAAGTGTAAATAGTTTAGTTTTTGTTTTCTATATTTGAAAAAACTCGTTTCCTTTTATCCGTCTAAGCTAATAGTTTAAAATAAATATCTGGAGATAGGAATATTTGGTGGATTTTAAAAAACTTTTAAGTCAAATTAAGAAACATGTATGACATAGTACATGACAATTTCTTGTTTGTTAAATTGAGATTTTTTCAATTCTTCACATCAATCGTAATCATTTACAAAGATAAATGATGATTCTAAAATTGAAGTAATTAAGTTTAATCAAACAATCTAATTTATTCGACTCAATTTCATTTTATAATTTTTTTTTTAACAAGAATCAATTATCTCATCTTCTTAGATGTATGTGAGTTTTTTTACATGATAAAAGTAACGTGAGAATTTGAATGAATGTAATACCTCTCATTCTTTTAGTAGACGTTTCAACCATTCAACTATGTCCATGTTGTTGAATCTACAATATGAACATTTGGGTAAGTACTAAGACGTTTTTTCACTGTTGAAATTATTATCAAACATCTTACAACGAATAAACAATAATCATGGATATTTTAAAAGGATCATTATCTATATATATATATAAAAAAAAACTTATGATAGAGAAAATAATGAGTTCCAATTAATTTAAAAACTATAAAATGATTGTAACATTAGAATATTGAGTGATTGGTTACCAACCATAATTGAATATTGATAAAAAGTTGCTTCCAATCCATTTGTTTATAGAGTTTAAGATATGGTCCCTAGTAATGATACCATGCCATACCCAAATTTTGCTTATACCAAATAAAAAGTTTCATCATTAGGCCATGCTTCTAAACAACAATCATCTAATTAAACAAATATCAAAAAGTTGCATTATCATTTTTTTTAAGGTAATTACAATTTTAGTTATTCATGTGGACTTAATTACAACTTGGCCTCAACGACTTTGAAAGTAGTTGGTCGATATATGACGTTGGTTTAAGTGTATAGATCATTTTTTACACTATAAAAGATTTACATACTTAATTACAGCTTTCTCTAATATGACAATGATCTAGTATCTTTAATTTAGTTAGAAATGCTAATCATATTTAATTACACAACAAAACACCATTTTTTTAATTTATTAAACTTAAAATTAGAGATTTGTGTACAAAGGAATTTATTGAAATTTAAATCAGTAACATCAATGTCATATATGAACGTATCCATCTCAACTTGAACACATAGAAGTGACATATAACAAAAATAAAATTAAAATAAATAAATAAAAGAGGTTGAAACCATCCATAAGAAATATTAAAAGTAACAATATATATATATATATATATATATATATATATATAAAGGCACTAAAAATATCAATTGAAATTTTGAGAGTTGCATCTCCACCACCAACTTAGGGAAAGAATAAAATTAGACTTTAAAATTCAAATCTTATTTTAGTAGCCTATTTTATTCTTAATTTAGATCTAAATTTTCCAAAATATTATGTTACACCCCCCCCCCCCCCTTTAATATGAAATAAAGTTGGGTATTTAACGCAATAAATAAAGCACTAAATTACAATTTTATTTAAAATTTAAAAGCACAATCATAAATCAACAATAACCAACTGGTTTTGTTCTATTATCTCAAACGAAATGATACTAATGTCAAATATCCTCCACTAAATCCAAATTCTCAGTTAAAGGACTCCATATTTTAAACAAATTTATAAGTTTATAAACTAAATTTGTAATTTAGATGATAAATAATATTTTTTTAAAAAAAATTATAGAGGAGGAGTACAAAGTTTGAGAATTATGAATTAAAAACGAAATATAAAAATTTATCCAAAAAAAAAAAAAATTGGAATCCTATTCCTAAAGTAACAGGATTTAAACCTAAATAAAAAGAATAGAGGAATTAGGAATTGATTTGGGAATTAAAATATATATATATATATTATATATGTAATATATAGATTATATATATAGATTAGAAGCATATAAACAGAGAAATCGGAAAAGCGGTTTTGGTGAATCAAACTGTGCTGGAAAGTATCTGCCAAACCCAAATTAAACGACATCAACTACACTACACAAATCCCACAATTTCCTTCTTCTTCTTCTTCTTCTTCTTCTTCTTCATCAACCCTTTTTCTTTTTCAATTTTATTTTATATATGTATATGTATATATGTGTATGTATATATATATATATATATCCTCCTACTTGACTTGACCTTTTCTCTGTGTCTCTCTCAAAGATGGGTTTTGGCCTCCATTAAACCTGACCCTTCAACCTTTTCTTGGGTTTTGTTCTAAATATGTTGTTTCTTTCTACCCAAATACGAACACCCATTAACTTATTTCTTCTCCTCTGTCTTTAGTTTAATCAAGACCCATTATTTTTTTGTCATCCCTTTCTATGGAGCTGTTTTTCAGGTTCTTTTCTGTAATCTTCATCGGAATTTGTTTCTCTTGGTTGTTGCGGATTCTTTTATTCAGGACTGGATTGATTTTCCTCGTCAAAAAATGGTGGGCAAATCTAGAAGATTTTTTCCATGTTTACCAATCTTTCAGAATCCCCGAATTCAATGAAACTTCCCAACACAATCATCTCTACCGGAAAGTCTCTGCTTATCTTACTTCTTTATCTTCTCTCGAGGATTCCGATTTCACCAATCTCATCACCGGCAACAAGCCTAATGACATCATTCTCCGCTTGGATTCCAATCAGACGGTTCAGGACATTTTTTTGGGGGCCAAAGTGTTTTGGACCAATGAACAAAACGGTTCAAGAAATTTTGTGTTGAGGATTAGAAAAGCTGATAAGCGTCGAATCCTCCGCCCTTATCTTCAGCACATTCATACACTAACCGCGGATGAGAATGAGCAGAGGAAAGGGGATTTGAAGCTTTTTATGAATTCTAAACCTAATAATCATTCCGATACAAGATGGAAATCCATTCAATTCAAACATCCATCCACTTTCGATTCGATTGCTATGGAAACAGATCTCAAAGAAAAGGTCAAATCCGATCTCGAATCGTTTCTCAAATCTAAACAGTATTACCACAGATTAGGCAGAGTTTGGAAACGGAGTTACCTTCTATATGGCCCTTCCGGTACTGGAAAATCAAGCTTCGTCGCCGCTATGGCCAATTTCCTCTCTTATGATGTATATGATATCGACCTCTTCAAAGTCTCTGATGACTCTGATCTCAAGTTTCTTCTGCTACAAACCACGAGCAAGTCAGTAATCGTCGTTGAGGATCTCGATCGGTTTCTCATCGAAAAATCGTCGGCCTTGAGTCTATCGGCGCTACTGAACTTCATGGACGGAATATTAACATCGTGCTGTGCGGAAGAGAGAGTGATGGTTTTCACCGTCAATTGCAAGGAGCAGGTCGAACCGGCGATTCTCCGACCCGGCCGTATCGACGTTCATATCCATTTTCCTCTCTGTGATTTCTCCGCTTTCAAGAATCTCGCAATCAATTACCTAGGCGTCAAGGATCACAAACTGTTCCCACAGGTTGAAGAAATATTCCAAAACGGCGCCAGTTTGAGCCCCGCCGAGATAGGCGAACTGATGATCGCGAACCGAAACTCGCCTAGCCGAGCTATTAAATCGGTCATCTCGGCGTTGCAGACCGACAGCGATCGGCTTAGAGTCAGCAACATCGGACGGCGGCTGAGCGACTGCGGGTCGAGAAAGTCCGTCGCGGAATCTATCGAATCGGGCGGCGTGTTAGGCAGTGAAACCACTCAGACCGGAAAAGAGCTCAGAAAATTGTACGGACTTCTAAGGATGAAAAGTAACAAAATATCTCAGTCGTTCGATTCGTCTCCTATTCGAAAAGATAAATGATTTTAAACACGTGGCGGAATTTCAATAGACGAGGTAACTTTCTTCCATGGGGTCGCATGCAGTGGATCCTTAGGTCTGTAGATAGGGAGATTTATTATTTTTGAGTCAGATTTATTTTTGTTATATTTCTTTTATGCCCATTTTTGGGCAACAAATTTGTATGGCAAAAAAAAATGGTTTCATTTTGGTCACAGTAATTGTGGAAATTGTAAATGCCTTACTATTTTCCTCATTAATACAAACAACAATACCAATTATTTTCAATCCATTTCTTCCCTCCCCTTAACCTATTTATTTTCTCTAATTTTTATCATTTTTATTCAATTTTTTAAAATAAATATATCTTAGTTTGTTTATAAAAATAATATATAGTATTTTTCGATTAAAAAAAGTATATTTGATAGCCATTAACCATTCAAGTTTATTTTGATTATTATATATATTTTTTCTTTGCTCAAAAGAAAATGAAAATAAAAACAAAAAATATCCTAATTCAGAAGTGGATTTATATATTTTAATTTTGGGGTTGAAAACTATAAGCAATAGAATCTAATATTTAAAATGAATTTTTTTTTTATATAAAAAAAAAATAGAATAGAAATGTTAGTAGGTGACAAAATGGTGTTCTTATAGTTACAAAATATTAAATCCAAAAAACTAAAAAAAGTACTTTAAATTCCAAGTTCCTATGTAAAAATGTTGTGATGTCATACATAGAAAAGCTCTTTGATTCTTTTGCACCTATTAAATAATATAGCAAATATCAATTCAACTATGCAAATTGTGACATCCATCAACATTATATTATATTGGATTTTCATAAATCTATCATAAATAACATCACTACACTATGGTCAAAAATAAAAACAAAAAAATAAAATTAATTCCATACTTTGAGAGTAAAATTAGAAGATTTAACAATTAATAATGGCCATAAAAATGTTATCTCTAAGATTAAAGGTTGGTGTCTGAGTGTGTGCTGTTTCTAGGGATCCTGTCCTCTCCCTTTATTTTATTTTGTTTTTTTAGTCTCACTTCACACCACAACCTTTTATTTATTTATAAAATTTTACATTAATATTATTAATAATATTATTTTTATTTTAATTATTTTGTCAGGCTCTGCCCTTTTCTGTTTGTGGTTCTTATTACCCACTCTATGGGAAGGGGAAGGACTTTCCTTCTTCCTCCTTATATTAATATTAATATTATTTTATTTTCCTTTAAAAAAATATTTTTTTGCAAAATATTACAAAATTAAAAAATCTTACATCCAGAAATGAAGTGATTTGTTTCAAGTGGATGTATATTTTTTAAAGTTTCCTCCATCAATTCTTATAATTTAAAGATTTTGTATATATATAAAAATTAAATATAATGGTGTGAAGGCATTTTATTATATAGTTTACCAAAATAAATTATTTGATCAACAACTGATATTTTTATAAAGTCCATGTATGAAAAATACATAATTAATTAAATAAATTAAGACAAACCGTGGGCTTAATCAACATCCATCCGAGTCGAGTCAACTTCCCGCTGCTCGTTTGTAATTAACTTTCGTTTTAAAAATATAGTAATCAAATTAGTGATTTTAAACCAATAATACGCAATTATATTAAAATTTAAAATATGTAGAAAGTTTAGTTTAGTTTATAAAGATTGGTAATTTACAGATGGGTGTGGGTTGTTTTTTATTTGGAATTAGAATTGAATAATATTAAGAAAAAAGGAAGGGAGGGAGGGAATTAAATGCAATAATAGTGGCAGTGGGTGCAATTATGTCATCAGTCATCACCAGCTGTTGCATTCCAGTTTCCATGGTCAATTATGAGTTGCTCTCTTTCAATCTTCCAAACCCTAATTTGTCATTCATCTCTCTATCACAATTCAACTTTATACATACATACATATATACATACATACATATATATATATATTATATATATATATATATATATATGTTATGAATATAGTTTTTATCTAATTTTTATATCTCAAAATATGCAATTTTTTTTTTTACTTTGAATTTTGGGGGTTTTAACATTTGTATCTGTATATATATGTTGTTTAGTTTTCACGTGTTGTTGCGAGTTCGGAGGTTTGTTTTCTTTTGGTTCGTATATTTAAAGTGAGAATGTTGTTATTTGTTTTTCATGATTTTTATTTAAACTTTTAATTATTTTTCTCAATAATAAGATCCATTAAAACTGCTTATACTACAAATCTGTTATATTAATTAACGAGTATCAAAAGTGAGTATTAACTTTAACGAATAAAACCGTGAAATATTAAAATCTAAGAATCGTATAAAGATTAAACTAAAAATTCAATAGTAAATAAATGTAACATTTTAAAACATAAGACGAAATTGAAAGGAAAAAAAAAAAGGTAAACATGTAATTTTTGAAAATCTATCAACTAAAGTCAAAACTTACGGATGAAAGGTGTTTTTTTTTTTTTTTTTTCTAAAAAGAACTTTTTATATTTAAATCTAATAAAACAAATTGAATAGTATGATTTTTGAAGATTAAGGATTTCAAATGAATATTTCTTCCTCAAAGTCAAAGAAAATTACTACTTTATTATAAGTTTTTTTTTTATCGTTAAAATCCTACAAATTAAACTAATTCCCAATATTATTGTAATTCAAAAACAAATTACCTTTACTTCGTTAAACGAGACCGTTATACTTTAAATAGTCAAAATTAGGAAGCTGAGTTGTTTGTTTTTTGTTTTTTTAATGAAATTTAAATATTAATAATGATTGAATTATTCAAATGTAGACAATTGGATGCAGAAATGGGCTTAAGATGATGGGCTTACAAAAGCCCATTCCAAAATCTAGCTGCAGTTGGTACTCAACCAACGGCAACGACCATAATAATAATAATAATAATCAAAATTATTAGTTTTAACTAGCCCCCCAACAACTTTTAATATTTACCCTCCAGGACATTTTCATTACCACATCCTTTGTTTTAAGGACAAAAATAACATTTCCTTTCTTCTTTTTAGTCCAATAATTGGAGTTGAGAGATTCGCGAAATGGCGACCCAACATCTTCTTCTTCTACTGAAGCCGTGAACGAACAGAGTTTAACAAGAACGACTGAGTTGCATCGCCATTGACAACCAAAGCTTGAAGAAGAAGAAAGAAAAATCAATGGGTTCTTTTTTTTTTTTTTCGAAATTCCATTCCCAAAAACGAGTGGCTAAGAAATTTTCCTTATCCTCAATAGCAATTTAGTTCCACATAAATCCAATCCCCAATACTTCCCTTTCCAATCATCTCTCTGTTCGTTCTGTCCTCCATGGATACCTTAACAACAGCAACTGTTTCTTCAACTTTTAGAGTTCCATCAAGAACCCTAACTTCATCTCGCGACCTTCTTTACCTAAAGAATCCCACCGCTCATCTCCCTCATCGCTCCCCTTCTCGTACATCCAACTCAATCTCAAAACCACCAAATTTTCTATCCACTCCAAAAACCCTAAATCCCTCTGTCCCCTTTTCCACCCCCTGCCGCTCCTCTTCTCCCCTCCTCCACCGACGCCCAGCCTCAGGGTACGCCGCTGCACTCGTGGACGCATCTCAATCCACCGGCACGATTCACTCGGTGGCGAAGGATGTGGGAAGATTCTCGAAGCTGCTGAGAGGGAAGCAAATTGGAGGGGTTTTGAATGATCCGTTGGTGGGAGATGAGGAGAAAGGGCGATTGGTGAAGGAAATTGCAGTGAAGGGAGGGTTTGAGAGGCAGGTGGTGAAGTTAACGAAGATGCTGATTGAGAAGAGCAAACTGAGAATTCTAACGGAGGTGTTTAACGAATTCGATAGGATTTACGAAGAGCTTTGTGGAACGGAAGTGGTGATGGTTTCTTCAAACAAGAAGATGGAGGAAGAAGAGTTGTTTGGAATTGCGAAGAATGTGCAGAGGCAGAGTGGGGCTGTGAAAGTGAAGGTCAGGAGCTTCGTTCATGGCGGTTTAATGGTTTAGTGTTGATACAAGATGTTGGATATGGAGTCTGTAACTTAGGAAGGATTGCATAGATTTTAGAACGCTGTTATTTGAAACAAAGTTGTTGGATTAAAGTTGTTAGTTACACAATCACGATGATTCAGGAGAAAATGTTTTTTAACCCTAAACCAATTTTGGAAAGTAAATGATTGTTGAGAATAGGCCAATTTTGATTGTTTAATTTAAAATATTGCAAAATCTAGCTACAATGATGTTAGCTTTTCATTGTCAAAATTGAAATATGAACTTTTAAAATGTAAAATCAATCGGTGGATATTGATTTCGAATTCATTTGAGAGACTATAATGTAATCAAAATTATTGGAATCTTATGAAACAAGAATGAGTTGTGAATCGTAAAAATAATGAGAAAGGTGTGATAGATGAGTATTTACATTGGGAACATTGTTGATATCTTTCATTTTTGTCTCAATTTTGCTCCATTTTGTGCCCCCTCGTGGTTCTATTTGATGAGAAAATAGAACTAGTAAGTTTTTATTTTTGAAAAGAAATAAAAGATTTTTAAAAATAAAATATTAGATATTTACTAAATCTGCATTTTTAAAGGAAATAAAAGATTCTTAAAATATTAGAGATTTACTAAATTTTCAATTTTAAAAGAAAGAAAAGATTTTTAAAAATAAAATATCAAAGATTTAATAAAATAGTTCGCATCTATCTGGATTTTCTTAAGGGTATTTTAGGATTATTAAAAATACTTAGTTACTATAATTTTTTAATAATAATTTGGCTGATTTACGATTATTAGAATGATGTAATTTAAGTTTTATTTTAAAAATATTAGTTACTAGATTTTTTAATAATAGTTGCTTAGGAATAGAGTTAAAATTTGATAGTTAAAATTTTAATAGTCGTTTAGGAATAGAGTTTAGATTTGATATTTAGAATTTGAATTTTAGAAATAGGTTAAGATTTGAATTTGGATGGTTTGAATTAGTTAGGGGTATTTGGATCAATCATTAATTCATAATTAATAATTTTAATATTCACCTGCCATTTATATAATTTTAAACTTTTTTCTATTTTTCAAAATAAAATCTTGCTAATTTGCTATTTTTCTTATTGGCTCCTGATTAAACCCAGAATTGGGTTTTCTTCCCCACAAAGCCCAATCTATCTCAGGGCCCATCCTTCTCAAAATTTAAATCCCCAAAATACCTTTTTGAACGGTGACATCTCGGTCGACGGAAGTCTTCCATAGGAAAGTCAGATAATCGGACGGTCTGAAAATAACAACGTCAACAGTACCGGTCTTGCTTCGCTGTTTAAAATGAATTGAATTGCGTCATTAGGGCTTCTTCGTAAAAAAAAGACTCAGCCTTTCTCTTCCTCTCTCCTAGGGTTTCTCTGTTCTGTTCGAATCCGAGAATCTGCAAGGTTTGTTCTCTTTAATCCTTTGGTAATTCATCAACTTGGTCGTTTTATTTTTGGTTTCTGGTCAAACCCCCAAACCAAGTTCTTCGTTTGCTTTTCTCCCCCTCTAATATTATCTATCTCATGGTTTAATTCGAAAGAAAATAGGTCGATTCATGTCGATGAAGTTGTTTATCATACATTTTTTTTGGAGGAAGCTGCTATCTTTTTCACTTTTCATTTGATTAATGTTCGAACTTATTGGTTTCGCTTTGTTTCGGTTCAATATTTTCTACAGTACGATCGTTAGTAGCAACGATGAGGCCGATATTCGTTGGGAACTTTGGGTATGACACCCGGCAATCTGAGCTGGAGCGCTTATTCTCCAAATATGGGAGAGTTGAAAGGATCGACATGAAATCTGGTATATTGCAATTTCTTTTATGTAGTATGCAATGCCATTTTTAACGAAGATGGTAGTAAGTTGGTCATAGCTTGTGCAGATTATATTGTACGAAGGATCCCATCTGTGGTCAGCTTTGAATGAATTGATTATGTTGAATATTGCTCTTCAGACTTTTTTTTTGGTATTGCCAACGGTGGAATGAGTGGGTTGCAATGCTTGCTTATTTTTTTTGTTTTGTTAATGTGAAACTGTATTAAGATAGATGCACCAAAAGGATCATGTTCATTTTGGTGAAGTTCATACGCATTGGATCTTGCATTTGGATTATTGGTGTGTGTTTTAATTTGAATTCTTTGATGTTCCTGAAGAACCATACTCCTCTTGTAGTGTTCCAAGTTTGGTTGGTTTTATTAAATTGTTGTTTATAGTGCGAGGCTGCTCCACAGATACTAACGCTAAGTGTAAAAGTAATATCACTTTTTTATAAATAATACTAAAATTGATGTTTTTATCATAATAAAATCCAGTTCAGTGACATGGATGCACAGCTCTTATGCTGTGAATATCATCCATTGGTCCATTTTTCTGATGAAAACTTAATGGCAGGCACAATTGCTATTTTTATGGGGAAAACCTCCATATAAGATGTTTCTTTTGACGCAGGAATTTCTTCTAAGGAAAATGAGCCAAGCTCCTATCTGGGCTCACCACCATGACACCATCTGTGCATTAAAATTAATTTGGAAGGAAACTTCCTGCTTGCCTGCTTATCTTCACCTTCAGATAGCATGATCCTGATTTTTCTTCAATCAATCATTCGTCATTCATCTACCTCATCACTTAAGTTGCAATACACCAGAATCGTC
This sequence comes from Cucumis cinereus, assembly GCA_037974625.1. Taxonomy (NCBI): domain Eukaryota; kingdom Viridiplantae; phylum Streptophyta; class Magnoliopsida; order Cucurbitales; family Cucurbitaceae; genus Cucumis; species Cucumis cinereus. The sequence goes on from JBBPDJ010000020.1 coordinate 1,195,435, forward strand.
TTAATGGATTGATCTTTATCTCATGCCTCATCAATTAAGTTGCAATTCATCAGAATCGTGTTAATGGATTGATCTTTATCTCATGCCTTGCCTAGCTATCACCACTGATCATAGGACATCACTGAAATCTGATCATGCCTTCCATATGATAATAGTGGCTGAATGAAATCTGTCATGCCATGCCTTCCATATCTGAACTCGTGCTGTGTGAAGGTGAAGGATAGTTGAATTTTTGGATTAAAACCTTAAGTAGGCAACCATCTTAGTCCATCATGCAACGTCTCTACCGCTATATGTGCATCAGTCCTCCCATATTTGCAGGTGTTGTATTTTTTATAGTTTACCCCAGGGAGAGAAATCACAAGGCTGAGTGACAATACCTGCTAAATGGATGATGCTTCAACAACTTACCAGTTTTGTATGTCTAATTGTTATTATGTGGCAGGTTTTGCGTTTGTTTACTTTGAAGATGAGAGGGATGCTGAAGATGCCATTCGGGGACTTGATAACTTGCCATTTGGTTATGATAGACGCAGATTGTCTGTGGAATGGGCCAGGGTAGACCTCTCTCACTACGTTCTTCTATGTCCCTCCTTGTTTTTCCTTTTGGGTTTATGCACATTAGAATCTGGTTTTTTCATGCTCTGAAGATTATGTATTTTATTCTAACTTTTGGGTTGGTTGGTTTAGGGTGAACGAGGTCGTCATCGTGATGGGTCCAAGTCCATGGCAAATCAGAGGCCAACAAAAACCCTGTTTGTGATCAATTTCGACCCGATCCGTACAAGAGTACGTGATATTGAAAGACACTTCGAACCTTATGGGAAGGTGCTCAATGTTCGGATCAGAAGGAACTTTGCATTTGTACAATTTGAAACGCAGGAGGACGCCACTAAAGCCCTTGAGTGTACCCATATGAGGTAAGCTGTGATTGATTCTCCTGCAACCTTGCTATTTCCATTTGGTGTATTTATTTTCTTTTCTTATGGACGTGAAGTATTTGTGCTGTGCCTTGTAATTTTGCAGCAAGATATTAGACAGGGTTGTATCAGTTGAATATGCTTTGAGGGATGATGGTGAGAGGGGCGACCCTTTTGATGAAAGTCCTCGAAGAGCAGGTGGTTATGGGCGGCCAGGGGATAGTCCCTACCGGAGGTCACCAAGTCCTGTGTTTCGCCGTCGACCAAGTCCCGACTATGGGCGAGCCCGTAGCCCTGCTTATGATAGATATAATGGGCCCTATGAACGACGTAGGAGTCCTGATTATGGTAGGAATCGAAGCCCTGAATATGCTGGTAGATTTCGCAGGTAATCTTTGTTCTTTGATAGTTTGCACATCCTGCTTTTTGAGTTACCATAGCTTGTAGTTGAAGCTAACTGTCGTTTTTCTGATGTCTTTGTTGGCAGTCGTTCACCCATTCGGAGGTCAAGAACCTGAAGGAAATCTATTGTTGAATTTTCAGTAGTTACATATTCTTAGGTTTAGGTCTATGGTTGCAAGTTCTTGTACAACCCTCGTATTTTAACTCTTCGAAAAACCTATCGTTGGTAGATTTGAGATGTTGAAGGAAACACTTTTTATCTGTTTTTAACTAGTGGGTTTTATCCAACAAGTTGAAGGCCATCTTGTCTTCCCAATTGTTCACTTATCAACAACAATCCAATCCAGCATCAATGCAATTGAAATGTTAATTCTTGTATCCAAATAGGGATTTCTACATATGTTTTGATTTGAATTTGAATGTGCTAGAAATAAAGTTAGATTATGTACTTTGTATGCTCAATTTTCCATACAATTTAAAGGCGATTTTGAAGAAGCGATCTCTGTTCATATAAATTGAAGGTCTTTGAAGGAAAAGTTGGGAGAAGCGATTTTAATGTAGATTTAAGCAAATCAGTACAATTAAGTCCTATCTTAATTTGCCTCTCCATCGAACTAAATGGTCACCTGCTTGTTGTTTCCGAAGTTTCAATCCCTCAAGTTGTGTGTCCATTGCAAACAAGTTTCTTAGACTATGCTTCTCTAATTGCTCAACAAGCTGCCTGAAAGTTGAAGTTTACCTTTTAACTATAGATATAGACCAAATCAATAAGGATATTGCTTATAGTCTGCGTTGGAAAAGGGAGAATTGCCAGTTTTGGAAGTAAATTGAATTCATAACGAGAAAATGTTTGTAAAAACAAAGTGATTAGTAAAGATAAAAAGGGAAACAAAAAAGTAAAGAAAGCAATTTTAGGAAGAAGCATTGGTGATCTTGAACTTCTCCAAAACCACTTTGCCTTCTTTGTACTTCTGTGAATCATCATAAGCCTTGATGTATTTCCAACCCAATGTTTGTCCACACTCATTACAATACAAATCACATACTTTGTAGTTTCCACTTATTAACATCTTGTTTTCTTCAGCTCCCTCTCTAACATTCCTTGCTTCATAGAACAAGAACGCTCTTCCTTTCACTGACTACAACAGCAACCACATTCAAATCAAACACAAACCCACCACCACCATCAACATCATCATCTAATTCATTCCATTAAATTTTAAGAACAAACTACTAAGTTTCTTTGGCACTCACCTGAAACCCTTTTGAAATTATATCATCATGTCTTGATATTTGATTCCTGCAATTCTGGCAACTGTAAACCCTTTCTCTGATCAAATCCGCCATTGATGGATGCCTCAACCTTCCCTTCTCTCTAAACAAAAAACCAACACTCTGAAAGCTATGTAAAGTTGTTCCTTTTAAAAGGTTCAACTTTTGCCAATTGGTGCCGATCATTCAGGGATTTTCTTAACTACAACTATTTCCCTATTTCAGAAAATAAATATCGTTTTTTTTAAAAAAAAAAAAATTAAAAAATATGTTTTTTTAGTGAAATCTTGGTTCTTTTAAATATTGTTCAAATCAAATCAAAGTGGCTTAAATTTTTTTATTTATAATAACTTTTCTGCTTACTTCTAAATCCGAACTAAACTTTTTGAAAGGGACATTTCAACTTCCCCAAGATATGTGTGGATGAAAAGTTCACAAGTAGTACTTTTATTTTGTTTTTATTTATTTACTTATTAATTTTCCCCAGAGTTCATCTGGTTTTGTATATCATTAAACAATACGAGTGCCTAAATGCCTTAGGGCCCTCTTATTTTCTATATTTATCCATCAACTTAAAATTGGAAAACATTGGATGTTCCTAAATGGTTTCTTATCAATTAAAATTTGATTTCTTTTAGAGATATTTGTAAGTTTTAGGGTAAGTTAAGGTTATCTTTTGAAAGTTTGTGTTCCAACTTTTTTCAGAAATTTCAAATTTATTGGACAAAGTTAGAGATGAATAGTCTGGATCCATTCCACACACAAGTGAAAGTTTAAGAAGTTGACTCAATCGACATTTTTTAAGTTGTAGGGCTTGTTTTCAAGAGTTACTTTCCATCGTTATAATAACGGGTTTAGGGTTTATAATAACGGTATTTAAATCATCAATTGACCTACAAACTTAAAAATGGATGGTGAAGATAAATTTTGGACAATATTAATTAACAATCTCCCTCACTTATGAAATTGGAATATGTAGAAGACTTAATAAGAAGGTTGATTGTCTAGATTATGTGGTCTTCCATCATCGATTGACCTGAAAACTTAGACCGATGGGTCCATGCAAATTTTATATTATATAAATCTAATAATGGTCCTAACTCAGTAAAAGGCTGTTCTGTAATAAAAAATCTTCTGTTGGATTGAATGAAGAGTTAGAAGTTGAGAAAGGAGGAATGAGTGAAAACCAGTTCATTTTTTTTGATAGAATGTGTTGCACAGAGTTCAACTCCAGAAGTACAAAAAGAATCTACTTTTAGGACAGCGACTTCTAAGAAAACGAGACCCGCCCAGCAAAGAGATTCAAACTTTTACAGTATCATGATGTCCTCTCCTCTGATCCTTCATCAAGAGAGGGAGTTCATAAAACGAAAAGAAAAAACCCAACACAAAATCAGAAAAAAAAAAAAAAAAATGTAGGCAATATTATATGTGCACTTAATGAATCAGTTTCTTCTTTGCAATCCATCTCCTTCTGGTGGCCTCTAGTGCCTCCTCTCTCATTCGAGATAGCTCGTCAAACAGTTGCCGATAATGTGTGTCGATAGCATTGATTTCCATCTTCAGTTCAGCATCGAGATCCTTGTCTGCTAACGATAACGAAGAACAACTGCTTGTCAAGCTCATCACATTAGATGCTTCACTTGGAGCAGGCATTGACACCACCGAGTTCTTCACAAAATAATCCATGGGAGTGAAGCTTCCAACATCACTAACATTTCTTTGCAATTTGTCTTCAACATATGATGAACCGTGGGGCTCTAGTTCCCCAATCGACCAGCTCGAACCTTTTGAACTTCCATCGATATTGGAACAATCAAACACCTTAGCGCTTTTGGTAGAGCAATCTTCGACCAGTAACTCCGACGCGTATGAAGCATGTGAATTCAAGTCCTCAAAATTAGCCAAACTGGGTGAAGAAGGGCAAGTATCAAAAATATGACTACCGGAAATATCATCGGTCCAGCCATCTCGTTCAGATTGCAGACAATCCTTTTGGGTACCATAAACCAACCCATCACGACTTCCAGTTAACATTGAACCCCAAGGAGATCCTATAGATGATTTGGCACTTTTAAGGACAGCGGGGACGCTGCAAAGACTCGATTCTCCATGTGAGGAATAAACAGGCAGGGGCTTCCAACCAGGTATAAGCTTTATTATCAAAAAATCAATAAATTCAGCTATGAAATCCACATCATGATTTATCAACTCCAATTGTTCAGCCATTTCAGCTGCAACTGACAATGCAGTGTCAGAATCGAGATAAAACGTAAAATGTATATTCCTCACTCGACCTGCAAGTTTAAGTATAGTTTTTTGGGGGGTAAGAAACCAACTTTCATTGAAAAAAAGTAACAATTTCACATGGGCATACAGATAACAAGTCTACAAAAAGAGTTCTCAACAAAGTACATGCACGAGAACTGTAGCAAGTTAAAAATGTAATTCACGTTTATAATGAGAAAGGAAAAAAAGGCAATCACATAGAGAAGGGGAAAAGGTGAGTCTAAAAGTTAAGCTTACCATTCGAGTCTGCAATACGCAAAGTTAATGCCACAGAGTTGTCGTCATTCTTATTTCCACGTAACCTGAATTCGTTGTTCTTATTCATTGCCTGGAATTCCACGACCGGAAAGCGTGGACTCCCGCTATTGCTTTCAGCATAAGTGCTTAAAGAATGTAGTTTGTGATCAATGTCAATGTCCATGGAAATAGGTCCACTCTTGGGCAAATTTATTGATCTAGAAACCTGGTTAGGTAGCTGTAAGGGATTGCGTGCCGATTCCTTTGGGTTCTCAACTTGAAGGAATGAATCTTTAAGAAGCTCTTTTGCAGACAACCTCTCATTCGCTGGAACCAAACATTTATTGATGAACTCCATGGTCCGTGGATCACTCACCTTAGCAAGGGAAGCAGGTTTGATACCCTGATTAAGAAGAAGGTCAGCATTGATATTATGGACCTATGGTCACAAAAGACAGTTAAATGTGTGGCATGACGATGAAGTGATGACTGTTTTGCTTACAGATGTAACTTTCCTAAAGATCTGAGCAGGATTTTTACATTCACTATATGGATACTCAAAGGTCACCATCTCCAGCATGCACATCCCAAAAGAATATACATCAACAAGCTCATTATACTCCTCTTCATAAAGCTCAGGAGCCATGAACTCAGGAGTTCCTTGAATAAAGAAAAAAGAATTTCAATACTTTTCCCCCATTTTGTGTTTCTATTTAAATTAAGACGACAAGTGATACATTAATTTATTACAGTACCAATTACACTACGAGCGGTAGGCTGCTGCATAACGATTGCTAATCCAAGATCTCCAATTTTAACTTCTCCATGATTTCCATTAATAAAAATGTTATCGCCTTTCAAATCTCTATGGATAATGGGAGGATCATGACTGTGAAGATAAACCAAGCCTCGGAGAATCTGACGTGCCCAATTCTTTATGGCCTTCATATCAACATGTTTATGCTTTTTACGGTATCTGATGGCCAAAAAGCAAGCAATTAACGAACCAGAAAACTAAGTCAGCACCATATAAACAAAAAGACTGAATACATACTGCCTCAAACTCCCAGATGTGAAGAGCTCAGTGATCATGTTGACTGTTTTCTTCTTATCATCCACCCAAGAATTGTAGAACTTGATAATATTCTCATGTTTTAATGATTTGAGTAGATGTACTTCGGAGTACAACTTTTCCAAATCCTCAGGTGATTGCAAGAAACCATCAATCCTAACTTGATTCCAGGCAACTTCAATTCCATCCACTTCGTCAAATGCCTTGTAACTGAATACAGGGAGAAAAGAAAACAGAAATTCTTAGAAACCACCAAAAAAAGTCCTTCATACAGTCTTCTCTACTAAAGCAAATAAATTTCACAAGACATCTAAAAGGCAGTAAGAGAGGAGAGTTATCAAGTCTAAGAACCATACACTGTCTTGAAAGCGCCCCTTCCCAGGATTTCATCGTACTGTTGTCCACAGACGAGGGAAAAGAGATGAATACACAAATTTAAATAAATAACTGAAGCAAACAAAAGTGCAAACCAGAAGCAGGAGAAATTATTCGAAGAGGCTGCCACAACGTAGCTGAAAATTTTGCACCGTTGGAGGTATGAAAGAAAATTGTTAAAAGTACTTCGAACTTGTATCTAGTGGTTATTAGGAGCAAGCAGATTTTTTAATCTACCAATGCCACATTGTCGCGACCTCATTGAATAAACTTTCCAGAAAGAGACATAACCAGTAACCACACAACTTATCCTCATTGTCAATGGAAGTAAATGATCTAAAACTCAAACTAAACTATTCAAAAGAAAATACAAGTCCGGGTTATGTTTCTTTTGTCCTGAAGTGAAAACTTGCATTACAAGGCATATATTGTATTGTTTTATTAATTGGGGAGACAAATATTCTAACAGGGATGGCCTAGAGACAATTGAATCTTAAGATAACTCAATCTAGCCGAATATGGAATAATGAATCAATAAAACAGATCTCAAGAAAATAGCCATGTGCATCAAAGTTGTTCAAAATTGAAAAATACAGAAACAATTATTGTTACCCATGAATCAAAAAACTCAGTTATCTAAAATTGTAAATTATAATGAAGCAAAGCAATTAAAATAAATCCCAGCATTCAGTACTATACCCGAACGTATCGACCGGTAGGATCTTTCTCAGCAGCAGTATCAGGAAACTCCATACTTCCAAATAACGCACTAATTGGATCAGCTAGGCACTCATTTTTGTTACAAAAAACATGTCGCTACCAGGAAGAGAAGGATTGAAAGGGAACAAAAAAAAAAAAAGACAAGAAGGGAAAAAAAACGACAAAATTTGCAAAAGTCAGATTTGGTTAGTGGAAGAAATTAGAGCAATCGTCGTCGGTGAACCCAGATCGGAATTCGACAACGACGATGCTCTGAAAAGGCTTCAGAGGCAATGCAAAAAGAATCGAATGCCGATTGCAAGCGAAATCGGCATTCCATAACAAAGGGCAATGTCGATGAATCCTTAGAACTGGCAGGCCCTGTTTCCATACCATACAGAAAATTCCCCTGAATCCTAAAGCACCACACAATTCTCGAACACCATTTTGATCAGATGAATACAAATCCACCCAAAAAAAACAAAAAACTAAAAATTCAGGCTGAAAACTAGAGAAAGTGCAAAAAGAAGCAAAGAGGAAATGTAAATGGAATCTGTATTGTGAATAAAAGAGGGATGAAAACTGAATCAGAAAGTAAGATTGATCTGGATTCTGGTTTCCAGAGTTTAAAACTTAGCGAAATTGAAGGGAAGAACAAACACTTGTTTGGTTGGAAGGAAACTTAATGCGAATATTGTTGAATGAATCCAATATTACCATTTTTGGAAAATACCTTCATCTCATTAAAATTATTCCCAATTACAAGATTTGGTATAATTACTAATTTGTACATATTTATTCCAAATTTAGAGAATTGATTGAAATTCATTGTCACGTCACAATTTTTGTTCTTTTAATCAAAACTTGATACAAGGGTATATTTGCAATATCTAACAATTTTGGATGTTGAGCTTATAATGAAAATTTTGATATAATGGAGTATGATTGAAACATAGGGGACATTTTTGTATAATTTAATTAACACAATTACTTTCATTTGGCCTCGAAAAGCAAAGATAAAACATAATTATTTAAATGGTATGTATAGTCATCGTTTCATATTTTGTTGTTTATGTCTATCATTCAATTTCTTTGCGTTGTTATCTATTGTTGATGAAGTGGCATGTTGTGGAAGAAGATTGGTCTCATTCGAAGTTGGGTCGTTTGGATTAACTCCTTCCACGGTTCACATGTAGCGGGTCGTGGTAAAAAATTGGTTACCGAGGTTGAGATGGACAATTTTGCCATTTAATTCCTTGCATTGACTTATCCTTACCTTCGAATGCTTGATCTAAACTAACCCACAGTTAATCATATGAGGCTTTTTATTTTTATCTTGTCTCATCTCATACGAAAAAAGAAGTTTAATTTACGAATTGAAAATTCCAAATTTAATTATTTAGGGTTAGAATTTGTAAGGTTGGAGCAAAACAGTTTTAATAATCTAAATCTAAATCTAACAAACTGAAATTGGAAAAAAAAAATCATAATTTTCCAAATTCGTTTTGTTTTTGTTTTTTGTTTTTTTGGTTAAGTTTCCTTTTTCAAATTATTAATTTTGATTGTTTTAATTTTCCAAATAGATTTGAAAACATAATTAAATTTTAATTTTAACACATATATACAACACGAATATATACATATATATATTTTAATATATTGAATGATTTGGTGAATAATTATAAACAAGTTTATCAAAATTTTATAAATTAAGAGTATAATTATAACTATTACCATGTATGATGATTTTTATAATTTACTATTTTATTTATTGTAGTAGTAGGTTGATGACGACGATTAGCTGATAATACCTTTTTTCCTATTTTTAAATAATACAATGGTATACTTTTAGAGCAGTATATTTTTTCTCCCGACAATATTTTTATTTTAAGGAATACTAGAAGTCGAAGAATCAGGTGAACTCAAACATCTCAACTAGTTTGACACCACTTTAGCGCCTCATCACACTTCGATCCAAAATATTCATTAATAAACATAAAAGTACAGAAGCACAAAGTGTAGAGCTCAATAACAAAAGAACGAATAAGCTAGAGAAAAACCAAGAACTATTCAGAAATGCCCCATAATTATAACTTAAATATTGGGTTGTTTAGTTTTTTATTTCATTTTTATTCATCTTTTTTCTACTGTGGACAATAGTGCTCTTAAAAATAATTAAATCCAATTTTGTAAAATAATTTAATCAATATTATTATAATTTTTAATTATAAATTTGTAAATTAATATTCATTATGATATTTTTTTTCACATTGAGTCCAATCAATAAATGAAGAAAGATATTTTATTATTTAAAATTAAAAAAAGAAGAATATTTTATTTAACTTATATTATTTCCTTAAATTTGATAATATTATTTCCCAAAATATTCATCATCTCCATCTCTCTTATTTTCTTTTTCCTTAACGAGACGATTTAGTCTTACAAATAAATATCACCAAATTAATAACAATAATCTAAATAGAGTATTATTTTTCTTTTAATTGGATTCTACTAAGATATAAAAGTTGGTTCATCTTAAATTTTAATATCATAAAATATTAACATAATTATTTGTTGGAATTTATTAAGAATAAATAATATATTTATATTTAATAATTAGTTAAAATTAATAGTAATAAATAATTTATAAACTAGTATGTTGTTCATCTTTCAAACATAAAAATCTCGCACTTTTATAGAATATTAAAAAATTCACCTCTAATAGTTTTAAAGTTTATTAGATAATAATATCATGAGTTTTAAATATTGAAATTTTATGAAACAAACATGAAATTAAATGTCTGAAATTATATGAAAACTTGTGAAACAAAAGGCCTAATGAGAGCTTAATATTTCAAAATATTATAATATTTACATTGCATGCATAAATCAATAGATATCTCCTTAAAAAAGTAGATATTATAAATAATAGCACACTAATGATTGAGACCCCAATAATATCTGTCACAAACACAAACTAACTATATTAAATATTAACTTTTAATTTTGAGGATTTAATGTCAATGTTTATTAATTAACTTTTAAAATTAAAAACCATAATTAATTAAAATTCACTATTTTTCTATCTATATTACAATAAATTTTAAATTTTCATTTTATAATTATTAATGTTAAAATTGAAATTGAGTATTTATAAATTGAAATCAAACAAAAAATATATATTTTTTTATAATTGAGAACAATTTAATAATCAAACTTCAAGAACTTAATTATTACTTTGATGATATTTTAGTACTAAAAATGATTTTTAAGGTAACAAAAATTGAAGAACCGCGGCCAAATTATCAGAATGAATTGGATAAAGCTAAAAATAGCAAAACAATTAAAATGGACCGAGAAGTTGACCGCGGTAGATCCGGCGACGATATGCATTTATAATAAGAGGGGCCCGATGGTACACCGGTCAGCCACTATCAGATCGCCGTTGTCGTCGGCTTGTTATCAATTCCCCTCAAATCCACCGTCATCCATTTCAACACTCCTTTTAAGCTCTTGAGGTCTCTTCCCAATTTTCGGGAAGACGATGATGGAATCCAGAGCGTCGAGAACCAGACAGAAGAAGGCGGATCTTCACTCAATCCTGAGAAGATCATGGTACCATTTACGTCTCTCTGTGCGTCATCCTTCAAGAGTTCCTACTTGGGATGCAATTGTTCTCACCGCCGCTAGCCCTGAGCAAGCTCAGCTTTACGAGTGGCAGCTCAATAGGGCGAGGCGTATTGGTCGAATTGCTCACTCGACAATTACCCTCGCCGTGCCTGACCCTAATGGCCAGCGGATTGGCTCTGGAGCCGCTACTCTCAATGCCATTCACGCCCTTGCTAAGCATTATCACTACCTCGGCCTGGTTCCTAGTCCTGAGGTAAGTTTCATTTCAGCTCATTGGAAACCTCGTTTTTGAGCCTCGGCATTGCTCTGGTTGTGGTTCTTCTCTAATTCTTACTTCCCCTTCATCAGCAACATGATGTGGGATTGCGTGAATTAAAATTACTAGAAGTTCCAACTCCAATGTTAGTCCTGTTTTTAGCTTGCCATTGAAGGATATATGAGAATGCTGTTTTCTATATTGGTATTATTTTTGTTCAAGTTTGGTGGATTTAAGAATGCTGCTATTCTAGATTTATCTGACATCATTTTGTTTTTGGGTCTATCGTATTATCGATCATGTTATAGGTGGATACTATTGGCAATGAATGTGGCGAGTCTGATCTGCTGCCTAACTTGCCAAACAATGAAAATGGAGTTCCTCTCTCACAGCTTGCTAGCTTCATATCTAAAAAACATATACTATTGCTTCATGCTGGTGGCGACTCTAAAAGAGTTCCATGGGCAAATCCCATGGGGAAGGTGTTCTTGCCACTACCGTATCTAGCAGCAGATGACCCTGATGGCCCGGTTCCTTTGCTTTTTGATCACATTCTCGCCATTGCTTCATGTGCCAGACAGGCATTCAAAAATGAAGGTTTTCTTCTTTATTTTTTCCCGCCTGTTTTTATTTCATGATCGTTTGGTTTGCTACTAACACTTTATAGACATTCGTGCCATGAGAATATTTGGTAATGCCATGCGTACTAGGAGGATTACTGGCCATCTTTTCCTTTTGTGTTCTTTCCTTTAAGTTTGAACACTTGTTGAATTTTTCAATATGCATTTGACTCTCCATAGAGACGGGAGAAGACAAATGGTTTAAGCTGCTAATTCGAAAACCATCAATGGATTGACCTAGTGGTCCTTAAGAGTCACGAGTAGGGTATAATAAAGAGCTTATAGGAAATGAGTTAAATTCATAGTCATCATCTACCTAGGATTTAGTATGTATGAATTTCTCAAATATTGTAGGATCAGATAGGTTGTCTTGTGAGATTAGTCGAGGTGCATGCAAACCAGTCTCACTCATAAGCAAAAAGTAGTTACTTAGAGCCATCGTTTTGAAAAAGAAAATTAAGGTTTTATGGCTTCATATTATGAGGATTTTTTATGGCTATAATGAAATGGGAGAATATATTAAGGGGATTTTGGTGGGTATCATGCTCAGAATATATCTTCCTTTATTAGTATTGAAAGAGAATTATGTAAAATAGTAATTTTTTTCCCCCAAGTTATTTTTCTTCCATTTCTTGTTCAATGGGGCTGATTGGTTGGGGTCACTGCAGGAGGAATACTTACAATGACCGGTGATGTTTTACCTTGTTTTGATGCATCCGCTTTGGTTCTTCCAGAGGACGACTCTTGCATAATAACTGTCCCTATCACCCTTGATATTGCTTCCAACCACGGTGTTATTGTGGCATCTAAAAATGAGACACCTGGCAGAGGTTACACTCTAAGTCTAGTTGATAATCTCTTGCAGAAACCTAGTGTTGACGAACTCACCAAGAATGATGCAGTTCTAAGTGATGGTAGAACGCTACTTGACACTGGAATAATAGCAGTTAGAGGTAAAGGATGGGCCGAGCTAGTTTTGCTTGCATGTTCATGCCAACCTATGATTTCAGATCTTCTAAAGTGTGGGAAGGAGGCAAGCTACTGATATTTTGTTTCTAAATTTTAACTTTGCATGAGTAATCTAATTGTAGATGTAATAAGTTTACATTTCCATGTCCCCAATTTAGGATCATATCGTATATGGATCCAGTTCTATTACTATAATATATTTGGACTGAGGAGTAGATGAAAAACTACTTTTCTATTCTTTTTTTCTGTCCCCGAACAGCCTGAACTATTGGTATGGTTTTAGGTCATCCTTAGAGTTTATAAATTTGCATTCTGAAAATATCTTTCGTTAAATATCCCATTCATCCACTTACTCTAAGTTTATTCTTGCGCAGTTGACATAATGGCTATGTAAACTCCAACTTTATTAACACATCCAGTACAAGATCCCCCTTCTCTTCTTTTCCTTTGAATTTTGTGGCTTCTCCTTTAGAGAAAAGAGGTGGGAGAAGAGGAGAGGGTGAAAAGGGGAAGAGGGAGGAAAAGAGAGTGACTGTTAGTTTGTCATCCTAGGAAAAATTAATAGTCAATCCTTTTATTCATTTATTTTTATTTTGCCTTTCTTAACAGAAAAGCATGAGGTTAGGAACTTCAGCTTAAATATTTGTCACAATGGTCGATGAAATTAAAGTCCGGTTATTTTCAAAATGAAACAATATTTTAACCATTTAATTTACTCTGTGATGGAAATTCAGCTACTGGATTGTGTTCTTCGACTGGATATTATTTATTTCACGATATGATGACAGATGATATATGGCTATTGTTTCAACATGGCAACGCCTTTTTGTCGACTCCTCAAATCTTATGTACAATTATTTATTACTTTTACTTAAAATTATTGCATCCACGATTTAATGATTGCTATTTATTTATTTGGATGATTATACTTTGCAAGCCAGTCAACACTAATATGAAAGAGTGAAGTTGTCTGTTTTTATTGATCATGTGTTAAAATTTTCTTCAAGCCTTATCTTTTTCATTGGATTGTGAGTAGAAATTGTTTTTGCCTGTTTCTGATTCTTGAGTTGATAGAGTGGATACAACATCATCTTGCTTTCATAAATCTTTGTGCCTTTTCTCTTCATTAGTGAATATGTTATGTACATAGTTATAGAAAACATTGACACCAATAATGAAGAGGAAAAAATGGCCTCTGATAACACAACCATTACTATTGTCTGCAGTGTAGATCTTAAGGGTATAATTTATGTATTAATAAACGTTTTCCATGTATATGTAGATTAGCTTATATGAAGATTTGGTAGCAGCTTGGGTACCTGCCAAACATGAGTGGTTGCAGCCACGTCCTTTTGGTGAAGAATTGATTCGTAGGTTGGGAAGGCAGAAGATGTTTAGCTATTGTTCTTGTATGTCAAAAACATCTTTGCAACTGAAGTTTATTATATACTATTTTTTCCTTTGCTTTAAGTTAAAGGTATTCTTGTACTGCTATTAATTTGCAGATGACTTATTGTTCTTACATTTTGGTACCTCGAGTGAAGTTTTGGATCACCTAAGTGGGGATGAGTCGGAACTTATTGGACGAAGACACTTGTGTTCTATCCCGGCTACGACTTCATCTGATATTGCAGCATCCGTTGTTATCCTTTCCAGTAGAATTGGGCCCGAAGTATCTGTTGGAGAAGACTCTCTCATTTATGATTCCTCCATTGCTGTTGGAGTACAGATTGGTTCCCAATGCATAGTTGTTAGTGTTAACATCTCAGAAACTAACAAGCAGTTACCAGGAGCTGCATTTAGGTTTATGCTTCCAGATCGCCATTGTCTTTGGGAGGTTCCATTAGTTGGTTATACTGAAAGAGTCATAGTATATTGTGGACTTCATGATAACCCAAAAATTTCAGTCTTTAAGGGTGGGACATTTTGTGGGAAGCCTTGGAAGAAAGTTTTGCACGATTTGAGTATTGAAGAAAGTGATCTGTGGCCTACAGCTCGAACTCAGGAGAAGTGCTTATGGAATGCAAGAATATTCCCGGTTCTTTCCTATTTTGAGATGCTTACTTTGGCTATGTGGCTGATGGGATTGAGTGACACAAAAACGGAGCACTTGCTTCTGTTATGGAAAAGTTCTCATCGAGTTAGTTTGGAGGAATTGCACAAGTCTATCAATTTTCTTAAAATGTGTACCGGATCAAGGAATCACCAAGCAGAACTGGCTGCTGGAATTGCTAAAGCTTGTATCAACTTTGGCATGCTTGGACGTAATTTATCTCAACTATGTGAAGAAATAAAACAGAAAGAAGTTTTGGGATTAGAAACTTGCAAGGATTTTCTAGATATGTGCCCCGAACTTCACAACCAGAGCATTAAAGTTGTCCCAAAGAGCCGAGTGTACCAGGTGCACGTTGATCTTCTAAGAGCATGCAGTGAGGAGACAGCAGCATGTGAGTTGGAACGAGAAGTTTGGGCTGCTGTTGCTGAGGAAACTGCTTCAGCAGTAAGATATGGCTTTAAAGGTAAATATGGTGTTCATCACTGTTTGAAAGGACTGATGCATTAATAGAGAATAATGAAAATAAATACACTGATAATGCAGCAAATAAGATGCGATGGCATGAAATGAACAAAGTTTCTCTCTTCCCCTGTTTTTTTCCTGCTATAAATATTTTCCCATTTCTCAATCTTGTATCTTGTCAAAATAGTTATTGATTTAAATTTTACACTATGTTGCCTTGCATAACATATATAGTTTTTCCTAATGCTTCAACAACCTTTTTTTTTTTTTTTAATATTTAGATCTCTTGGACCAACCTGACAATGATAAACTGGGACATAGTAATAGTCGTTCTGACAATGGAATAGACCAATTAATTCACCATAAAAGGGTAACTGTTAATTTACCTGTACGTGTGGATTTTGTTGGTGGTTGGAGTGACACCCCTCCATGGAGCTTAGAGCGCCCTGGTTGCGTGTTGAACATGGCAATTAATTTGGAAGGTTCTCTTCCTGTTGGGACCTGTATAGAAACAACAAAACTTTCTGGAGTTTTGTTCAGTGATGATGCTGGTAATGAGTTACATATTGAAGACCTTAACTCGATTACCACTCCATTTGATAGTGATGATCCATTTCGGCTTGTCAAATCTGCGTTGCTCGTGACTGGCATTATTCACGATCATATTCTAACTGTTGTTGGTTTGCAAATCAAAACTTGGGCAAATGTGCCTCGTGGTAGTGGTTTGGGAACTTCCAGCATCTTAGCTGCTGCCGTGGTAAAAGGTCTTCTTCAGATAACCGATGGAGATGAAAGCAATGAAAATGTTGCAAGGCTTGTATTGGTACTGGAGCAGCTTATGGGGACTGGTGGTGGCTGGCAGGATCAAATTGGAGGTTTGTACCCTGGCATCAAGTTTACCACAAGTTTTCCTGGAATCCCACTGCGTCTTCAAGTTATCCCCTTGTTACCATCACCTCAATTGGTCTCACAGTTGCAGAACCGGTTGCTTGTAGTATTTACTGGTCAGGTTAGTATCCTAAACTTTCTCACTTCTCCTGGGTTGACCTTTGATATCGTGTTTGGGAACTATATGCTTCTTTTAATAAAAATGAATGTTCGAATGCATAATATATGTGCAAGAGGACACATAGATTCCTCTGAAATTGATAAAAATCTTACTTCTTGGAAATTAAAAGTTGTTTTTTCATTCTTGTGATTTTTACTTCTCTTGTTTCTTATTAAGAATGGATTGTAAACTTGACTTCTTCACTTTTCAGTTTATGCTGATGCTATGGTTTACTCTGTTGGGTCACTCCTGTTTATATTATGCAACATCTTCTTTGCAACACTGTTAACATAAAACTTGGGTATCTTAATCTTTTTCAAAAGATTACATTTATGAAAAAATCTGCAATATCATCATAGAATCTTGGTCGAGGATATGTGCCTCAACCATCGTATAATCTAATATCTTATTTTGTAAATCTTTTCTTCTGGGTTTATATTCTTTTGCTCACATACAGGTTCGACTTGCACATCAAGTCCTTTACAAAGTGGTGACACGATATCTGAGACGCGATAACCTTCTCATATCCAGCATAAAACGTTTAGCCACCCTAGCAAAGATCGGGAGAGAAGCACTCATGAACTGTGATGTCGATGAGTTGGGGGAGATAATGGTGGAGACTTGGCGATTGCATCAGGAACTAGATCCTTTCTGCAGCAATGAGTTTGTCGATAAGCTCTTTGCATTTGCGAATCCCTACTGTTGTGGCTACAAACTAGTGGGTGCTGGTGGCGGGGGCTTTGCTTTATTACTGGCTAAAAGTTCAGTCTTAGCCATGGAATTGAGAAACAAGCTCGAAAATGATAAAAGTTTCAAAGTAAAAGTCTACGATTGGAACATATCTTTATAGAGCTAGTTATGTAGAGGCACCATAAGGTTGCATATTATACTGTTGCTAGTTTATTATTCTTATTCATATTCAACTGCTCCCATGTTGAACATGTTTGGGAAATACAGAGAACAACAAATTGCTGCTTGATGTGTGTTATTGGGTTTAAGCCCCCAATGAAAAATTCTCGGTAGAAGTTTTTTTTTTCTTCGTTGGTGCTAATTTTTTTCTTTATTACATAAATTAATATGAAGCTGTTGGGGCTTACTAGGTTGATATGCTGTCCGAGATTTGCTTCCAAGTTTAATCTCCAGGAAGCTTCTCTGAACTCTGTGTAATAAAAAGAGAATACCTGGGGGTAGAAGGGGGAATGTGGAAGGATGCTTTTTTGTGAGGGAGGGAAAAAAGAGGGGGGCGTGAAAGGGAGAATATGAAGTTGGAAGAGAGATGGGAACATAGAACTAGAAGAGTTTTTTTTTTTTGAGAGAGAGCAGAGAGAGGTCATTGGTGGGACAATGGGGGAATATGAAAGGTTGGTGCTTTTATGAGGGGGAAAATGCGGCGTTGGAACTTGGTTTGGGCCCGACCAGCCAACCATACCACGCCCTTTTGTTTATTATGCTTTGTTTATTTGTGTAAAATGATCATAATGCAGTCGGTCTTTGTTATGGTGATTGTTGGGTGGTAGTGAGTTGCATTACTGACAGTTAGCGGTCATTGGAAGAGGTAGACCCAGATAGGCGGAGGGTGCAGATGAGTATCTTGAGCAATCGAGTAAACAAATGCAGAGATCAAGCCAGGTGACCACACTTACACCTACAGAGCTGCCTTTACTTACTCCCATCACGGTACTTCTCTTTCTCCCTCTTTCAAATTTCGATATTCTTCATGAGGAACACAATTTCGAAGCCCTGTAATCCACTCGTTTTAGCATTTCTGTTAAAATAATATTTTCTGGTGTGAAGTGTCGATTTATTTGCTAAGGTTTCAATATCGCTATATTTTTCTATTTGTAATGGAAAGTCTTCCATATAAGTTTTGTTTCATCACAATGCTTGATGGATCCCATTCCAAGATTTGCGTGGTTATGGTTTCTTTCCCTAGGTATCGATTTTCTTCTCACTTTTTGCAAATTTTTGCTTGTTAATAGCTTCTCCATTTTTCAGGTTGCCTGGAAGTGGTGTAGTCCGTTCTCGACTCAATTGCTTCCTTGGAGATGGATCCATTTACCGTTATGATTATAGAGTTTCCTCATTTTCTTTCTTTTTGAGGGTGAGAGCCGGCACTTGCACCATTGCAAAATCCGACTCATCTAATATGGTTCTTCACAGAGCAATGTATCTTCTTCTAACTGGATTTGGAAAGTTTAATGTGCGTAGAAACAACTGTGAGGATTTTGCTTTATACTGCAAAACAGGTCTTCTGATAGTAAATATTGGGTCTGGAACAAGTGGTCAAGTTTCCTCTGTAGCTGCAGCTGCTTCATGGTCTCTTCCTGTTACGATTTCCAAGTTATTAATGCCAGGTTTTGGGACTGTGGCTGCAGGGACTGCGGGAATGTACCATCTGAGTGGGTATGGTTCTGACATTGGTGTCCGATCTAATGTGATTAAGGTGGAAGTTGAGGTCTTGCTCCCCATCAAAATGATGTTTCAAGGACTCTGATGTGAGTCCAGCAGATGTGATCAAATATAATGTACAGAAAGGCAGTGAAGGGGAAAATCTGTGTTAACATTGTAAATGAAATGAGAGGTAGTATCAATGTGAATGTTTTATTGAATTTCATTGACATCATTTCTGCATCTTTAGACACCAAGACAGTAGACGAATAAAAAATTTCATTTCATCGTTAAACTTTTTTAATAAAGCATAAAAAATGAATATAATATAAATGATAAGCAAGTCACCTTTTTGAATTTTGTTTATTTATTTAGAAATCCATTACACAATTACGTGGAGTATTTTTTTTTTATTCTGTTTGGTATTTAATTCATTTTCGTTTTTTTTTTCAAAAACAAAAAATACAAAGAAAATATTAAAAACGATACATATTTTTTAAAACGATTTCTAAAAACAACAATTGAAATAATTTATTTTTTAAAACAATAAATTGTCGTTTTTTTGTTTTTAGAAATTGTAAACAGGTGATACATTGTTGCATTTTTAAATTTAAAATCAAACACATATTTTGAATTTTGAATCTGAATTTTTTTAGATAAACTACAAAAGAGTACTTATCCACAGCTTTTAAAAAGAGAGTTTTTAAAAAGTCAACTCCCTTGGCATTGCATGCATTTTGTATGTGTAGATTGAAGTTTGATATTACAATTTCAAAAAGAATTTTGAGTATTTTTAAGAAAAATGGCCAAAAGAAAGTTGATAGAAAGGATAATCCAGAAAGAAATTGTTGGACAACTTTCAACGTATGCATAATATTTATAGGTGAGGAGAGGAAATGCGAATTCTGAAGTCAACGAATTGAATTAAATAATCGGATGAGTGAATTTTGTAATGTTGGAAAAGAATATGAATAGCAAAATGAGCAAAGCAGCCAAGGCATAACTTGAAAGAATAGCAAGGAATCCAAAGAACATAAGATTCCTTTTTTTACTTTCCATTTCAACAACCGATTTTGAAACCCAAACAATAAGTCTTTTCGTTCTATGATCCTTTTTTCTTTAAAAAAAATTGTGCTTTTCATCTTGTTGGGTTGCATTGGTTCATGTAAGTATCGATTTGTTGAGAGAAATGGGGTAAAAAGAGAAGAAATATATATATAGAGAGATATGGGTCATCGTAAAAATTCTATCATCATTTATTTGGTATCATGATGATACATTTTTAAAGCAAATCCTGAAGAAAAAGAGAGACCCAAAAGAGAAATTTCAGTGGATGGGTTTGTTGAGCTGATTCTCCCTCCACCCAACCATTGATCGCCACACCACAACCCACCCATTTGGCTTCTTTCGCTTTGTTTTTCCTTTTTCCTTCTTTTCTAAAAGAAAAAGCCATAATTTCAGTCGGTCGTCGTTTCAGTCCGTCAGTGACTGTGGTGGGGTAGTTTAGATTTGTTCCAATTGACGACAGTGGCAGTTGGATGAAGAAGTAGACCCGGAAAACAGAAGGAGCAGGCGAAGCTAACAAATGGGTTTGATCAGTAATCGAGTGGAGCGAAGTGAAATCAAACCAGGCGACCACATTTACACTTACAGAGCTGTTTTCGCTTACTCCCATCATGGTACTTCACTTTATATTTCTTCCTTCCCTTTTGGATTTTGAGATTTTTTTTGTGAGGAAAATGATCTGAATTTCTCTTATCTGCTCATTTCTGTTTCTGGGTTTCTTTTGCTCTAGCTGATTTTGCTCTTGGATTTTAGTTTTCCCTTGCGCTTGATAATGGATTTCTGGGAATAGATCATATTATGTGTTGTTCATAGTTCAGCATTTTTGTTCCAGCTACTATGTTGCTGATGTGAATGTGATGCATATTGACTGTGTTTGGTTTCACTGTAAGTGCATTTTTTGTTTGTTTCTGGAAGTTCACTATAAGTTGTGTGTTTCATTCCATCAGAATGCTTTATAGGGATCCAATTTCAAGATTTGTTTTATTATGTTTTCTTTCGGCTGGATATTGATTGCTTTATCTGTTCTTGCAAATTTCAGCTTGTTAATGCTTTCTCATTCCGAGTCATTATATCAAAAGCTGATTGTTTAAGTTTATTACACTAGAATAAGGACCATAGAATTCCACCTCTAATGTGCCTTGAAGATTTTTTTTAAGAGTGGGTGTCTTTGTTATTCAATTAATGATCATAATTGATTTTGCTCTGAAGCAGGAATCTTGTATTACAGTTGGAGTTTTCTCCCAATCTTTGTTAATTAATGTGCCACAAGCACATTTGCGTACTTGAACAGTTCCGTTGTGCTTTTTTGTAAGCCTTGCTTCATTCTTGTTAAGTATCTTAATTTTGTTTTCGTGCTGAATGGTTTTCATTTTTTGCGTTCCAACCTAGAATTCTCTTAGATCACTCTAATCAGACGTTGACAGAAATTTTGAAAGGATACTTTGGTTAGACTTTTCTTCTTACATTACATGGTTCGTCTCCTTTTCCGGTGGTTGATTATTTATTAGTTAGTCTTTCATTTCATATCTCCAACTATATTGTTTGGCCCATGTTCATGTAGGTTAAGTTTATTATCTTTTACCAAATGGTTGTTGCCTAGTAGCTTAGCATTAAAAATCTGATAAAAATATCTCTGCTTGAGTTTTACTATTATTCTGAACTAATGTAGAACTCTCCTTTATGCAGTTCACTCTGAGTTGTGGTCTGGGATTCCAGATTATGTAAGGTTTATACAAATAGAAATTTTCATTTGAAATTTTAACTTGTTAGAATGAAATTTTCCGAACTGCAATGCATCTGTTGAAATGATGACGTCTGAAGTTAATTTTGAAATTCATTGAACTTGTTACCGCAGATATTATAAATTTAAAATTCCAGTTGAAGCAAATCTATTTCAAATGTTCTTTTCCTATTGATGGTTTTGAGAAGTCCAATTATTTGACTTATGTGCACAACCGCATTTATAATTTTACTTGCAATTCTATTTGACTAAACATTACAAGACAGGAAATCTCAAACTGACACTACATTCTAAAATAAGCACTACCATAAAGTTTTCATTTTCTATCTTCTTCCACCGTGTTCTCCATCCAGGCATTTTTGTAGGGGGAAGCAAGGTTGTGCATTTTAGACCTCAGAGAAACTTGAATTCAAGCACCGACACTCCTGATTTCTATGATTCAAGTTCAAGCAATCCATCATCCTGTCCAATTTTCCCCGACTGTGGATTTAGACAGCCAAACAGTGGGGTAGTCCTTTCTTGTCTGGACTGCTTTCTGAGAAATGGATCTCTTTACTGCTTTGATTATGGAGTCCCCCCATCAGTTTTTCTTTCCAGGGTAAGGGGTGGCACTTGCACCACTGCAACATCCGACTCATTCGATATGGTTATTCATCGAGCAATGTATCTTCTTCAAAATGGATTTGGAAACTACAATGTGTTTCAAAACAACTGTGAAGATTTTGCTCTATATTGCAAAACAGGTCTTCTGATAGTGGACAGGCTTGGGGTTGGAAGAAGTGGTCAAGCTTCTTCTGTCATAGGTGCTCCCTTGGCTGCCATTCTTTCCTCTCCTCTAAAGTTGCTAATGCCAAGTCCTGTAGGCATGGCAGTGATGACAGCTGGAATGTACAGCATGAGTAGATACGCGACTGACATTGGTGTTCGAACTGATGTGATTAAGGTGGCAGTGGAGGACTTGCCTCTTAATCTCGAGTCTTTCAGTAGCGAAGATGAAGATGAAGATGATGAAGAAGAAGAAGAAGAAGAAGCACCCACCACTAAGAAAAAGGACGATTCTAAAATGCTTGTGGCCAGGTGATTTCAACTCCATTTTCTGGTCGATGGAGCTGCTTCATAAAAATTAATTGATTCCGTGCCAGGTATACAAAATAGCGACATTGCGGTTCAAACCTCAACTCCAAATTGCTAATCTTCTTTCCTTATTATAGGTATGTCTTGTGGTTGCACACTGTTATTTTATCCTGTATGAAATTGGTGTGTGGACTAGCCTGATCATTAATATTTGGTAGTTGGTCAGCTACATCACTGTCAAAATCTATCTAATGGATGCACAGACTCACAACCAACATATGTCTGTCTTCATTAGACTTGGATGGTTTGTTTTTGTTATTTTGACAAAATGTTTGATTCATGTGATTCTATCTTACCATCAGAAATAAAAAGCTAGACTAATGAGACTTCAAGATTCGGTATCGATGAGGAAACCGTGCACATCTGTTGAGTTTATCACTCATTAATCTGTTGAAAACTATAAAGATAATCTGGGGGGTGGGGTGTGCCTAAATGGCTGGGGATTCTGTCTTGAATCTAAAGTTAGAATAGTGAATGATTGTCTAACTAGGAAGAAAAGGAAACCATATCTTTGGACAATCCTAATATGGATTAGAGAATTAAAGTCTCTCAGAACAGCCAGTTTGTTCAAAAGACAACTGTTATAATCTGAATATAAATATCAATATATATATTCTTTGCTTTTCTCTTCTGTTTCTTCTCTGTTATATAGCGTTTATATCAGTTTTCATAGATTATCATTGATGCACCACATGTAACCTGCTCCACATGATTTGTTATATTTGAACCCAAAATAATAATAAATAAACAAATATTGAATATACCAAGCTTTATCGATGATTCAAATAGGTTAAATTACATTTTTGGTCCTTTTGGTTTGGAGTTCTATAACTTTATAAGTAAAAATTCAGTCCCTATGATTTGATAAAGTTTTTATTTATAGTCCCTATGACGAAACTATTCATGAGAGTTGTATCAAACCACAGGGACTAAAATCTAATTATAACTCATTCAAATATTATCATTGGTTTCATTTCAACAATTGAATCGTTGATGAAATTTTTAAGATTAGTAGTAGAGGTCTAATATACACAGCTACGTTTGGATTGATTATATACATCACTTTAATGTGATATTTAAAAAAGTGCTTCTTGATTTTGAAAGATCTATGGTATGTTTTTCTAAAAAATGTAGTATTTTGATTATAATAATAGAAAGAAAACCCCTTGTATGTTATTATTCACTTTCAAGGCTAAGCCAACTTGATGCTTCTTGAAGATGCCTTTGCTTTTTAATCCTCAATTGAACCATCAATCTCCTTTCAACCCTTCTTTTCAATAGCATCATGTGAATTCTTTGCAATTTGCTTATATATTTATAAGCACTTTTTTCCCCAACAATGCAAAATTGATTAAACCAAACTTAAATGCTACTGTAATATTAAATACCACGAAATTGATTGGTCACACACACACCTTCGATTGAAATCTTAAGCCAATCTAAGCATATTTCAACTAAGTTAGGCATATATTCTCGATCAAAAAGTCAAATAAAAATGTTTTCATTCACATTTTGCTTCCTAACTCCCTAACAAATCTATACCTAAATTCTTTAATTTTAAACGTAAACTCTTTACAACTAACTCGATCAGTTTGAAGATCAATCAGATTCTCCGTCCATTAAAAACTAAGTCTCCTCTTATTCTCTATTTATATATTAATTAAAGTTATTTTAATTGGTTTAATTGATATATCAACAATTAATTATTAGTATTTAAGAGGTGTCTAATCTTTTTTTATTAATAGAAAATGAAATAAAGGGGTAGATGAAAGGGCTGAAATTGACACCAAGGTTAATTAGGTTGATTGTTTCCTAATACATTATTATTTTAAGACTATAAATTTTAAAGAAATATTATTAAGATGTATTTTTGTTTATTTACTTTGAGACTTAGTTTAATTTAAAGATCAATGTACTTTTGAAGAAAATCTTAAATTTAATTGGTTTATTATTACTTTTCTTTAATATAAAAAAGTTTATGGCTTATTAGCATTTCCTAGTTATTATTTTATCAATTATGAAAAAAGAAATTATTATTAAAACTTAAAGGATAAAATTTAATATTTATTGAAATATATAGAACAAAATTGTAAAAAAAAAAATGAAAAATGATATTTTTACAATTTTTATTTTTGAAAAAGGGAAAATGTAAGGAATAAATCCTCATAATTAGACCTAAAATTTATTAAGAAGAGAGTTGGGGCGGTGTATAAGTGTGGTTTATAGTGGTTTGATTTATTATTATCATCAGAGCTTTTGTTACCAATTTTAAGCTCTGTTTTCCGATCATTGGCATTGGCCAAACCCCACCAAGAAAAAGAGAGCAAAAAAAAAATAATAAAAAAAATCCATCCCTAGAAAAGAAAGAAAAAAGCTATCTGGGTTTCGTTTGTAATTTTTTGAACTACTGAGTACGCGATCAAACGCTTCAATCTTGTTTCCAAAATTTCATCTTTTTTCTTCTCAGTCAAATCCCATACGGAGGTTGGAATTGGAATTAGTGTTTTCTAACAAAATCAGAATCTGGGTCGATGGCTAATCTCTATGTCAAGGCTGTACCTCCGGCGGATCTGAATAGGAACACAGAATGGTTTATGTATCCCGGTGTTTGGACAACCTATATTCTCATTCTCTTCTTCGCTTGGCTTCTCGTTCTCTCTGTATTTGGCTGCTCTCCTGGCATGGCTTGGACCGTCGTCAATCTAGCTCATTTTGCTGTATGTGCATCCCTTTTTCTGTCTTTTTTTGGGTCTGGGTTTTTATTGTTTTCCTGTGATTTCATCATTGGGTGTGCGATTGTTGTTGACTTGTGCAATATTCATTTATTGGGTCATTTCTGCGGCTTGTTTTTGGTGTTTCTGTATTGTTTGGTGCTGCTATACTCCCCTTCAATTTAATCTTTTTGTGGATGCTGGGAGAGGTTTCATTTGGTTGATTTTGTCTTAACAAAACAAATACAGTCAACTGTTGTGGCTTTGTGATTTCGGTTTTGTGTTTACGCTTGTTTTGATAATTATGTGCTGATTGCACTTGCATGTAAGTAATTTTGATACGGAAGAGATTCTTTTCTTATCTTCGATTTCTACTGTTTCAGATGTTCGTCTTCGGATTCTTGTGTAGAGGGCTATGGTAGATAATATCTCTGATTTCATAACCTTTTTCTATGATTGTTATGTTATAGACTATTGTTTAGTTTAGTGACACTAAAATTGTTTGAGGAAGCAAATGGGAGAAATGCTATTAGAGATGTTTGAAAAAGACCATATGCTTTTCAGCTTTATGTTTGATGTATAACCATATACGTTTCTTATGTGTAAATGTGGATCTTTCTGGATTAAGAGGCTGTGAACTCTGTCTACTATTGACTCGGACATGCCTACTTCAATGCCTGATTGCCTCCCCTTTCCAGAGAGCTAGTGATCATCTTAGAATAATTTAGAGCGTTCTTTGCTCCATTCTTTGAAGTTGATGTGCTCTATTTCTTTATATAAATGATGGAAAGGGGTGTGTCTTTTACTTTCAGGTCACTTACCACTTCTTCCATTGGAAGAAAGGGACACCATTTGCTGAAGACCAGGGGATCTACAACAGGTTGACATGGTGGGAGCAGATTGATAATGGAAAGCAGCTTACGCGCAACAGAAAATTCTTGACCGTTGTTCCCGTGGTGCTGTAAGTTGTTTATCATATGAGTCAACCTATGTACTATTTGACTCTGAGATCTTATTTCAAACTGCTTTTATTTGAGTTGTTTTTTACCATTTTATTTTACTGAACTCCTAAGTTTGAGTGGCCTATGGAACATCTTGCTTATACTTTGCATATCTTTGACACTCAATGTTTTTCTATGTTTTATTCTACATTGTTTAGGTGTTTTTTTTTTTCAGCATTCATCTTTATTGGTTTTCTGATGATTGATTGGAAAATTCTACTGACTAAATTGTCTTTCGAATCGAACTCAACATATCTAGGCTTGCAATTCTAGGGATTATTTCTGAAGCTTACAAATGTTCTTGCTGGCAAACTTGTGAGCTATGACTTAGGTAGCCAATGATCTTATCAAGCTTTGGATTCTGCTACCTTCTATTCTTATCTTTCTTGTAATTTTTTCTATTACTTTGCAAGGATATTGATAACTGATAAGATGATGGCTGGTGCTGCCAAATTTTGAAATCTTTGAGTTTTGCATATCTTCATATTTTCATTAGAGGAGGTAGTGGGGTAGATCAGTTCTCCTTAGTTGAAATCAAACTGGGCCAGCAAATTTGATCAAGCAAAGTGGGGTGCGCTCCACTTTGATTCTTTGTGTATTTTAACAATTTGGTTGGGTTGAGATTTGAACATCTAACCTTTTAATTGAGTATATGTGTCTTAACCGGTTAACTATGCTCAAGTTTGCAGTATTTTAACAATTATTGGCATGAGCTTGGCCTTTATCTGCTTATTACCCGTTAGTTACATTTTCTTTCATATCCAATCCATAAAAAATTCAATTCAATCTCCAACACTAATCTAGGGCCTAATAAATGTTACAATTTTGATTTCCTACAACCTAGTAAGTCTTGGAAACTAGACATCTAACTTGTTGGAGTTCAGTAAGCCTTAGTTACAACATAGATTCGAAGTTTATAAGTGTTGTCTGAAAGAACTATTGAACCTGAATTTAGGGAAAAATTGATAGAACTGAGAGTGACAAATGTATTAAATGGTCAAGGAAAAAATGAGGGACAAGAAGGAAAGTGCTTGAGTGGTTGTCCTATTTCGCTTATGAACTCTAAACCCTAACTTGAGACAATGTTCAACTTGCCACCATACTTGAGGCACTCTGAAAAGCTCAAGAGTCAATTGAAAGGCAAAGATGCATCGTACCAAAAATTAGTTACAGAACCTGGTTAGTAAATAGTAAAATGAGTCAGCTTCTTCTTCTTCTTCTTCACTGAAAAAAAAGGAGTCAGAAAACACTTTGAAGAGAAACTAAGTGGCCTAAAGAGGGACAACCTAAAGGGCAAGGGAACAAGAAGTCCACTCTCTGAGGTGAGAGGTCACAAAAACACTTTCCAATCTAAGTGGATAGTGAAAGCGGAGCTACTTTGTTCCCAAGGAGTTTTTAAACCCCATTGTGGGTCCCACAACTTATTAACTCTCCCTTCCTACTGTAGGCTCCACAACTTAGTAACACCAACTACATGAACAAATTAACTCCTCCCATTATGAGCCTCATGTCACCCCTACCTCCCTCTCTATCTCTTTATCTCCTCCCTCTCCATTTTTTTTTTTGCATCGTCTTTTAATTTCTTTATTTAAAATTTGTCGTTATTTACTTTTTTAAATAAAGCTACTCCAAATTTTTTTTCTTGGAAGGTATAAAGCTACTCAATTAGAGACCATGAACTCACTACTTCACTAGATTCTCGTTTCCTTCGTGGGCATTGGCCATGACGTTTTTTTGTAATTACTCGTTAGGAATTACTTTGCTTGATTGGAAGTTGTTTCTTTAGGTTGCCTCCATCTATTGTCGGCTTTCTTTTTGTATATCCTTGTATTTTCTTTTATTTTTTTAGAAAAATCTATGAAAGCCTGCTAAAAAAGGTCACAAAGTAATTAAAGGAATCATATTTACTTTGATTCTATCCTTTCTTTCCTTCTCTAGGAGACGTGTCCAATTTTTCAATAAACTAGACCACCTTCATATGGAGAAATCTATGAGTACTGTTGGAAATGAGAGACTAGTGGAGTGTTTATAGTCCCAAGGATATTTGTGTAATTTACTGTACCTTAGTTTTATTTCCTTTTTTGTTAGGGCTTATTATAGCCTATATATATTCTTCCCTCTTGTACTCTTTTGATAATTAGAAAATAATAAGAGCGACTTCTATCGTGGTTTTTTCTCCTTGTAGTAGGGTTTTCCACGTATACCTTGTCTTCTTCTTTTCAATAAGTACTATTTTGAATGTTTCTTTTATAACCAAGTAGAGGATAGTTTGGGTGTGGCATCTAGACTTTGATAATGCTGGATCTCGTAACAGAAACAATTCTTTGGGCTGAGCTATTTTGAGAATGCACTCCAATGAAGATTAAGTTCTTCCCTTGAACTCTTGCTCTTGAGGGCATTAATTCTATATTTAAAGAAGGAATCGTCACTGCTATACTTTTCCCCTTGCTGTGTATGATATGTTACGATTTTCAAATTTTACACAGGCCTTTCTGGGTATTGTGTATTTTTTATGTTGATGGCTTCTTATTATTTTATACTTGTTTTGTATGGTTTCATATAAAAAAAAAAAAAAGGAAAAAAGGATTATTTTATACTGGTTCCATTTGAGCAACTTTTATTCTGAGATTTTATACTTGAAGTTGCTTCAGATTCGATGTTTGGCTCCTAGCTAGGTTCATGTTTCTCTCTAGACATTAGTTTCAAATAATTTAGGGAGAGGGAGCATAGTGAGATTTTGTCTTTGGCTAGATTTCATGTGTCCTTTTGGGCTTCAAATTCGAAGAACTTTTGTAATTATTCCATTGGTAACAATTTACTTAGGTGGTCTCCCTTCTTTTGGTGAGTATTTTTTTTCCTCTCCTTTTGGAAGGAAACATAACTTTTTCATTGACATAATGAAAATAGCTATTGCTTAAAAATAGGAGGAAACAATATAAAAAATACATTAGCACATAAAACCAACAATAACAAGACTATCCATCACTAGAGAAGAGGCTAGCTAGAGAATATAAAACACTCCAATTTAAACATATATCTTGAATAGAGAAATTAACAAAAGTTTAAAAGAACACCAAGTAGAGATATTTATTTGAGCAACTTCAAAGCGATCAAACCATTGAAAGGATTTATCAGGGAAGACCCTTTAGTTTCTTTCCTGGAATCCTTGGCGAGTATTAATAGCGATGATACGGAATTCAATTTTCCAAATGTTTTGGAGCAAGATAAGATTTAATCTGATGATGCTATTGATGGTCCTTACTAAACCTTTTTTGAGAAGATTCTCTCTCCGTCTAAGAGTTTGAGGCCTTGAGGTTTAATAGATAAATGCGTAGGACGTCTCTGAAGATTTCTTTTAGAATTGTTGAAAATTCTATTTTCCCACTCTAACCTTGACTCTCTCGATACTCTACAAAAACCATTAAAATCGTGGCCAGAGAAACATTAGAACATCAACAAAAACAACAGCTGTACCTCGGAAGAAGTTATGTTTATATGCATGGGAGCAAGAGAGACCATCAGGGTCGAGAATAAGTTAGATTATTTGTATAATTTAAATTAATTGTAGTTTACTTGTATAATTTAATTAATTGTAGTTTAGTGGTTAATTTAAATTAATCAGTTAATTGTCTTATTTCTTTGAGAGGTTTTAAGTTGTTACACTACATCAAGGGGTGAATTAATTTACCTTGTGTGGCTTGGACTTTGTCTAATACCTTTAATTGCTGTATCATCTTTCTTCTTAAGACCATACGAACTGAACTTCGGAAATACATGGGGTCTTCCAATTTTCTGTCTCTGAGTGTTCATACCGCCCAAACTCAGTGACCATATAACAAGTTTGCACCTTTTAGACATAATTTTTTTGTAAAGGATCTTGCTATATGGAGTTTACAGATACGAAACTCATGTCGGAAAATAGAAGTGTTTCAATCTGAATGACTGGCCTAATCCTTTATAAGTGTTTTTCCCTCGGTACTTCTATTATGTTCATGCTTAAAGATGCATAATGGAGTATGCTTTTTTCTTCGAATGCTTCGGTGAAAAAGTGTGTACTTATATTCCTCAATGTAATCAGCTGTCAAGCTATTAGACATTCCATGAATGCTTTGGTAATTATATCTTCTCAATAACTAAATCATTAAAGTGGAAACTTCATTCATGTTTTTCTTCTTATTCTACAGGTACTTGATAGCCTCGCACACAACTGACTATCAACATCCAATGTTATTTCTCAACACTCTTGCAGTAATTGTACTAGTTATTGCAAAGTTTCCCCATATGCACAAGGTACGTATCTTTGGAATCAATGCCGACAAGTGAAGCTCACATCAAGAAATTTTCAGTTCGACTTGCCAAAAAGCTTCTCGTCCTTCTGTCAATCTGGTAAAATGTTATATCTCTGTATAGTAGTTGGGACCGGAAGGATACTGAAAAGTTAGTAGTTTTTTCTTTTCTTTTTTTCTTTTTCTTTTTTGTACCGACTGCTTGTTCCGCCTGTTGCTTAATGAATAAGTAAATGCAATTATCTTTTTATACAGTAGAGAAATGTGATGCATTTAAGTTTCACTGTTCTTATAAAGTATTTTTTGGGACAACACAGTTCATAGTTCTTATATGTTATTTCTCCTTGTGTTATTTTTGGGACAACAAACTTCATAATTCTTACATGTTATTTCTCCTTCTTGTGTTGCTAGAATTTGTACTTCTATAGACCAAAACTCCACTTGGGAGTCAGATTCTCACTCTTTCCTTATAGACCCTGGTTATAAGAACCTTGATCTACGTCACATTCCTATTAACTGAACAGAACCAATTATGTTGACTACAAAAAGTCAACAGGAAGAAGGGAATGGAAAATTCGATTAAGTTAGACATGAACTGTACCCATGTTTCAGGCATGGGACTGTGAAGTGTCTGATAGCTTCCATTGAAATAAAATTACTTTGGGTCCATCTAAGAACTTTGGTAGTAAGTACTAAGTTGAAGCTTCTTAGGCATGCAGTGTTTAAGATGAGAACAGTAATACAGTAAACATTGATTTGGTTAATGCATGCGCAGGTGTAAAGCCAGTTGGTAAAAGTGTCGTCTTTTTAACTGGAACAGGTAAAGAGTAAAACATGAGATTTACTTGAGTAAAAAGGTAAAAGATACCTTTTATCTTCTTTGTTTGTTTCTGTGTTATGACTTTTGGTGTGCTGCATTGAGCTTTTTACTGGAAGTGGAGTTGAGTTGATGAATGAAACTCAATTATCTTCATCATTCTTTTACTTTACTTTACTTTACTTGTGTCCCACTCATGTTTCCTTTAAATTTGACTCTCTTTTATAGACATCATCAATAATACTTATAATGCACACACAAGACAAGTATTGCTTTATAAGTCTACCCTCTTTTATTTTTTCTTTTTAAATTTAAACTATTTCATTTTCAATGCCATTTTTTAACTCATTTATTTTCAATTATGATTTATCTATATTTGGAACCTAATAGTTAAACTATATTAATATTGACATATATGACAATACAATTTAACTTTGATAAAATCAACCATTTATGTCATGTTTGATAACTTTTATTTTTTATTTTTTATTTTTATTTATTTATTTATTTATTTTTTGTGTGTTTTGATTTGTTTATCTGGAGATTAAGCTTATAGACCAGTTTTGTCTATAGATTCCTTTTAATCCATTTTTAGGTATATTTTCAAAATTCAAGTTGAGTTTTGAAATTTCTTAAAAAATATATATTAATTTTATTTTATTATTATTATTTTTTTTTTGAATTTGGTCGATAAGACAAATAAGAAATATGAAAATGTTTTTGGTCGGTCAAAAATTTAGGGGACAAGTGGAATATGTCTACTTTTTCAAATTGAGGTTTTTTAATTTTTGCTTATGTCATATCATGGTGAAATTATCATAACGGACCATTTTACATATGGATTAAGATCCAGCTCGCTCTCTAGCTCCTCTCTCTCTCGCCCTTCCTTGTCTCAATCTCGCTCTCTTGTCCCTTCTTGAGGAAAACTCGTAAATCAGACACCCTAAGTTCACGTCCCTCGTCCTTGCTCTCACCCTACTTTTGAGTAAAATGCCACATATTAGGCTAGTGAAAAAAAATTGATTGACCCAACAAACTAAACTCACACATTTGATGCTCCAACGACCTATTAGATCCCTTTTTGACGACCCACGACCTCTCCGATGAACCCAATGGGGAACAGAAAAGGGCAAAAGAAGATTCATTTTAATTTTTTATAATAAGGTTACCCCAATTTTCCCCTTTCTATCTGGCTGATGGCTCTTGATATGTAAGCAATCTTATTGATATCATAAAAATGATTTATTTAATTTGTAATTAGTAGCCAACTGATAAAAACATTTTTATTATTTGCTCTTTTTGCAATTAATTAACTTTTAACCTTTCATTCTCTCTTATTGATACAAAACATTTTTCATTTTGTTATTATAACATTATCACTTAATTTCATTTAATTTTCTATTTTATTTACCGCCAAATCTTCCATGTGAAAAATGCATTTAAAGTTTTACAATATCCTAAGTCAACTTAATTATGAATTATGATGATAAATTCAATTTTTCAAAGTATTCCACTTTTATTATACAATGGGTGTCTTTAATATCATGGTGATATTATATTATTATAAAATATAATACCATACAAATGATTAATTAATAAATAATAATAATAATGAAAATAAAGGCATTGCTTTTTTGGTTTTCTTTAATTATGAAATAGATTGGTCCAATAAAATTAGAAACAAATAGAAAGAGTTTTCATAATTATAAATATCAATAAGTGTAAGCTTCCAGGGATAAAGTAAATATTTAAAATTAAAAAAATTATTCACCATAATTAGGAGTGGAAGAATCATTATGATTTCCAATTCTAAATAATTAAATACAAACAACTTTCCCTACAAATAATAATATAAAAACAATCTTTTTATTATATTTTTTTTATTTTCAAAACCATCATTATCTCCATGTGTTAACTTAATATATTCTTTTAATCACTATCTTTGGTTAGTCGAGTTAGGTATACGGTTCGATCGAATTCGAAAAATTCAAGTTCGTTGGATTAATTACGTGAAAGACTTTAACGTTTATTGAATTGGGTCGTTGGGTAATTATTATTTTTTCTTATTAATATAAAATGCTATATTATACTATGCATTACGAGACCTAGTAACTTGAATATTATAAAACTCGAATACCAAATACAAACTTAAAAACAAAGATAAACTATCGTAACATTCCCAAAAGAAAAAAATTTCACAAATTCACAAAATTACATTTGGCTATAAATAAAAATTGTAAACTTTTGTATCAATGCAGATGTCGGAGAAATTATCGATCAATTTTACTTGCTTGTTTTATTTTTCATTTTATCATTAATTTTGATATAAAACTATGGTAGACAATAATAGAGGTATTCATGACAAGCTGGTCGACATCGATTTTATCGCTCATATTGATGCCAACTACTGATATGATTTTTAGATCAATTTTCGTTGATTTTAGAGACATTGATGCCGCTATACATCATGTAGTTTCGATAAAAATAATCGTCAAAATATATTATTCAATGAGACATAAAGCTTACGACTATATATCTCGTAGGTTATAATAATCGTTGGATATAAGCTCAATATTGCTACATGTAATTATGTATAAAAGCCAAGAGAAAGAGAGAGATGATCAAGATATAGTTAATAAAGAGAAAAATGATACATAAAAAGCACTTTGTTAGTGAGAAGTGTTTTTTATTTTTAGTACAAGAACTTCAAACCAAATAAAAATCAAAACCCAAACCCATATCCAAATCCAAAAAATAAAACAAAATACAAAATAGAAATTAAACCAAAGAGATATCAATCAGAAAGCCAAGTTTAATAATTTCATACACTAATTTGTTTTTTTTTTTTTAATATCCGGTGTAAATTACTTCTCATAATTATTATAAAAATTAAAAATCTCTCTAAATATTTCTACCACGGCGGCCCTCCACCAAACATTCCATTCCAATATCCATTATTACCGGAATTCTCTTCCACGGCCGCCGTCTCACGTCCCGAATACGGCATCAAATTCGGTATATAACAACCAAATCCTCCGTGCCCGCCGTTTTCCATAGCCGTCGTAGCCTCCGCCGTTGCAAACCCCAAATTCAGATCATGCGCTTGATACACCTGCGGCTGCGGCTGAGGGTGGTGAACCGAACCAGACCCAGAAACCGAACCCGGCGGTTTCCTATTCTTCCTGGACCCTCCTCCGACCGGAATATTCCTAAGAGAACCGCCCTCCGTCCAATACCGGCGGCAAGATTTGCAAAAATACCTCGGCTGTGTGAGACTATAATTGTTGTAGTAACAAAATTTTGTGTTGCTTGATTTGCATCTTGGGCAGTTCAATTGCTCTTGTGGCCTTCCTTTTCCCTTCAACCCTCCACCGGCACCGCCTCCACCGCCGTTGCCGCCGGACTCCATCATAGCCTCCATTTTTTGGTGGTTTTTTTTTCCAAATCTTTCAACTAATGAAACAAAACCCACAAATTATCGAGTAAGAAAAGCAGATATTTGGAAGCAAAATTGAAACTTTTTTTTTTCTTTTTTTTTTGATAATCAAAGGTAATTAATTGTTGTGTGCATGCCCATAAGAAAGAAAGAAAGTACCTTTGTGAGGAAATTGGAAGTACTTTAAGCAAGAAAGAATGTTTTAGGTTGTTTGTTTGTGTAAACCTTTTGTGTCGGTTTGTTTCATTTTCAAAATTAAAAATAATTTTTTTTTGAGACGAAGTGTGTTTGTTTTGACGAATTGTACCCACTAACTAAGATCGTCAACTTTTTTTTTCTTCTTTTAAATAATTATATATGTTTTTTTGGTCTTATTCTATGAATCCCTATGGATTTTTAGGGATTATTATTTTTATTATTATTATTATTTTGTCGAGTATTAACTAAATAGTTAAGAGAATGCATGTCAATTATCCTTCGTCATTAAATTATATAATTTTTTACGTCTATGAACAATTTCGTGTTTAATATAGATCTCTAAACTTAAAATTGTCTAATAAGTTTCTAAAGGTTCAATTTTTATAAAATAAATTTTGACCTATTTCAATTTCTTAAAAATTAATAAATCAAATTTGAAATTTATGTGTAATTAAACAATATAATAAAAGTTTAACAACTAATTGAAAAAATTTCAACTTTATTGACTGAGATATTAGACAAAATAAAAAAATAAAAAAATTATTACACATTTTTAAGAGTTATTCCATTATTAAATAGACACAAAATGCCCTTGAAGTTTATGGACTCCATCTAATTTAACCTATTTAATTTAAAAATTTTGGTGGGAAATTAAGAATAGTGTGAATCCTATATAGTGGGTTTCTACTTTTTGACCAAAGAAATTCTTAATAAATAATAATAATAGTAATAATAATAATAAAAAGGAAGTGGGCTTTGATTCTTTGTTGTTTTGCTTTTATTATTGTATTCATCTCGTTTTTTGATTGCTCAACCTCTCTATTCCAACTTTATATTTATTTATTTATTTTTCTGTATTATGGGAGAGTTTGTTAATTAGACTGGTTTTATAAGCAACTGAGATTGCTGATTAATCTACAACCTAATCCCATTAATCTTCATTCTTATTGGTCATTAATAATATTGTTTTCAACGTTGTTTAAATTAATAATTAGTCTTTAATTTACTTTGCATTAAAGCTTCTTCATCCAAAGAGCCATGCCCCTTGGATTACTTAGCATTTTTCAATGAAAATCCTAAATACGTAAATAGAATTGGGTAATTACTATATATTATTATTATTATTATTCGGGAGTAAGAAGAGGGAAAGAAGAGAGGAGAGAAAATATTAAAAACATATTTTTTTTATCCAATTCATTTGAATTTTGCTGCATCATTATTTAGTATATTAAATTAATGATTTTATTAGGAGAGAGGCCTTTTAAACCACCCCTTAGAAACCAATTGCACACATTTTTTAAAATTCATGGACAAAGAATGTATTTTTCTCTAAATTTTACAAGTCAAAATGAGCATAGCTTAATAATAAAAGAAATATTTAATAAGTTATTAAATTTCCAAATTTGTATTAATAATTTATGAATAAATTTTATCAGTAAAAGTGAGATAGCTTAATTAATTGAAATGTGTTTTTCATCGTTTTGCTACATTAAAAGAGAATTGATTGTCATATATTCATACAATAAAAAAGAAAAAAAAAAAGGAGGCGTAAATTAATGAAAAAAATAAAAACAAAATTATGAATTTGTAGCATGGATGGGATGGGTGGGGCCCAAGGAATGCGCGTAGGGATTGAAGACAATCTTTGTGTTTGGTGTTGTTGGGTTATCTTTTCCATGAAAACGACTCTTTTTAGATAGGAAAAAATTGCTTTTGCAATTGCTACTCCTTGGCTTTATCCGATATGACATATACATTTCCATACAATTTTTTATACATTAATCTTCCATATACCTTCTCAAACCCTTTGCATTCTCTCGACCACCCAAACAAGACTCGAACTTGTTGTAGGCAATTCAAATAAGACTCGAACTTGTTGTAGCTTTTAAAACTAATTGTAACGATAATTTGAAAAAAAATTAATTGTAATATAAAATGAAATAAAAGCAATTATGTTAGATGATAACTGTCACACTTAGTTAGTAACAAATTATATCGACTATTTTTGTAGTTATATCTTATATTATTTTCGTAGTTATATCTTATATGTATATATATTACCGAAATCTGTAAATGGAAGGAATTGAGGAGTCAGAAAGAAGCATTACCATGTTGAAGCAACCAACATACAACATGACAAACAATCGTTTGATGTGCTGAAAGAAACCAATAAGAAATGGTTAAACTATTGTTTCATTTTGAACTATTAACCGGCCTTCAATTGAAGTTCCTAACCTCGCTTTTTTATGAAGGGAAAAATTGACAATGTTACTATTTTCTCCTAGGTTGATACATTGACAGTCTCTCTTTTCCTGTCTTTCCTCTTCTCACCCTCTCTTCTCCTACTTTTATTTTACAGGAGAAGAAAGGCACTAAACTCAAAGAAAAATAAATCAATAATACAGTAGATGTCTACGTAGGATTATAACTTGGGGTAAGTGAATGAATTAGACATTTGACAAAAGAAATTAAAACCATATCAATAGTCCAGGGACTTCAATCCGCATATCTTACATTTTCCTTTGCTTCTTCTTAGCTGACTTATTTTTGGTTGGTGGCTGCAGTTCCTCTTCCGTAGCTGGAAATCGATCTTTTCCATCTTTCTTCGGCATCTTACCACCACTAGATTGCAACTGAAGTTGCTTTGATTTCATTTTAATCGATTTAACTAATGACGAAAGCTCATACTTCTCTTTCTTTGATGAATCTCCCTCGGTCTTAACAGGGACGTTGCCTTTCACCTCGTCCTCCCCAGACGCTGCAGGTTGTTTTGTGGAAGACTTATCATGCTGACTTTTTGTAGGCTGATATCCGTCACCCTTTTGCTGCTTCAATGCCACTTGACGAACATATGCAGCACTCCTGAAAACAAGAGACTTGTATCTCAGATTAAAGGGAAAATGCTGCGAGAAATTAAATGAACAAGGCACTTTCCCCTGATCGATTCATATGAGGTGTGAGAAAGATATTGTTAGTGCAATTGTCATATATCGGGGATTCAGAAATAAACTGATGTTGCTAATCTTAAGTATTTCATAGTTTTATGTAGTAAATAGTAGTAGAGATACCTTTTGAACTGAGGGTCAGTGGGATCTAACGCAAAGAGAGGTGAATTGAAGAGTGCTGAAAACCGTGGATCATTATAATCAACTGTGGGTATTTTGTCTTCGGCAATATCTTCCTTCCCCTTTTTCTTCTTATGTTTCAAATTGTATCCTTTGATACCATTATCAACGCCATCATCATCAGCAAGTAGCAACTCGAGCTCTGCTCTGCTTGCTTCTGCTGCCCCATCCTCCCCAACATGTTCCCTACCTTTAATACTTTTCGTTCGATCCTTGGCACTTTCTTTAACTGGGGGCTCTTCAACAAAAAAGTCATCCACTTCGTCAACTTCTCTATCAGTGTCACTGCTTTCAGCATCTGATGAGTCTGCGGATTTGTTTTTTGAAGCTATCCTTTTCTCACGTTTTTTCCTCAGATGAGCCTCCCATAATGTCTCGGATTTCTTATCCTTCTTTTCAAGGATGCGCTTGCTTATATCTTCTAAGCCAGTATTGAAAGTCACTTCCATATCCTGACCACCATCCTGCTCGCCGTCTTCATC
The DNA here is from genome assembly GCA_037974625.1 of Cucumis cinereus. Taxonomy (NCBI): domain Eukaryota; kingdom Viridiplantae; phylum Streptophyta; class Magnoliopsida; order Cucurbitales; family Cucurbitaceae; genus Cucumis; species Cucumis cinereus. The sequence continues at coordinate 1,234,126 of JBBPDJ010000020.1, forward strand.
AGATTGAAGTAAGGCACGGTACTTATCTCCTTTCTTACGCTTTTTGTCCACTTGGTCCTCTCTGTCATCACTTTCATCATCACTTTCACTTTCATCAGATGCCAGAAATTCCTTTAGCTCCAAATCAGCCAGCTAAATAAGTGAAAATATTGTCAGTTGGACATAGAACAAGAAATGCTTTTGAGAAATTGCATAGAATCATCGTTTCGCCGAACACAAACCTGATCCACATTGAATTTTCGTTTCAAGGCCTTCACTCTTTGGGGTTCATCCTCATCCCATGAAAGATGGATTTTACTATGCTGCAGAGCTGGAGTATGGAAATTCAGAACTTCATAACTTGAAGGTGCCTGATATATAACCAAAAGATGCTATTAGTTTCTTCCTATTACCTTCCTGACACCACATAATTAACTCTATATGGTGTGCAATTACAAAAGGAAGGAAAGGATTTAAGCCAAGAACAAGTACCAAAAATCATATTGAGTAAATCAAAGAAAATTACCTATAACAAATGATAAAAAAAATATATTTTTAAAAAATTGATTAATGAGACATAAACAACAAATTCAAATTATATGCAATAAGCGCTCAAGATCAGTTAACTGCTTTTGCTTTATTGATCATTCCCTCCTTCCCAACTTCCGCATGGATAACCTTCTGATACCACTTAGTATGTTGGCTTTCGGTTCTCTGTTTTATTTTATGGATATTAATCTCTATTTTAACGTTGCTCTGTTCTTTATGTTTTTACCTTGGTTAAAGATAAGTTACTGTCTAGTTTAGTTACTGTTAGTTAAGGAACAAGGGCTGGTTCTGAGAAATTAATATCCATAAAACAAGAATTGTTTTAAGATCTCAATAACTTCCAACGAAAGATTTCAAGGAATAATACAAGAATTGTTTTTAAGAAAATTAGTTTACATTAACTTCCAACGAAAGCAAACACAATCTCTGTATAAATCCTAGCAAGCTAACTTAAACGGAAGCAAACACAATCTCAATATAAATCCTAGCAAGCTAAATTAAACATTGACACTAATCTTCTTGGTACTTTCTCAAACAGTGTTACTTCGATTACTTTGAAGCTCTTTAATACTAGCTCTTGTCCCAACCATGGCACAAAGGGAGTCGAGCCACAGAGTTCCTGGCCAAGTTAAGAATGTGACTCCAACTTCTCCGATTTTACTGAAATAAATTTTGAATCAATACCCACTGAAAAATATTTTTACTTCAAATCTTGTCATGTTGGATTCATAATTCAATTTTTATTCTTTTGTGAAGGCACATAATAAGTTTTTTTTTTTCTTAACCATGCCTTTTGGCTTAAACCTTTGGATAGAACTAAAAAGAATTTCGCTATCCATATGAAATAAAACTTACCCATGCTATTGATCAACTAACTAGTTTCTCACATTTTGTTTTGCATGTGTTTAAAAATTAGTCTGGAGTATATAAAATCTTTAATATTTTCATCTAAAAAATGGTCATTTCAATATCAAATTATTAAATTACTTGCAATGCATATCAAGGAGGACAGGTAACATTAAATGATCAATATACAAACCTCTGTAGCAATATCCCTAGGAGGGTGTTCAAATTTCATCGAGTCTGGAATAAATCTCAAATCGAGAATATTTGATGACCTTTCAAATTCCACTCCATCACATGTTTTGTAAAGGTAATCAGCTGTGGCAATAGAATCACATTCCACCACAGCATAATAGTACCTGTACAGATGGCACAAATTGCTATCATTAAATGAAAGACGGAGAGGTATATACAGCACACATTTTATTCTACTTAGACCAGACTAAACCTGATGATGAAGTCAATAAAACAAACAGTTTTTATTAAATGGGCAATAAATTTTTTAATACTGATGGCTAAACACAAATCTAAAACCAAAACAAGTAATTAGGTTTTAGGATGAGTTTGCAGCTTGCTGCGGTAAATTATATTTGGCATCTGAAAATGACCAAAATTTGTCTTCACATGGAGAAAATATCCCCACACCCACTTAAGGAATATACTTCACGCTGTACGTCTTAAATAAAATATAGATTCTAACATCTTCAATAGTAACAAAAAATTCAAATGAGCTATAAGTGATTTCCACATGAATATAAACAGCAGCACCAAAGTAAAATACCTTAGCCTACTCATTTCATAAGCTCGCAATTTCTCGTTGTCCATCTCTTCGCCATCATCATCGTCCTCATCACTTTTCTCTTGTTCGTCATCAAACAGTCCAACAGGTCCATGTAATTCTTCTTCTTTCATACGTTGAAGCCCAAACTCAGATGGATAAACTGCCACAGACAATATTTGCCCACCTTTTGGGAGAAATGAGCTTAGTACGACATACAAATCAACAGCCTACATAACATGATTTAACCAAGTCAAGCACAGATAATAAGGCCAGCTATAGAATATCATTATCACAGTTCTAGGGAAGTTTGTGTAAAACTGCAAATAAGACAAGAGATGGACTATTTCAAGGCTTATACAATAAAACAGCTGTTACTTTTCTTTAAATTGACATGCGGCTGAGGAAACCTTTTTACCCTAAAATTATGTTTTGGTGAAGGAAACAAGGCAAACAATAATCACAAAAGAACACTTGGAGGATAACTGAAATCTAATCTAATTGAAAATTAAAGGTTTTGGTACAAAGGGTAATATTATTTGGGGGGTGTGCTTTTAGGTCTCTTCTTTGGGGAATATGGAAAGAAAGAAACAATAGAATTTTTTAGGATAGGTCTAATTCTTTTGATTATTTTTGGACTGTGGTGAATCACACAGCGTCCTGGTGGTGTACAAATTATACATCAGATTTTTGTAACTATAGCCTTTCAATGATTTTCAACATTTGGAAGGTGTTTCTGTGCTAGAGTCTTTTGGGGAGGGCCATCTTGGCCCTTGCCCTTAGGTTGTTCTGGTTTACCCCTTTTGAGGCTTTTCTTTAATATACCTCTGTCTCTTATCTAAAAAAAAAAAAAATTGACCACAACGCCAATAACCTAGGAAGCACAGATACCGACACGCGAAACGGTAACATGCCATTTTAAAAAAAAAGTAGGACACATCACGTCAGGGACACGTTAATTTTTTAGTAAAAAAAATTAATATATGTCATGCATATAAACATATTGTGAAATATTCTAATTAAAAACATCAAAATAACAAGTTAAGAACAATACAATTCATGAACATGATGACAATAGATAAGATGACCACTCGAGTCACCATAAGACATAACAAGTTTTAGTAATTAGTTCAACACAACAAAAGTTACAAAACCAAAATAAAATCAAAGAACATGTCTTCTTCATTCTTCTCTAATGTCCTCCTGACAATCCTGAGGAGAAAGAAATAGTGGTTGGCCAAAAATATTTTGTTGAAAGAAAAAATGAGTTGTGGACAACTTTGGGGAAAGAAAAAATAAAGTAAAAGAAGGATAGAAAGAAACCACCAAGGAACACGACAACGTTGGGGAAAGAAACCAGCGGTGAGAAGGTTGGGCAGTGACCAGCGTGCAGGTTAGGGCGGTAGAGGTTTGGGAGGCGAGAAAAAGGGAGCAGAACGAAGGTGGACAAATGGCGTGAAAAGTTGAAGGGTTGAAAACAAAAAATAAAATTAAGAAAAACCCTAAGAATGGTTGGGTCGGGCCTAATGGGCTTTTTCTTATCAATTTTCATTATTTTTTTTCAGCCGTGTCTCACCCCGTGTCTTGGCGTGTCGGGGCCGGGTCAAAAATTAAAAATTAAAAAATAAAATAATTGACACTCCAACTGGCGTGTTCGAGACGTGTCGGGGCGTGTCAGTGTCGGAAATGTGTCTGACACTGACACTTGGCCATCTCAGGAGTGTCGGTGCTTCTTAGCAAGTAAGAATAGAAAAAACATAGGATACTAAAAAACTCAAGGGCACAATCATACAGCCTATAAAATAGACCATGTTCAAGAAAGGTGTTGACTCTTTTTTTTCTTTTTTTTTTGACAAAATAGAAAATATGTAGGGCTCTGAAAATTAAAATGATTCCAAAGGGGCAACATAATGGACAGTCTACTTCAGCCATCCAATACACTCTTTTGTATTCGTCCAATACAATACTATTCATTAACTTCGTAAATGCAGACACAATCTGTTATAGCCTCTCTTTTGCTTAGCTTTCCCATTTGTTACAAGATTTTCTATCAATTCTTTGTACACAATTGAGGTTTGAATCTATTGTTTTAGGTAAAATGAACAAATGGGGAACTAACTGATGATTCAAAATGGGGTAAGAACTTAGAAGTGTAATTAAGAACAAGATTCGAGTAACAACTCGGACTTGCCTAAGATGAATAATTGACAAGATAAACACTACCCAAGAAAGCTGTTGGTTCATTTTCGACAAAAGTGACACTGCTTGAAGCTACAAATTCATTCTAAAACAATGTTTCTCAACAGCATACCTTCACGTGCCTCCAATCCAAGTTAACAACTGCAAGCCTGTGAGTTTCCTTGTCAATTTCTGGAATATTTTCCACCTGCCAATACAAGAATGTGTAAGAACATGAAACATTGCAGCCAATTCCACAAAAGCAAACACGCTGACAATGAGTGGCAACAATACAAAAAATAACCCAACATATGAATGCATTCAGAACGTACTGGCAATTCAGACGTTTCATCGTCATAAGTATCATCAAGATCACCTTCATCTGTATCAGTCGCGTAGCTAGATTCTTCGGTTTCAACATCATCATCATCCTCCGACTCTGGCTCCTCCAACTCACTGCTTGAATCAAGATTCTCTAATCTCAGATTAGTTTTCTCTAACTCAACATCACTACCAACAGTATCACTGTCATCCTCTTCTTCCTCCACACCCTCCTCGTCATCATCCTCGTCCTTTTCACTTTTCTCTTCAATTTTATAATAACGACGTAGCGGATTATCCAACTTACCCTTCTTAACCCTGCCTCGCTTGTCCAATGCAGTCGACGACGAAGAGAACCTCTTATCTACGAACATCTGGTCAAATCGTGAATCAATCACAACCTTGGCTTTGTGCTTGGGGGCATTCTGAAACCTAGGATCAGAATGCACGGATGAGAACCGTGCATCAGTGATAATTTTCTTCTTGGCTTGATCATTGTTGATGCCAGCTTGCTCCGAGGCTAAAGAAGGAACATTTCTCTCATCTTTACTCTTGTTACTCTTCTTGTTCTTCTTCTTTGAGTTGCTCAAGTTTTTGGACCCCATGATAACAGCCTACGATCAGAGTGCAACTGGTGGAACGCAGTGATAATCGATCGTAGACGATGGGGTTTAGGCTTCTAGACCTTATCTGTGTACCCGATGTTAGGACGTTTTGGGTTACGGTAACCTGAGATGAGCAAGATTGTCACTTAACCATTTACCATCCCAAACATAAAGCTAAAAATCCCATCACAACTTGATTACCCACAACCAGGTGAACTTGACCATAAAAGCTATGGGCAACTAATTTAAGCTAATCGAAGTGTGAGCAATAGTCGAAAGCTTACCTCCAAGTCGAACGCTGTTGTAAGACACCCGTTCGTCGAAACCGTGGTGCACAAATTGTTGTTCGCGTTGGAGTATCAAACGGAGAAGAAACGATGTTACGAAACTTGTTCAAAATTGGTGTTCGCGTCGCAGGTAGCTCCGTCGTCAATCATGGAGCAAGGAAACGCACAAGAATGAAAACGTCTAATGCGCAAAGATAATTTGCTAGCTGTCACCGTCACAATTCGTCGGTTTTGCTGTGTAGTCGATGGCGAACACTGCTCGGCGGCTGCAAGAGAGAGGCGAAGAAGATGGAGGCTAGGGGTTCTTATTAGAATTTATTTTCTCTCTTTTTTTTTTTTCCCGGTTCTTCTCCTTTTATGACCTCATAAATAGAGCACCTCTATTTTCTACCAAATCTACTTTATTTCTCCCGTTTTAAACCTAAGAACGATATATATATATATATATATTAATGTGTTGTCAGCATATAATTCATAAGTCGGATTAAACCGAATTGGAGGCAATTGTTATTAATTTTTTAAATATTTTCCTAAAATTTTAGGACTAGTAAAATTGTCGTAAATTTGCCTAATTTCTAACAATGTTCTCTTGAAAAAATGACTAAATACATGTATAAGGAGTATTTATTAGATTTTCTGTGACAAAAACTGATAATTTTTACCACTACCGGACAATCGAAGCATCAAGACTCCGTTTCACATATAATGTAACTAAAATAAATATAATATTATTATAGACAAATTAAATGTGATTAATATTAAGATTAATTTTCAAATATAAAATGATTAAAATATTTTTAAAATATTGTAAAAGTTCAAAGTTAGGATAAACTTCAGTGTCTATCGTTGAAATTTTGGTAGATTTTATAAATATTTTACTATCATTTACAATCATTTCTCTTTTTTACTTTTGGTTTTTTTTTTTTTATGGTTAGATAAAATCAATTTTCATCATACAGAATGCACCTAGGTAATGCTACCCCCCAAAAATATCTTAGCTTTGATTTAAACCCTGCCCCCGCCCTCCCATTACCGGTCACTGCACCCTTTCCCGCCGTACGCCGCTGCTGCTCCAGAGCATATATTTTCCTATTTCGTGTACCTGCCTCGAACTCGTACGATTGAAGTTTTACTTAACTTTCAATTCATTTATATGATTTATGTTATCTCAATCTTTACCATTCAACTCTATTTTTAGATTTTGCTATCGTACCTCTTCCTCGACTTCTTTGATTTAGATTATCTCATCGAAAATTTTTTCCTACTTTTCTTAGCTATCATTTACATGATGTTTTGGTTTATGCAATGATTTGAATTAAGTCTAAATCTTTGTTCTGCCATAGAATTGGACTTCGATTGGAAAACGTTCGCAAAAATTAGGGTTAAATGCTAAAGACATGTAAGCATCAAAACTAAAAAATACTTTTCCAGAATTATTCTTCGATTGGTGCATTGTTCTTCCTTGTAATATACTTACCTTCTTCACTGTTGTTTCGACGGTAAACCTTCTCAATGCTGAAGCTAAGATTATCTGTAATAATTTTATTAGATCTTTTTATTGGACTTTTTAGTTGGGAAGAAACAATCGAATTTTAGGAGTGGGTGTTTTTTGTGTTGGGTGCATATCACCTTTTATGGCTCTATTTTGATGAAGATTATCGAACTGTAGGTTATCTTTCTCTTTGAGCTAGTTTAAAATATTTCTTGTAATTCGATTCATTATCATTTTTTTTTACATATGTCATACTGTTAGCCAATCGCTTACTTTTGGAGGGAAAAAGTAATTTGAACATTTTATGTGTTGTTTGGATTTGGAGGATTATAATGAGGAAATGAGTTCATTTTCCTAATTGCATTTGGAACCAAACTGGCTTGAAATCACCACAATTAAATCTTCTTGTTTGTATAGCTATGAGGAATTGAAAGAAAGCGAGACACTGTACTCAAGTACTTTTATTAATAAGTCAAATATCATTTAATCAAAACAAATCAACTTATTGAATTAAAACTCGAATGATCTACATTGTCAAAAAGAAAGAAAAAACGTACAAAAAGTCTAAAAATTCAGAACAATTGTTTTACAATTATATCTTTATAACCATATAAAAATTAAACAATTGTTTGTAAATTTATAAATCCTTTCAAATCTGGTGGTTCCAAACAGAGAGTTATTCTTTTTGTTTTTAGGTTGAAGGGCGTGAGATTTGAGTTAGAAGCAACCTAGAGATAGCTATGGGAGCAGAGCAAAAAGACCCTTTGAAGGGAGTGGACTGGAAAGCTGTGGGTGGGGATATGCAGAAAGATCCCAGCTCTACAACCATTATAAAGAAAAGGCGTCCAACAAAAATTAGGCAAATCCCAGATTATTATTTTCTTCCCAGAAGATCCCTTCCTTCTGCCATTGCATTCTATGGGGCTTGTATTGCTGGTGGAATTGGTGCTGGTATGCTGGTGGAGATCTGGATAAATGATAAAGTTAAAAGTAAGTTCTGAATATAGATCTTTACATATTCAAAATCTTGTTGTAAATTGATTAATGTTCGATTTCACACTTTTACACATGCTTTTAATAACCATGAATTTTAAAAGAGTAAAACAACATGTTTAGTACTGATTTTGAATACGACAAAAGGGATTTTTTTTAGCTAGTTTAAGCTATAGATCTTCATGTCCTGGAAGTATCTTTTTGATATCTCTCTGTTTTTCTTTTTAATGTACATCTATGAAAGGTAAGACAGTGTGATTGATTATTGATTTTTTCTTTCTGATGTGTTTTTACAGAGGATGGAGGTGTCATCTGGGAGTTTGACAAGTAGAGTACAAGAGTAGTATGAAGTTGCATTATTCAAACAGAACAAGATCGTCCAGTTGCTGGGTTTTGGTTTTATTGTTAATCCTAGTTTTGGAACATGTAAGTGAACATCTTTTAATGCCTCAATGAAGTTGTACAAAAAATTGGAAGCAATAATTGTAAGCTTGCTTCTTTTTTTTTTAAGTCATAAATAACCTCCAATTCAGTTTGTTTCTCTAATTATTGATCAAGCACAATTGATGTTAATGCAATCATTTTTGGTATAAACCTTGCACAGATTGTTGCTTTGCTCTGCTAAAGCTGGGCTTAGGTGTAACATTGCTCTAGTTAATAATCCTCTGATTTACCTTTTTGTTGATAAGAAACCAAATTTTCCTTTAAAGAAATTATACCAAAGTCTTCAGAAGCCTCTTTAAGAATCTTTTCAAGACAGACTCCAATCTAAAACACTTACATCAAGTGAAAAATTACTTTCAAGTCTAATTGCTATTATGCTTTGTTGAAATGGATACTTTTTTTTGAGTTTGGACACTTTCTTTTTGTTGCTCAGCCACATCTCTATCTGAGTTCGAATAAATAAAGCTACCAAACCTCATAGGGAATGATTAATGAACAACGTGTTCAAAACTAACAATGTGTGGCACAACTAATTGATACCAATCATTATCATCAGTATTAACAAATCGAAGGGTTTCAGATTATTTTGAACAAATATCACCAGCTTTAACTTGCATCTGTTGATTTGAAGATAGCAGCTTGTTGTTAGCAAGCCTATTAACAGTATATATACGTGCAAATCCTGGTGCAATTGCTAAGGGTTAATCCTCTCCGTTTCCCATAATTTCTCCCCTCCAAAACTTGGAATAGGTTTAAACAAAATCCTTTCTTCACTCTTCAGATTCAGATAATCGACCTGTGAACAAAAAAGGATAAAAGGTAACATAAAGGAGAATAACAAGATGGAAATGCAAGCATTATATACTAATCTAGAAAGAAACCATTACAAACCTGATCAGGATCGAAGACCAGCAAACAAAATGCATCAACAGGACCGGAATAAGAATCTAGAAAAGGTTCCTTGGCTGGTTGTTCAGCAAGGTGAGGAAGGCCTGGACTAGGCCCCAAATACTGCATTCTTGACTTTGAAGAAATGGAGGACCAGGCTTCTGCTCTTTGCTGCATTCAGAATCCAAATGACCATAATAAAATATATAAGACTATACCCAATTGAATAAGTGAACTGTTGAAAATTTAGAACAAGCTTTAAGTCATAAGAAGAAAGGGCCATGGCCACAACCTTAAACTTTGTAGCATCAAGACATGATGCATCAACAACCTCCATTCTCCCACTGATACGAAATTGCTCCCATGAATCGGTGAAATACCAACAAATCTTAAAGAACAAAGCATACAAAATCGAAAAGTTGACTCAAATTGGCACATATTTCAGTAGTAATCTAGAGATGATAAGGTACAAAGACTGGCATGAACAAATAATTGGTATTCTAAATTGTGTTAAGAGCCAGGGAGAGACGAGAATAGTTACCTCAGCAAATGGACAATTCTTAAGCTCTTCAATCTGCAGAATCAAACAAAAGTGAATTTCATTTGCAGTACAAAACCCATATGGTTAATATAAAAAACCCTAACCTAATCCATCACAAACAATTCCCCTGAGCTTATCTTATCGCTTGTCTTGTTCCCAGACACATGAAATTACGTAATTGAAAACACCAACACAACACACAAACTACATATTGCCCTCAAAATCAAAAAACCCATATAATCATTGCATCAAAAACCATAGAAAAACAGCAATGGCCGCAAGAATTGAGCGATCTAAGACGAAATATAGAGCTTCCCCCTAAATAATTTTTTTTTTCTTTAAAAAAAACCTTGCGACTTCTAGAATCTGTGTAAATATGGATCCTGTCGGTGCCTTCTTCAAATCCTCTGAAGACGACTGTTCGATTTGAGGGCCTTCCATTAGTTCCTATCGTTGCCTGAAAACAAATTCGACATAGAAATCGACCATGAAGAAGAAAAAATGAAACTTGAACTTGAAGAGAAATAGAGAGGGAAATGTACGAGCTGGAAGAATTTGGAATGCTTGATTTGGCCATTAGATTCCAAAGCACGTAGAAGAAGGGACTTCCATGGCGCCACTGCCGATCCCATTTCCTAATTGCCCGCTAATTCGCCTACTGGTTTGAAATACTGCATTCTGGAGCGAAACTCAACTTTGTCACGGTTTTTTATATCCGATATGGAGTAACGAATTTATGAACCCTTTTCATAACTATTTTGATTTTTATTTTTTAAAATTAAACTTATATACTTTTAATTTTGTAACAATTTAATCCCAAAATTTAGGGCGAAACAATTTGGTTCTTGTAATTTCAAAATTGTAACAAATTTTGAAAAATTTGGTCTCTAATCATTAAATTATATGTCGATTTTTATTATTTTACAATATATATACATTGTATTCTATAAAAATGGGTATCTAATTAGTTATGCAAGAAACTCATTAAATCTTAACACTTATTTTTACATTAAGAACGGAATTGATACAAAATTTAAAGTAAAAAAAATGGAATATAATACAATTACAAATTGAGAGTACAATAATTAAATTGCTACAACCAAATTCATCGACTAAATTGTACTTTTAGTACAGTACAAATGATTTTAACCTATAAAAGTATGAATCGTACGATAAAGAAGTGGTTGTCAAACCGGACTTAGATTTACATTTTTTTTTTTTTTGGTATCATTGATATACTTAATTCAATGTATTACTGATATAGCTGCTATGAGTTTAATATTTTTTAAAATAATGAATCATAGGCTAAATTCTATTAAACATGAGATTAAAAAGTTAGAAAATTATGATTAAAGATTAAAAACCAAATAAACACAAAATTATATTTTAGAAAATGTCAAATAGAAGAACAAAAATTATTGATCTTGATTAAAGTTGAAAAATCAAATAAACGTGATTTTTCTTTTGTTATTATCTTAATTTTAATTTCGTGGGACGAGAGAATCAGACCTCAAAAGTTAAGTTGGGACCTTGAGGTTTATGCTCTTTGTGGCAGTTATCGAGTGAGTTGATATCGTGCTTAAGCTTCGAGTGAGTTGATGATCACAAGAAGAAGAAGAAGAAGAAGAAGAACCAGCTAGATTGGAATTTCCCATTACTACCCAAATTCAACTGTCCCACTGATGAGTTTCCGTCGCCGGTCACTATAATTCCCTCCACTTCTCCGATCAGGCTCAATTCCATGGCGGGAACTGCCTCCAAGATGGATCCTATCTCTCGTCTCCCTCTCCCTCTTTTAGGATCCGAGCCGATCCCTTCAGCTCCGAATAGATTCGACCCACCTGGTTCCTCCATCGATTGGATTCCAGACTTTGCCGGATATGCCTGGGTCGCTTATGGAGCCTCATCTCTTTTGGTCATCTCTCATTTCCCTTCTCCTCTATCTCCCCATGAAACCAAAATCGGACCCATATTTCGCCAGGTACTGGAGCTCTCTGGCGATCACTTATCAGCTGTCAATGCCGTATCTTGGTCTCCCGTATTACCGTCGGAGGGCGAGCTTGCTGCAGCCGCGGGCAATCGGATTTGGGTGTTTTCTCATGATTTGGTTGCTTCTCGAGGTACGCTATAGTTTGAAGTTATTAAATTTTCATTGCTGTTGGTTAGTGAGAAAAATGATATGGAGGACTGATTCGAAAGTGATATATTGGACTACGTGCCAATTAATTCAGCCGTATTTACTAGGATAGTTCTGAAGTTAATTTCCACTTGGATTCGTCGCCAGCATTGTGGAAAATGGAGGTAATCCGTTATAGTAATGTAAAACAACTGACGAGGAAATAGTAGGTACACTAAGCGAGATTGATATCATTGAAATGTTTCCATTCAATTTTGGACACCTTTAAATTATATTTGATTTACTCATATTCAGGTTCTTTTTGTTGGAGGCAGAATTCAGTGCTTGAGCAACCTCTGAAGGTTGAGGCCATTCAGTGGACGGGTGCAGGAGATGGAATTATTGCTTGTGGAGTAGAGGTTGTTTTGTGGAAAAACACTAACAAGTCATGGGAAATAGCTTGGAAGTTCAAACCGGATGTACCCCAAACTCTTGTTTCTGCAAGCTGGTCTACTGAGGGGCCATTTGCAACGGCACCTCATGCCAGGATATCGAAGACAGAAAACACGCTGACTGAAAGACCTTGCAGATCTGTGCTGGTAAGTCAAAGTGAAGGGGAATATGGGCATGTGAAAATTGAGTTATGCCATCCTCTACCCATAACTGTAATTCAATGGAGGCCTTCAGTTAATGGGCCTGAAATCGCCAAGCATTCACCAAGGCATGTGCTTCTGACATGTTGCTTGGATGGAACTGTGAGATTGTGGAGTGAGACTGAAAATGGAAAGGTCAGAAAATTTAGTAAGGATGTAAATAATAAAAAGTCGATGAGAAGGCATTTTTCTGTTGCTGCTGTCATAGAGATCAATCAGGCATTGAAGGCAACTCTTGGCATGGATTTATTCGTAACATGGGCAACCGAGATTAGAGGTATGTGCCAACCTTTTGAAGTAACTAAGAAAGTTCAATCTTCAGTAGGATTCGAACAAAACAGGGCTGGCAACTGTGAGTGGCTAATAAGTTTGGGTCCAGGATCATTGGTTGCTTTTTGGGCTGTCCATTGTCTTGATGATGTATCCCCGTTAAGATTCCCTCGAGTCACATTGTGGAAGAAGCAAGAGCTCAAAGGATTTGAAGTGGGACATCATTATATTGATGGCTGTACAAACTTGAGTAACAAGTTTCTCCTCAAGAAAGTTGTAATATCAAGGATTCACCAATCTGGTTCCCCAAGTATGTGTTCTTTGATTCAGCTATTGCCTTGTAATTCCTTGGTGTGGTCCCTTTTATCTTCTCACACATTAACTGACGTAGGGGATGCATCCGTTGACCAAAAAAGGTTAAAGAGTTCATTCTCATGTTCATCTAGCAGTCGATTGAATTTACGTGGTCACGCTGGAAAAATCTTACATGTTGCTGTCCATCCATACCATTGTGAGGTCAAAATAGCTGCTTCCTTGGACTCTAACGGCTTGCTTCTTTTTTGGTCACTACCTAGTATCTCCAACTGTGTCCTAGGTCCTCCAATACTTATTTCAACCTGGGAACTTTGTGGAAAACTTGTAACTCAAGATTCATGCTCCAAATATACAAGTGTGCAGTGGGCACCATCAATATTGGATGAAGAATTGATTCTTCTCATGGGACATGCAAGAGGAATTGATTTTTTTGCTGTTAGGATTAGCCAAAGTGATGAAGAAAATACTGAATGTCACTACTTATGTACCATACCTTTCACCGGTCACGGCCCTTTTGAGAATGGTCCGACCAATATATTTTCTATTTTGTTGCCTTCTGATTGTAATATAACTTATAAATTCAATAAATTTATGTTATTAGGGGTATGGATGAAAGGATTTCAGGCATTATCTTGGGAAATCACCCTACATGCTTATGATCTCTCTGGGACTGGAATACATTGCAATTGTGAAATTGATAATGAAAATAGAGCTGAGCTCAGCATGTTGACATTTGAAAGTGCTTTTGGAAGCAAAAAATATTGTGTTAGTATAATCCCTTGCTCATCACAGTTACCTAATTCTCAAGTCAATGACCAGATTACAAGTTTTGCCGTTGTACACCAAGGAACTTTTGTTCCTGTGCAGCAAAAATTAGCCTCATCAGGTGAACCATCTACCCCTGCATATATTATGGCTACTGGCTCTGCTGATGGTAGTTTGAAACTTTGGAAAAGTAATGTAGGAAAACCTTCAATCTTCCACGTGCCATGGGAGCTTGTTTGTGTTGTTGTCACACACCAAGGCCCCATTACTGCTTTGTCTTTGACTGATTGTGGTAGGAAGATTGCAACAATTAGCAAGGACAACCTTGAACGTAAAACCAGCAATGTCCATTTATGGGAGCTTGCATACCTTGGTGCAGGGATCCTTTTGTTTGAAGATGAACTGTCCTTTGAAAGCAATATCATTGCAGTGGACTGGCTAACTTTAGGAAATGGTCAGTTCTTACTTGGAATTTGTTTGCAGAATGAATTGTGTGTGTACTCCCTGAAGCGTTTTGGCTGCCACACCTTGTCAGGGATCACAAAATCCTTGGATACCAAGACTTGGATCTGCATTGGGATTTCTCGTACTCTTCCTTCTAACTGTGGCTTCCTCTGGGGGCCAAGGACCACGGCGATAGTTTTACATGATCGTTACTTTTGTATAGTTAGTCCATGGTTGTTCCTTGGGGTTACAAACCATGATGCTATGTGCAACACTCATTACATCGGGGAAACTAAAACTCACCATGTCAATGGGACTAATACCAACATTTCTGCGGCTTGTTTTGCTGATGAATGTTGCAGTATCAAAACATTACCAGATGATGTTTATGAAAGCAAATGTGGACCAGGATCACTTGGTCTAATTAGCATGCCGGATGTAGTTGATAAATTGTGTGGATCACTGTCTTCTTTTCATCCTCAGGCCCTCCTCTTTAATATATATTCAGGTGATTATATAAACTAATGCCTATCAGAAAGTTTTGTTGTTTTCTCAAGTATTGGCCTCTAAAAGCTTCGAACAATAATTCATTACGACCTACCTTCTTCTTCTTCTTCTTATTCTTCTTCCTCTAAAAGCATCTTTTTTAAGTTATTACAATATACCTTAGATAAATTTGTTTCATCTTAGATAAATTTTACATTTTTGTCTTTTTATTATATTGTTAAGTTTATTACTCTCACAGACATCTTACCAAAAATTACTTTCATAGACTTGTCACCCCATCAGCAACAGCTAATCATGGTTACACTTTTGTTTTCCTACTTTCTGGTTAAAGCATGAAACTCTTAGTTTCCATGTTTTCTTGAAGAGAAGAAACTGTGATTTCTTTTAAATCGTTAGATAAAGCTGCAAAAATAAACAACTGTTGGGGATTTTGTGTTTGAATAATTTCTTTAGAATTTTATCTCTTTCTGTCCGGTACAGTTAAATTTAATGGTTCATTCAGGCTTAAGATATGCAATCCTCGATTTGATTAGGCAAGTGGAAACGTGCATATTCAGCTTTGAGTCATCTCATTGAGCATCTTTCGTCTGATAAAAAGAGCTCTGCAAACTCAACCTATACTATTCCAGAGATCCCTTTGTCAGATTATTTTGAAGGAGTTGTAAAAGCTTCAACTGATAAAGGAGTTCAGTGGAGTACAAATTCCTTATCATCCCAATTTAAGGAAGGTGTTACACAAGGGGCCTTCAATTGGGACTCTATGAGTAATGACAACTCATTCATTCCATCCTCCACGAAGTCTGAATTCAGCAGCTTTATTGAGCCTCTTGAGAAGTTCTATGAATTAGCAGGGCTAACCAGCGTGGAGAAGACACAAACTCTAGCAATTGTGGATCTTCTAGGTGAAATCAGCAATAAATCTTCTTCATCTGCTTATGAAAGTCTTGACGAACCTGGGAGAAGGTACTTTGCAGTAATGTTTTTGTAACATCTCAATGCTTAATATTCAGAAGTTGCCAGACCTTTCTGTTTATTAAAAGGCTTGGAGAAAACCTTTGCTTCATTGTCCCCAAGTCCTGCAATATATACATTTTCCTCCTTGATTTTTGTTTTAATTTTTTCCCAGTTTGGTATGTTTTAATTGATTTTAAGTTCATTTACAGTATATTTACTAAATTTTTGGACATTTATTACTTTTCTTTTCAATATTTTTCTGTTGGATCCTTCCAAGTTCTAGAATGTTGCCCATGTAATCTTTAGCTGCATGACTATACTCCTTAGATTGTGTTTAATGAGATCCCCCAATATGTTAGTTTGATGCGTGAATTATGAAACTATGGGAATTGATTGTCGAACATAAACAAAGGACAGTTCCCTTCAACTGTTGTGCTTCCCAGATTTTATGCCGTGTTACCTTGCTCTCTAAGCGGTGTGGGAAACATTTTCTTATTAAAAGATTTTGACTTGAAAGAACTTGAAATTTGCAAGCTTTTGGGAGCTTATCGAATTGTTGAAGTGAAATACAACCTGGCATAGAGGAAGAGAATCTTAAATTTCATAATTTGCAGCTGCCCGTTTAGTTTTGGTTAAATCCATTTTCTTTGATAATTCTTTGACCAAGAACTTTACCAAGAAATAACCAGACTCCAACTGCTGAAGTTTTGTATCTAGTATCTTTCCTCTCAGCGATCATGCAAAACTGCACAGAGATCCAATCATAGCTCTTCCATTTGTTCTTCATGGGCATTCACAGTAGATGTATATAACCATGGCTCCAATATCCAGCTATGTGTTCAGTGTGGAAGCAAAGAATGCTTTAAGGACATCTACTGTTTCATTGCCCTTAAGCAAGAAGTGTAATTTGCTTTTTCAATGTTTTGTATATTCCTAGGTTGCATGAAAATCAGGGTCAACGTGTGGCCATGGACTTAATATAAGGTGATTGTTTTGAGGAAAAATAAAGTTACAACGATAATGTGTGTGTGTGTGTGTGTGTGTTTTTTTAAATAATTATACTCCCTTTGTAATTAATTCAAACTGGGGTAGTATTCTTTATACTTGGGAGGATGTAAATTTTTATGGTGCCTTTTAACTAATTTTTTGAAGTGAAAAATTTAAAAATAAGTATTCAATGATGCAATTTTCTTGCTTCATGTTGTAATGATTATTTATTCTCTTTCTCTAGATATTGGGTTGCTTTGAGATTTCAACAATTGCAATTTCTTCGGCGTGAGAGTAGATCAGCATCTGTGGAAGAGCTGGCCATTGACTCAAGATTGATTGGATGGGCCTATCACTCTGATTGTCAGGAAATTCTATTGAATTCAGTTAGCTCTAACGAACCAACTTGGCAGGAAATGCGAAGTTTGGGTGTTGGAATTTGGTTTACTAATACAACACAGTTGCGTATAAGGGTAATATACTTGGAGATATTGTATATTAGTATAAATTCCTTAGCTCAACTTAAACATAGAAATCAAAGTGATTCCATAATCATTATGTGTTTCGTTTTTACTTTCTGTGAAATCTAAACATCAGTCTGCATACTGGTTGTGCAGATCAAAACATCAACAAATAGCATCTCTTTTTCTAAAAAATGAACACAACTGTCATCCGTTCTTGGATTTTATAACCCATAATATATTTTGAAGCTCAAGTACCCTAAACCCTTTTAGCCACCCACTTGCAACAACCTCATGATTTGCTTGTCTTCTTAGATGAGGTTTGGCCATGGGTTTTTGTACAAAATTGAACTGATAAATATTTTCAAATTCCAAAGTACAGGAAAAACAATTAACCAATAATTCTTCCTGTTCATAAGTTCATTTGAGTGACTGGAAACAGATGCTTTATTAGAAAATTGTAGTGTTTTATCTGCCATAGATTTAATCTTTTTTTTCTTCTTCTTTTGTTGGTGCATGTTGTACGTAGATGGAGAAACTGGCGAGATCCCAATATCTGAAGAAAAAAGATCCCAAGGACTGTATGCTTCTGTATGTCACACTTCATAGAATCCAAGTTTTAGCTGGCCTTTTTAAAATTAGCAGGGATGAGAAAGATAAACCCTTGGTGGGATTTCTTTCACGCAATTTTCAGGTGGTCCTTTGACATATACTATCTCGGAAATGTCAAATTTATGTGCAATATATTTGGAGAAAACAGTCTTATAGTGTCATTTTTCCCCTTCAAATGATGTTAACGTGCAGTTTCGTTTGATTTTCACTTTCCAGGAGGAGAAAAATAAGGCAGCAGCTTTGAAGAATGCCTATGTTTTAATGGGGAGACATCAACTAGAATTGGCTGTTGCTTTCTTTCTGCTTGGTGGTGATACTTCTTCTGCTGTTAGTGTCTGTGCCAAAAACCTTGGGGATGAGCAGCTTGCACTGGTAATTTGTCATCTAGTTGAAGGGCGTGGTGGACCTCTTCAGCAACACCTAATTACAAAGTTTATGCTTCCATCCGCCATTGAGAAGGGTGACACTTGGCTTGCAAGCATTCTTGAGGTGCACCATTCATTTTAAGGGATAAATGCAAAATACATTCTCATGGATGCGAATGAAAATTTGTATTACAACTTAAAAATTATTGCTTCTACTCCATGTGATTTAATTATTTGCATAACACACCCCTCTTGCTGACTTAACATCTTAATAAATGTCATGTCACTCTTCTTTTGATTTAATCTTGTTGAAAAGGGACCCCCTATAATAGATTTCCACCTTAGCAAGGGCGAGGAAATCTGTATATTATTAACCACATACATAATAATTGATTTCTAAGCTATAAGGATCTGATTTGTAATTGCATTAAATTATACGTGTTTTTATTTGCATCTGCTTCCTATTAATAAATGATGGATGCGTAAATAATACAGCAGAAGTGGAATACATGTGTGTTTCCTTGGATCTGTTATGCCAACAACTTAAAATTTCCTTCGTTCTGTTGTCAGTGGGAATTAGGAAACTACTCTCAGTCCTTTCTGAACGTGCTTCGTTTGGAGTCCAAATCCGTAACTGGTCCACCGTTTCTTTCAAGTAAACATATTGCTTTACTAGACCCAAGCGTTGGTATGTACTGTCTACTGTTAGCAACCAAAAATAGCATGAAGAAATCGGTTGGAGCGCAATCTGCCGAGGTCCTTTGCCAGCTTTCAACCTTGATGATGGCTACTGCTTTGAACAGATGTGGTCTTCCTGTAAGTTTATGTTTCAGCTAAGGATGTTAATTGGATGTTGTATCTACTTTAAAAAAAGGTCTGCGTCTGACACAGAAGTTCAGTCAATCGCGAGTATAAATGACAACTTTTAAGCCATATTTTATCACGCTGATACTTTAAAAGATTATTTTCGTTAGAACAGACCGTACATTGACATGGTGTAATAGAAGTATACTTCCAAAGTGATTGACTGAAGTTCGTAGGGAAGAAATACTAACATGAACCTAGGAAGCCTACTCCATAAACCATACCCAATTTGATGAGAAATCATTGAAGTGTCCTATGAAATAATCCTATTCCACTTCAACCCAAATTATCCAAATTATAGCTGGGATGGGTATCTTCATAACCTCTATTCCCATTCATTTAGATCGAAATCAGCATCATACTGGAGAAACCAAAATCCAATTGTGGGCAATCCAATAGATGTAAAAGTATGTATGATGGGTTTCAAAATAGGTCTGGACTAAGGAATTGGATGATTGACTTCCAGTATGTCCTAGTCCTACCTGTAGCATCTATCTGCACTAAAATGATTTTCGGTTCTCAAATATGCACATGTGGATCTTTTAATTTTAAGGAAAAAAACACTAAGAAAATAAAAAAGAAGCTTGTTGATTTCTTTCAAACACTCCCATACCATACCCATGTACTTGTTGTAATTGTTTTTTTTTATGTTCTCGATTGATTTGAAGCTTGAAGCTTTGGAACACATGTCAACCTGTGGGAGCATTACTGATGTTTCTGATGGGACTAATGAGGTTGATATTCAGTGTTTTGATACTATAAGTAAAATCTGTAAGAAATCTCCCAGAGATTCCTCCAGTTGGCTCTCTGTTGAATTTGCAGTTCATCTGGAGCATCAAGCAAAATTAGATTTGGCAGTTCAATACTTCTCAAAATTGATACGGAAGCATCCCAGTTGGCCAACTATAAATTTTGAATCTGTTGAATGCATGGTGTGTTCGAAGGAATATGAGATGGATTATGAGAAATCTCTTGAAAGTTATCAGCGTAAGTTAAGTGTGGGGTTTGCACAGTTTGAAATGAAGTTTTCGCTGCTTCCTGCCTCTCTTGTTAGTATGGTACGTTGATTTCTGAGAGATATTTTCTCTTTAATTTATTGCTTCTAACTTTTTAAATGATATTCATTCTCTATCCATTTTTCTTATCAGATGTTAGTCTTTCTGTGTAATCTTGGGCTACAATTTATTGGAAATGATATCGTTCGTGGATTTACTTCTCAAGAGTGCCCGGATGACAAGAACCTGACAACTTATAGTTTCCTCTTGCATCGTCTCTTGCACAAAGCACTACTGAAAACAGCACAAGAAATTTCATTTTCAGCTTCACGGTATACTATTGCTTGCAGTTTATCTTTTCACAGAGGTGAAATTAGGTCGAAGTGTTTAGATACTTGGTGGTACTACCTTCAGGGTCTCTTATTATCATTACAGGGTGTAAGAGCTGCTCTGAGAGCTATACATGATTCTCTCAATGATGATCGTGTTTCCAAGCTTCTGACCATTCTTGATTTGGTTGAATATAATTTGTATTTCACATCTGCTTGGCTACTGAGAGACTCAAGATGTCTCCTTAAAATGGTGCAACCACTCCTGGCTAATGAACAATCTCCTCATGATGTTGAGATGGAACATCTGAAGCAACTCCTCTCTCAGTTTGGGGAGTTGATAGCTCAAAATTTATCGTCCGATGTAGATTATAACCATCAAATTTTGGAAGGCATGCCTAATGAAGAATATGATGATATTTTGCATTCAATTCCAGGAGATGAAAGATGGCACATAATTGGGGCTTGTTTGTGGCATCAGGTGTCTAAATTCATGAAACATAAGCTGACTTCTTTAACTAGTAAATCCAAAGAGAGTAGTTTGAGTGGTATCACTCCTGGGAACCTCAATTCCTGGGTTCCAGGTCTTTCAACCATTAAATTTGATCAGAATGACATTTTAAAGGACGTGATTGAATTGATATCAACGAATTTTACTTCTTTACTTACTATCGTCCTTGCTCAGGCTTCTTCTTATCAACTAAAACAACTGGTGTCATTTCTGCAATATAAGTTAGATCAGAGATTGTCTGTGGCAACCGTTGTTTGGTTTGAACAGTTTAGCAAGTCTTTTGAGCATAAGAAGCACCATGCTGATGAGATGTATAATATAGATATGTGTAACAAAGGGGAATTTGAGACATTGTGGAGCATTATTTCCAATCCCAATCTGGTATCAGAATGCTTTGCACATGAAAAAGTTCATCTGTTGCATTGTTTTGATCGTAAACTCTCTAAAAGATGGATTGACATTTATAATGGGACCACAAGGCCAGAAGACACTTGTAGTCGTGAAGGTGCACTTATTAATAGTTCGGCCAGTGATACCACTGGATCGCCTGGTAAATCACTTCGCAGTGGGAGAACACTTGTCAGTTCTGAAAAGGAATTGGCAACCCTTGATGATGTCATGTCTTTTCAGAAACCTAAAGAGATATATAGGCGGAATGGAGAGCTTTTAGAGGTAATTTTCAATCTACTCACGTGTTTTGTCCTCTAAACTTTTTTTAGGATTGAGATTCTCTGCTTCTTTGTACTCTTAATCCTCCTTGGTAACATGTCCTTATTGAAGAAGGCAGAAATTAATTTTGTCTTGAGAAGCGATTTGCATGTTCATTATAGTAATAAGATGATTAAAATCAAAGCTTTGTTCTAGCGTTCTTAATGTATTTTCTTTCCAAGGCAGGCATTGTGTATCAACTCTGTTGACGGAAGACAAGCTGCACTTGCCAGTAATAAAAAGGTCAGTTGTCATCCTCCTATTAGGCCTTTTTTCTTTCACTTTTCTTTTCCCTTTTCCCTTTTCTGGAATCCCCGGATGTTTAGCTTAATGTATTTAAGTTCCTTCCTCAACTTTCTGAATGACTAGATGGTGTGTTACCTTACAGAATCATTTTGGCATTAACAATTTATGAATTTTGAGGTTGATCCTTACAGAATTATTTTTGCTTTAACAATTTACGTACGCTTGTAAAATATGCGAACTTCCTATTTATAAGTTAAAAGATTTGAACCATTCAAATTCAAAATGTCCTAAAGATCCTTGACCCTTGAGTTATCCTTTGTATTGTGATGCTCTGAATTTTCAATGAGATGGATGACTTGGCAAGTTTTCGGTTTGTTTCAATTCTTTACAGATCTATTTTATTATCTACAAAGCGTATGTCATGATGCTGAAAGTAATTTTGTGGGAAGGCTTGTTTGCTGTGGATTGAAATCTGTGGAAGATTTAATAAACTCATTAAGAGTCAATAACCTTTGATGATCTTTAAACGTTTTTTTACAGATGTATATGTCGTTCACATAATCAGTTTGTGGAAACTTGGAAAAGTGACCAGGCATACAGTTGCATCACCTTTTTCTTTTTCTTCTTCTTCTTTTTTTTTTTAAAAAGTATTAATTCAAATATAATGCTTAATGGACAATGTTTGACGATGTGTTTATCTGAAGTTGAAGATTGAGCTGCTCTCTCCTATAATTTATTTTTCACTCTGTGACTTATATCTGCAATTGTGGTTCTTGATTCCGATGAATGCATTCAGGGTATAATTTTTTTTAGCTGGGAAGATGGGATGGCCTCCAGAGATGAAGAGGATTATATCTGGTCAAACTCTGAGTGGCCTCTAAACCTAAATGGGTGGGCAGGCTCTGAGTCAACACCAGCTCCAACATGCGTATTTCCTGGAGTTGGACTTGGTAGCAACAAAGGGGCACACCTAGGGTTGGGTGGTGCAACTGTGGGTGTAGGTTCACCTGCAAGGCCGGGGAGAGATTTGACAGGAGGTGGAGCATTTGGTATTTCTGGTTATGCTGGTATGGGTGCTTCTGGCTTAGGTTGGGAAACACAAGAGGATTTTGAGGAATTTGTAGATCCTCCAGCTACAGCAGAACACACGAGCACGAGGGCTTTCTCCAGTCATCCTTCTAGGCCTCTTTTCTTGGTTGGTTCTACCAATACACATGTATACTTGTGGGAGGTATGAGCAAATATTTTCTTCTGCTCTAGAGTAGCAGATTTTTGCAGTTTAACATCCGAGTAAACTGGAACTTGCAAATTTTAAATTTTCTGTATTCATTTACTGTCCACTTCTTTGGATGGTGTAAATTTAAACCAATGCAGTTCGGGAAGGACAGAGCTACTGCAACATATGGTGTCTTGCCTGCAGCAAATGTGCCTCCACCATACGCTCTAGCCTCAATATCATCTGTGCAGTTTGACCAATGTGGACACAGATTTGCTACTGCTGCGCTGGATGGGACAGTTTGCTCATGGCAGTTGGAGGTTGGAGGAAGAAGCAATGTCTGTCCAACAGAGTCGTCTTTATGCTTTAATGGCCATGCATCGTAAGTAGTTTTACTTTTTATGTGTTAAAGAAATACAGATCTTGTATCTTTTCTTATCCATTTACTATAATATATATATATATATATATATATATTTATATAATTGGATCTGCTGGCAAATAAATTTCATAGTCAACTAAAAGTTTGCGTACGTGACCCATTTGTAGGGATGTCACTTATGTTACTTCCAGTGGATCAATAATAGCTGTGGCTGGATATAGCTCCTCTGCAGTTAATGTAGTCATATGGGATACACTGGCTCCACCAAAAACTTCGCAAGCAGCCATTATGTGTCATGAAGGTATTCATCTCATAAGTCATATTTAACTCCAAAAGTGGGGCATTTTACCTTTTTGACCGGGCAATCATTATGTAGAACATATGACTTGCTTGATTGTGATTAGAAAAGAAAATAAAGGCAAACCTGACCACTCAAGGGAGATGGGTTTACATTTTCTATTATTTCAAGTTGGAGAGTGTCTTTATTAGTCGGCTTATTGAAGGAAGTTTTATAACATAAAGAAATCATATATTTTCCCTATTACTTCACTGTCCTACATTGTTTGTAGACTTGCATGGAAAACTTTAACGTTTAGATCTTTTGATGACATACCATACTCTGTTGTCGAAGTTAGTATTTCTTTTTTCTGTTAAACTTTCAGTTTACATATTGACATGTTCGTATATTACTAAGCATCTTACTTCTTTTAATGTGAAGGTGGTGCTCGCTCTATTTCTGTGTTTGATAATGAAATAGGAAGCGGTTCTGTTTCTCCACTCATAGTGACTGGTGGAAAAGGTGGAGATGTAGGACTTCATGACTTCCGGTACGTAGTCACTGGTAGGACTAAGAAACACTCTCCTAAAGGTGCAAGGATTAGCGATGCTTCAAATTCTAACATGCTAGGTACCGTTGGTGAACAAAACTTAAATGGAATGCTGTGGTACATACCGAAGGCTCACTCTGGGAGTGTCACTAAGATAACTTCTATCCCAAATACGAGTTTGTTCCTGACTGGAAGTAAAGATGGGGATGTAAAACTTTGGGATGCAAAAAGAGCTAAGTTAGTGCATCATTGGCCAAAGTTGCATGACAGACACACTTTTCTTCAACCGAGCTCCCGTGGTTTTGGTGAAGTAGTTCGGGTAACTTCTTTTCTTTGTGAAGTACTTATAAAAATTCAGTTCTAATCAAAACTGATGAATAAATAGCAGGCAAAGCAAATCAATCTTTATGTCTTTATATTAAAATTATATTTGCTGCCTTGTTGGTAAAAGTCAATAGATGTACTTTTTTGGAAGGTAGCTCTTTCACAATGCTAAAGCCATTGAATTACGTAATGCTACAGGCTGCTGTTACTGATATACAAGTTATTGCAAGTGGATTTCTTACCTGTGGTGGAGATGGCTTGGTCAAGCTGGTTCAACTTCAATAGATCCAATACAAAACGGCAAAAAAGTTAATGTGGGTTTAGGAACGCTGCATGTTTGACTCTAGCATGCTGCCTTGCGATTGACCAGGCATGTTTGAGATATTTATAGTTGGTGCATTCTTCTCGCCATCAGCTTTAATCAAGTTTTGAGCTTCATTTGCCAACGTGCTGTGACCTTAAGTAGTACTATTAACTTCAGAAAGTGAAGAAGGCAGTTTTCTTGGCCGAGGATTTCAACAAACTTGAGTGAAATCAAGTGCTATTATCTTGTGATGAGGTGGCGGAAAGGCTTTTGAGGCAATGATAAATACAACTCAGACAGAATAGAAGTAAAGTCGTGCTGGGTTCCTACATCTTTTTAGCTTTTGGAGGAAAGGTAACAATCAAGATGTACTACTGGCATCCGGACCTACATGGAGTGAACAAAGAATTTGCTGCTTTCTGCTAATGGGTGCCATCTCTCAGTGCATTCTTCGATGAAATTGGCATAAGAATTTACTTCCTTTTGTTTTTGTTGAGGTTAACGTTGTGCTACATGGTATAATATTGGGATGTCCGAATGAATTTTTGAGAAGTGTATAAACTTTATTCTCCCTCTTTCCCCAGATTAAAGGAAAATAAAACTGTCCTTGTTGCAGTTTAGGTTTGTGAGATTTTTTTCATTGTACATTTTGTAACAACTTTTGTAGAGCTGAAATTGAATGTGAATTATCTTTTTTGCCCTCGTCTTTTTGCCTAATCATATTGCTTCTCGATGGACGAATGACAGAATGACTGATTGGAACCACGGCCCCTTCCTGTCAAGCTAACTTATTCTTCTCAAGTCTCAATTAGTAAGCTACAGTATTTTTTAACTCAAGGACACAGTTGTGCATCTATACAACATATCCTATTCATTGTAAACCAAGAGAATTGATTCAGGTAGTTGGTTCGGTTAGATTTTGACCATTCGATTTTGACCAAAAAAAAACCACCCAAATCAACCTGCGTCCAACTTTCTTCTGTGCTGTAATGAATAGGAAGCTTTATCGATAATAATCAGTGTGCTTAGCAAAAGGCTCCCATAGAAATAAACTTATTATACCATTACTTTTGGTAGGGACAACACCACGAGTCAAAAAGCCATAGGATATGGAGTTTCAAAGGAACATCCAATCATTTTTGCTTTCTTCTCTCTAAATATATAGTTGCGTTTCCATTAATCACAAAAACTTACACCTATGAAACTCTATCATGGTTTATTGGCCAAACCCATTTTTCCATTTAAGTTTCCTTGCAAGTCAAGATAATACTCCAATGTCCCCAAAACCATGGGCACTAACACCATAATTTCATTCATTTTCCCTCCAAATTTACTCTCAAGTTAAGTCCTTGATTCTTTTGACGAGTAACAATTTTGAATCTCCATCGTATTGGTACGATATCTTAACTAATTGGACTATATACTCAAGTCTCATTTTCTGCAACTGAACGAATCATTTTGTGAACATTTTGGAAATTAAGAAACAACAAAAAGAAAAAAATGGTTTCTTACAACAGAGAGAGAGAGAGAAATGAAAAAACTGCTGAAGTAGCGAGTGGTGTTGGGTTTTGAATGAAACGGCATCGTTTCAGTCCACATTTTTGTTTCAATTTTTCTTGCTGATTAGTAAAGCGCCCCCTTCAGAAACCGACAGCAAAGAATTGATAACTGAACGAAGAAAAAGATAGAATGCAATAAAAAAATCAGCAGAATTTGGAAGACTGACACCTCCTTTCTACAGTCTCCTCCTCACCCAGATGCGTCATCTTCTTCCTCTGGTTTTAGATTTTTTCTCCTCAATTTTGAATCTTTTCAAGCCTTGCTTTTGACCCAGATCCTCTAATTGATTCTTAATTTCTAAGGTACCCACTTAGTTTATTCCTCTCCTTATTCTGTTCTTTCGAATTTATGAGTGGTTTTGGGTCATGGGGTTGCTTTCATTCTGCTTTTTACCTTGTTTTTGTTACGTGGGTTCTCTCTGTTTGTTAAAATGATTGTGTTGATGAGTTGCTTGATTACTGGGTCTTTTTTTTTTTTACTTTGATTTTCTTGGGTCTGCTACATCTAGATCCTTTTCGTTCTTGATGTTGATTACAAGTTCCAGTTGCAAGACTTTGTTGTAAAACCAATTCTTAAGGATTTTTTCAATTAGTTTTGGGGCTCAAGGTTTAAAATATTTCCCCCTTTCTGTGAGTATGTAAAATATGAGCTTATAATGGTTACTGAGAAAACATTTCTGTTGCAATCACTGTTCATGTATGCTCTCTCTTGTGTGTAAGTAATTCTTTCTGATTTTGAGTTGAATGCTTATGTGGAAGAGCAGGAGGGAGGGAGGGGGAGGGGGAGGCTCTGTTTTTTGCTCAAGCTTCTATTATGCTGCTAAATTTAAGTGGTTAGGATATAAATATATTGGGTGTCTTTCCCTACCATTTTGTTTCCAAAACAAATGAATATCATGTAGGCTTAATCAATCCTTCAGAACTCGCATTTGGGTGTGTTAGTAGAATTTGGGGAGGTTGTTCAGGTTAGCAAATTCATGTCTCAAGAACCAGGGCGAATTTGTATTTGGAAATGCTTAAATTGAAATCACCGTTGTATGAACTGTAGCTTCAGACTCAGATATATTTTCTTATATGTGATTACTGATTAATACTATCCATTTCAAGTACAGGAACTTGAAGTGCTTTCTGATCCAAATTAGGCATGTGAATTAGTAGCAAGTTAACTTGTTCATAGATTTCCTCAATATCTTTAGTTTGTTTGAGTTAATTTTTTTCTATACTATTTGTACATGCTTGCTGAAATTAAACTTGTTCCCCCTTTCTCCTTAATGTTGATGATGAATACCTCTGTTTGGTATAATCTGATTGTTCTTTAATGACGTTTTAATATTCTGTGAGTCTAGCTGTCATGAATAACTAGTCCTTCTGGAGAAAAGATGAAGCAGTAGTTGTTATCATCAGTCTATTAGATTCAATATCTTGTTTAAATTTAGATGCGCATTTTAAAACGTAACGGTATCAATTGCTAAAACTCTGCTTCGTATGAATCTTGAATTTCATCTTCAATTCATTCTTCTGTCTTTCAGATATAATGTACTTTTCTGAAGATTCTCCAGCTTTTTTTATTTTTTATTTTTTCGGTGGGGGTTGGGGGGCTGTTTTCATATGGACATAAATTTTGATTAAAATTTTTAACAAGTTCTACTTTGCTGTGAATGTTCAAAGATTTAGGCTTTTGATGGCAGCAGCGGAAGCAAGGGCTGCTTTTCAGAGGACAGTTAATCGTTGCTTTGTCCAGGAAGATGCCAAAAGAGCTCCCAGATTAGCTTGCTGTCAATCATCATCTTCAATATCCAAACAGGTTGATTCTGGACCAGCCAATGCAGCAGCAGATGGGCCAGATCAACCTTCTATTGGATTTATGCCTTTTAGCAGAGCTTCCTCATATTCGAATCTGCTTCCTGACTCAAAATGGTGGCTTCAGACGCAATCTAGTTATGGATACCAAAAGATTTTCACCCTAGAACACATCAATCCTTTAGAGGCTGGCAATGGAACTTCAAAATCTGGTACTGAAAAATCATGTACTTCAAGTGATATTCATCGACCTGAAGGTAGCAATACTGTTTGTGGAATTGATGATTTTAGCAGGTCTTCTCTAGATACTGATCATGGTGTCTCTGCGCTTTGTTCAAAGAGAGTGACTAGAATTTTGAATGAAGACATTAAAACCTTGGATGGTACAGATTCTCAAGAATGTATTGGTAGTGTAGATATGAAAGCAGACTTCAAATGTTTAGATAAGGATTCTTTCAACAGCAAAATAGTTCCCAAAAATCAAGATGAGTTTTACTTCGATCCAGATTCTCCTTGGATTCAAGAGGACAAGGCTGAGCCGTGGTGGTGGATAACAGATAAAGATGAATTGGCCTATTGGGTTGCACAGAAATCTCTTGATCATATTGAGAATTGCGATCTTCCACCTCCTAAAAGAACTTGCTTGAACTTTAAGAGATACCCTTATGCTCAAAAACAATGCTATGAACACGATACAAATTTGGTTTCGACCTTCGAGTCAACCCACCGAAATTGTGAATTGGATTTTTGTCGTTTTGGCAGAACACAGAGAGATCTGAGTGAATCAATTGAACAAGGGAACTTGCTTCATGGATCTCATAAATCTTCGAGGTACTATGTAAATTCCTAGTTGCTGTACTTCTATGAATTCCTGGTGCTCAACTTCTTTTTGTTGAACATTCTTGTTGGTTATTACCATTTCGAGATAGTTTTCTCTCATATGAGGATAAAATGATGAGATAGAACAGTATCACTTACACGAACAGCTTTTGGAACTCTATCTGATAAATGGGCATTGCCAATTTTTCAGAAAAGTTTTCTAGTTAAGTTAATTAGTCTAGTTGAAAGCATAGATTAATTATTGTTTATTTTTGCTGTCTTCACATCCAAAAGCTAAGGTCTTACTAAGATATTACTGAAACTGTTATGTTGAATGCAGCTGTACAAATCCCGACAACTTGACAAAAACAATGCAAACTTCTGAGGATAATACTAGCAAAGCTGAACTAATGGATGCACTGCTACATTCTCAAACCCGTGCTAGGGAAGCCGAGATTGCAGCTAAGCGAGCTTATGCCGAGAAGGAGCATATAGTTGAGCTTTTCTTCAGACAAGCATCCCAACTCTTTGCATATAAGCAGTGGTTTCAACTTCTGCAGCTAGAAAGCCTGCAGATAAAGAACAGCGATCAGCCGATGTCCACTCTTTTTCCTTTGGTTCTTCCATGGAAGTCCTACAAGAATATGGTATCTCAGAAGCGATGGCGGAGAGTCACTGGGCAGAAAAGAGTCAAGCAGGATCGGCGTAAAAGTGATATTTCTACTTATGCTGTTGCTTTTGCTCTGGGATTGAGCCTTGTCAGTGCAGGTTTGCTTCTGGGGTGGACTGTAGGGTGGATGCTTCCTTCTTTCTAGGCTTTAGTTTGAATGAACTTCTCTTAGAAGAAAAGATAAATTGACAAGGGTACGTGCTCAATCAAATATATGCTCTGTGTGTATCTCTGTAACATACCTTTCCAATATGTGGAATGTTGTTTGTATATATGAGGATTACATTTTAATGAAAAGAAAGAATGTATCTCTCTTTCGATTCTTTAGACGCCTTTTTGTCTGTTCCTTTTTCATATAACTTTATTACTTAAAAGTTCTTAGAAGGAAATTAGGAATCAACTTCTAGCAGGGGGCTACAAGAGATCTGTACATTGAGAAAATTGATGTTCTGGTGATGGATGAAACTTTGTAAAGTCCATAAATTACTCACAGATCTATATCCGTATAACAGTTCTTCAATTTGAACCTTCTTTAGATTTTAAACTACCTTCAGTCTTACTCGTATCCAGCTTTGTTCTATGAATTTTAAACATGAAACAGACTTCTTTTAATATTAAAGACTCTATAGCAGAGAACAAGAAAACAAGATGTAGACTTTTGGTTAGGGAGCATTGTTCGAGAGAACTTCATGAAATGAACTAAATTATATTATTCTATTTAGTTCTCCCTTAAGAATATTTTTTTTCCAATTAAATGCGTTGTTTAAAGCTGCTAAACAAGTACTTGGAAACAAATTTTCAAGCAATAAAAAGTTATTCCAAACAAGCCTGAAGAAGAGAACTTCATTGCCAAATTGATAGCGTCCACGATAACCACCAATCAAGATTAAACTTGTTTTGAATGTTCATCACAGTCAAGATGAATGAACGTGTGAGGGATTAAAAAGATTTCTTCCACTTCTTGAAAATTGTCGAAAACAAATGATGATTCAACTCATAAACCATATGATTCATAACATTATTTCTGTACAAGAATGTCAAATACATAAGATCTCAGCCATTAACTAAGCCATCAGTCCTCCATATTATGCTTATTTGATGCATTTACATTACAACAGGCTAAACTCGGTTTTATTCATAAACATTCTAATGATTTACCAGTGCTCTTTCTTATGCTTTTTTGCTCTTCCATGGAATGTTGATCTGTTTAAACCCTTCCCCTATGCTTCCCTGCAATTCCTTAAACAGTAATAGTTTCATTAATAATCACAAATTGCTTGAAAAACAACTACAGAACTACATAATCAAGGAGAACAGGTGATGACTTTTAGAAGAAAACATTCATTTCCCTCATGTTTACTTAGGAAATGTTTATAAACTTCAAAATATCATGATTGTTACGTATGCATATATAAATCAGAGAAGAAGAGGGGTTGTTCTAAAATTACCCAAAACTCAGTCTTGGCTTGGACAAAACAAGAAGAAAAGCTCCCATCTTTCTGGTTCACGGCAACTTTCATCCTTGAACTGCTTCTCTCCTTATCCAAAGAAGAAGGAAATACAGCTCCATAGCCAGACCCAACTTCCCCTTTTCTCCTAAAACTCAATTTTTCCAACCAACAAAACCATTCCTTCTCAATTAACACTCCTCTCTTTCTCAAAACCATAGCTCCAAGCTGAGTTTTATCAAACCTGAATGAGCTACAACAGTGCTTATGAAACTGGAAAAACCCCTTTTGAGAGGGGATGGGAGGAGGGAGTTTTGGGATTTTGGGATCCATTAGTAACAATCTTGGAGGAAGTTCAAGGGAGTTTGTTTGAGTTTGAGTTTGAGTGGGTGTGTTAAGAGAATTGAAACAGAACCTGGGCTTGCCAGGTTCTTCTTCCCATCGAAATGGGACTGAAACTGAGGAATGGATTGGTGGGGTTAGCATTCCAGAACGATCTGGAGACTCCATTGCTGTTATTGCAAGTAATGGAAGCTTTGGTACTTCATAATTTCGCCATAGCTTTGCTTCACTTCCCATTTTCTCCCTTCTGTTTCAGCCTCTCTCTCTCTCTGTTGTGTACTGACTTGAATTTGGGGTGGCAATTGGCTTAGTATCACATAATTTATTCATATGACTCAGCCAGAAGAAACCAGATTTTCTCTGAAATCTAAAAAAGTTAGGTTCGGACTTCAAATTTGGTCATATCGAAAAGAAAAAAAAGTTAGAATTTAGTCACTGTAATTTCGATAAAGTTTTCATAAATGTCGTTGTGTACTATCTGTAAAGATTTTATCAAACTATATAAATTATTTATGGGACTTCGTGTAACTACGAACACTGAATTATAACTTTTTTTGGAATTTAATAAAAAAGTTAGGACTCTTTTTATGGTTTTTTTTTCCATTTAGAATAATGGAAAGACTTGTAATCCCAAAACAACGATTAGATCTCTACCGTATAGCTTTGCAATTTTTATTCTTAGCGTCATTTATTGTATTTTTGTTCTTTTGTTATTTTATGGACCTTTATTAATATGATGTTCTATTTTAATTCTTTTTTAAAAAAGAAATTTAATGAGAAATTGATGGTTAGGAAATTATACATTTATTATTTTTTAAAAAAAATACATACTTTTGTGCATTTCTCGTCTAATTGTCTAAGAAAAAATTTCTAAGTTAGTTGTCCAATTAAAACGAACTCTTTCAAAAGTTATACCGACACTCAAGCATGAACTTTGTAGTCATGGAGGCTAAATTAGTACTTAGTTTAATTGAATTTGTGACTAAACATAATTCAAATGGCATAAACTAATTATATCAAAAACCCGATAACCTCATTTATAGGGTAGTACTGATTAAGATTATTTTCTAAGAAAAAAAATGTTTGAAATTAGTGTAAAGTTGGATAAAGATTATATAGTTACAACATTGAAAATTAATTTGGAATTATTGCAATTATCCATAGCATAATTCTTCAACTGCTATGGATTTGGTCAATTTGAAAGAAGGCAATAAACAATAGAGAGGAGAAAATGTAGTTGGGTATTAATATATATACTTTAATTTGTTCAATTATTTTTGCATTATTGAAGTTTAATTCAAGAATTTTCATTACAATTGGTTAATTTTGGCCCTCCTTTTTCCACTATAGTTAGTAGCTCTACAACATAATGAGTCAAAAGCTAATCCCATAGAGGCTTTATTAATAAATATGTAAATCATATATAACTTCCTCTATTCTCATGTTTCATACATAAAATTACAATTAATTAGAAATTATATATCATCATTATTAAATTTTGTATGAATTTTTAGTTGTAGGTAAGAATATTGTCAAAACTAAATATAAATGTTACAATATGTGAAGGTGACCTAAAAAAAATTTTTTTTTTTTTTACATCAATGAGTGTTCATGTTTTACTGCAACATTTGTGTCTGAAAAAAAACTCATAAGATATTAAATCGGGTGATCGAACCTAAAACGAAAATTGAGACTCAAATATCATTGCATCGTTCAAGGTCTCAATTTTCATTTCTTATATTAACGGATTTCTATTTCAAGAGTAATATTGAAACGGTTATAATAGATGAAAGGTAACATTGCAACTATTGAAATATATGAATAATTATTTAATAAAAGACATAAAGTTGGAGAGTTGTTTAGCATTATAGTGAAAACAGTATAGATGAACATGAAGTAACCTTAGTGCATTGTAAAGGAATAACAAAGAAACTGTTTGCATGTGAACTTGACAACATGAGAGTTAGGAGAGAGAGATAGAAGTAAGAAGTCAAACTCATTTGTGAAGTTAACCAATGAGATGATAGGATGGAAGTAAGATCAGTGGTCATGGATGCACCTGATCATTACCTTCTTGATAGGACGGAACTGTTTGGCAAAGAATAATTAGAGGGGTTTGAGAGAATGGGAGGTACACTGTTTGGAAGATGGTTACAAACAAGTCCTTTCCTATTCATGTCTTCTAACACTTTATAACTTCAATTCCACCCCATTTCAACTCCTTATAAGAATTTAGAACTTTGAGTCGAAACGTCCAATTGAACAATAAAATTCTAGAATTCCGTCTGCTTTTTGGGTTTGGAAAAGTGTGAATTTTCGAGAAAGAAAATCTTATGA
The DNA here is from genome assembly GCA_037974625.1 of Cucumis cinereus. NCBI lineage: Eukaryota > Viridiplantae > Streptophyta > Magnoliopsida > Cucurbitales > Cucurbitaceae > Cucumis > Cucumis cinereus. The sequence goes on from JBBPDJ010000020.1 coordinate 1,268,154, forward strand.
TGTGTTGAAAATTTTTTATGAAAATCATCCACGTCTAAACCGTATCTTAATGTCTGAAAGTTGAGTTGGATGGTCCTTGCGTAAGGATTATATTGTCTTCAATTTTTATGAAACACAAGATGCTCATTAATAAATAGTACAAAACAATAATAATAATAAAATTTAATTGAGAAGACATTCAAAATACTAGTAATATCATCAAATTGAACATAGTTCAACAAGTATATGGGAGTGTTATTAATCACAAGTTCTATGATTCGAAACCCCTACTCCTATTATATTAAAAAATAAATAAATAAAGTTAGTAGTAATATATAAATTTGTATTAAAGAAAATTATTTGAATTCACCTAAAAAAGAGTACAAATAAGTGAATGGATAATTGATGTGCCCATACTTCCAATAGTTGGAACGTAAGATCTGTTACTATACACAATAAATACTTCAACAGTGATGAAGCAATAATTTGTCCTAATTTTTGCGGTAATGTTTGGCAAATTCTAATTAAATTCTCATCAATAGTTTACTGCTGGAAGAGAGGTAATATTAGACCAATTTTTATTTTAATAATTACAATGAAACTTATTTTTCCCATATTTTATTCCACATTTTTCTCATTTCCTCAAAATACACAGCTTTCGACTTCCTCGAGAATCTCACTCCCTAAAGGTTTGTTTGATCAATAAACTTTTGGTTTTGTTTAATACGTTTCTAAACTTTCAATTTTGTATATAATAAGTTTATGACATATCGACAACAACAAAAATGAACTAAAATCAATAAGATATAGACACTTTAAAGTTGTGAGATAATCTGAAATTGAAAGTTCACAAACCCTAAAGCCTAAACCTCAGACATTTTTTAGCCAACGTTTGGGGCAAAAAGAGAAGTTGTGAAATCAGGAAGGTTGTGAACTCTTGCGGTCTACATCGTGAGGAGTAGCATAAAAAGATTTATGTTTTTTAGGTATAGAGCTCACATACTCTTGGGTCATACATGGTGTGGAGTATACAACTTCGATCCCCTCAACCGCTTGGCCAAACAAGGAGTTGAGTCCACTCTTCCCAATTTCTAAACCCAAACTTCAACAAGTCTCGGGACTAAATAGACATCGACTTGACAATTCAGAAACTAAACGTGTTCTTAGACTTCTATGTTCTCATAAAAATCAAGCAACCAAAACCATGAGGTACGTTTATCGCCAAAAGAACAATGGCGACGAAAACATGAAAATTCTAAACAGTAATCTCTCTACACCAACCAAAAAGCCACAATAAACAACTGATATATAAACTTGCAGTTGAATATCACAGCAATGAGATACAAGTGCTTACATGTGATGTCAAAATGACAGGAAATTTCAAAGTAGGAGCAAAAGAGAAAGCAAAAACTCAATGCCATATTACAACTCTTAGACCGCAATGAACCATCTATAAACTTGCTCACATGAATGCATGCACAAAATGACAGACAGGTAAACATGACATAAAGAGGATAAGGGGATGTAAGTTTTGTACCAAAGCTTGGTAAACTGTGTTTGATGGCCTCACCCGCCAACTCGAAAGCAGAATCTTCCACATCATTACCACAATTGTAGAAGCCAACGATGATCTAAAATTTGAATTAGGTCACCAAGTGGGAATATCACCAAGAGATAAATATGATTAAGGTTTAACTTCTCCACAAAAACCTGCTTCAATTCAGCACAAAATCCTGAAAGGTTGCAGGAGTACAACAAGATTAGATGCAAGGTGATGTTAACACTTTGAGACTGATAACATAAATAAAACATATAAAATCAGTTAAATGAAGATACATAATTAAGTCAGTTAAGCATGTTGATTGATTTCATCTCCAACCTCAGAACAGAAGGTGTCATCTCCACCTTCAGAACAGGTGCATCTTCACCTTCCGAAGAGAAGGCGTCATATCATTCTTAAAAAAAAAAATCCAAACAGAAGGCGTCATATCATTCTTTAAATTTTCTTTTTTCTTTTTTGGATATTTGAATCGTCGGGCCAGCATGCGCATACCTTGACTGCTTTCACAATACAACCCGCCTATCACTACAACATTTGAAGGCCAAGGAAAATCATAGGATATTTAATCCTAAGTAAGTGGCCAGGCCACTATGGATTGTACTTGTTCCCTTAAGTCCTTTATTACCAATGACCCTTGTTATAGGCCAATTCGGGATGGTTGTGTATATATCAGATTTATAATCGAAACACAAAAAATGTCAAGTTTGAACGTTAGGCATAGAGAGTAAATTGATTCCATTAAGAACTAACTCACTGTTGCTTCCTTTTACCCCTGATAAAATTCTCGTCCAACAGACAAGTCCCACCTAATTGACTATCTTGAGCAGCAAAGAAATAAAATTCCTTCCCACATCCCAGCAGGTTGCTAGAGTTTGCAAAAATACCGAAATTGACAACAGATATATCATGTAATATAGAAACGTGATGACCCATTTATGAAGTATTCCCAACTTCAGGAAGTAGAGAATCATAGATCGATCAATATTAAAGAATAAATATGCCATGTACGACCCAAAAAATTTCTCAACATTATCGAGCATGAGATGCAAATGAACGACCAGATTTAAGTAGTATATATAAGTTAACGTTTTCATAGCCAATTTACATCCATTTAGATATAACATAAATAGTGTAAAACGCAGGCATGATATATAAAGTCATTATCATTCTCCAGCAATAGGATTCAAATAAAAAATACAAATTCACATATGAAAAAATATATATATATTATACGAGAATGACAACTTACTCAAGCTATTGGGCAATTATAAGATCTGCAAAACTGGAGCAATGCAGATTGATTTGTAGGGTCAAGATACTGACTGATGACTTGGGGATATCTCCCAGGAGAAAGACTAGAAAGCTTAGACAAAGATGCTACCAGAAATTGCTTCGGATCCTTGATATCTTTCAGAGGATCATCCTCCTTCTTCCCTGCATTGTATAGACGAACAAAGCTTGCACTATAACCAACATTTTCAGAAATATCGGGCATCTCTGGCTCCTCATCAACCCTCTCCTGTTCAGGTCGAGAAAGAAGGGTAACAATGCTATCCAGCATTTTCCCCCAGTCTTCAACAAATGCAGGATCCAAAAGTGCTGGGCACTCACAGATAAGTCTGGTTGAAGCAACTGCAGTTAACTTAAGTTCAATGGCCCCAGTTATTAATTTAAGATTAGGTATCCAAAACTGCCTCAAGATCTGGATAAATATGCCATTCTGAACGCTGTTGATGGTATCCAAAAGATTTTTTTGACCATGTTTAACAAGAAAAAGGGACATGAATATCAAAAGTGATTTGATGAACTTTACTGTCCGTCTACTTTGGAGCTGTCCAAAAAGAACAGCCCAGATGTGGCCAATGTACTGTTCAATTACACTGTATTCAAGAGAATCAATAACAGTGTTGAGGACATAAAACCCTTGTTCTGCAGTGCTTGGAGATGAGACTAGATTACTAAATATTCCAAGAACCTGGCTCAGACGCCCAACTTGATTAAGTTCATGAGGTGCCTTCTGAAGGAAAGCCTGAAGTAACCGTACAAGTGCTGGGACATTAGAGGCTCTTTTCCAAGATTCAGGTGACAGTAGGATCTCAAAAATCTGCACGTAGCTTGCTGGAATAGGAGGATTATTCAATTCAACGAGCTGTGCTAACAGTTGAAAAGCATAAGGAAAGAACTCTGTAACATCATTGGCTAGAATCATTTGAAGGCTAGGAAATAGGTTTGTCTCAAAATGTGATATCAAAGAGGGATCCCTTTCACAAGCCCTTCTAATCAGAAGGGCCACAGATTCAAACATATAGTGGTTAAAAACAGGATTTTTAGGGTTTCTGCACACTTCATTTAAAATAGACGTCAACCCAACAATGCACGGTCCAGCAACCTCACGAGGTATGTCAGCAACTCCAAGAACTCTCATTATACACTTCATAATATATTGGTTCTCTTCAGATTCGGGAAACTTAAAGGCATTAAAGAGTTTAGTCATCATCTCAGGAAAAACTGGAGCAATGTCCACAGAGTTATACCTAGCCACACCTGAATCCTCCTTGACCAGCAATAATTTTTCAATACAAATTGCAGCATAGGAATGAACCACATTTGACTCAGAACCAAGGAACCGAACCAAATCAGGGAACATTTGTAAGGCAATAGGTTTTGATATCAGATTACGGAACACAGCAAGGAACTTGAGTGCCCCCGCCTTGAGCATTGGTAGACCATTAACATCAGAATTTTTCAATTCCGGAATGATTACTGAACCAAAGAAATTTTGAACATCTACAAGATCGGTGGAAACAGAAGAGCCCCCAGCTTTCTTGGTGGAAAGTGAGACAACCAGATATATCGCACAATCTTTATCTTTCCAATTCAGAGCAGGATTTAGCCCAAAGGAATTTAGTAAGTTTTGAATCTGAGAGGACACCATGTCTGTCACCTGTTTTTTGTAATTGGTTGCAATTCCTTTGAGAAGCTCGCAAGCTATCCTCCTCCTGGTATCCAAATCGCTACCTTCCATGTCCCTCCTAATGAATTCCACATAGTTCATTTCAAATAATTCCTCGTCTTCATCCCTCAGCCTTACATTGGGAATTACTATGCTCTTACAAATCTCAGGTATCACTCCCTCGCCTGCAAATAAAGTGTGGTGCACACTCGTGCTAACAGTAGTCAAAAACTTCATTGCTGTAACAGCCAGCTGGTCTCGGCTTGACGACTGAGATACGTTTCCCAGTAAGCCCCAAACTGCTAGAGCAAAATCGTTTAAGTAACCCTGAAACTCTTCTTCATTCTTTTCCATATAAAGATTAATATTCTCGCAAACTGCAGCACGAAGGTCATCAACTAGAGCAACCCCATCGGTGCCACTGTTTTCAAGTGCCGGATAATTCATAGTTAGATATTTCCGGAATTCACCCATCCATTCTTTCATATGATCCTCGAAGAACTCTGGAAGCTCTTGGAAATTCAACGAGAAAAATATTCTACAACAAAGCTTCTGGGACTCGAACAGTGGCCGCAAGGTGGCCGCCAATGCGCCCGAGTTCACCGCAGAATCAATTAAAGCAGCAGTTTTAAGAAAAATTTCCAATAAGGGTGCCGCAAAATTGTCCAGACAGTACTTCAAGTCAAGCAAAAGATCATTGGTTTTATATTGATACCGAAACTTTTTAAATATAGAATTTGCAGTGCCAAGAATACCGTTAACAGATGCATAATCGGAAGCCTGAGACGCCTTCTGCAGACTTACAACGAGCTCCGGGAGCAAAGAAGGCCACGATTTGGGGAAGTCATGTTTGCTAATCAAAGCCAAAGCCTCGCTCAGCTGACTCTGGATTCGCTGAGTAGAGGAGAGCATAAGCGGAACAATTAGGGCTTTAATTTGTTCCTTCTCAGAGTCGGGAATCGGACCCAAAGGAGAAGCATTAGACTCGTCCGGCGCACCAGGTGCCCATCGAACCCGTAAATGGTTTTTGAAGTTAACGGCGGCGGCTTGACGGATCTGTTCATCGACAGATGGTTCAGCGACGAGACGAAGAACAGCAAGACCGTAGTTGGGACGGTCAGCGGCTTCAGCAAGAGAGGCTTCAGCACTGCGGCGGGGCCCAGGGGCTGGAGAAAGAGTGTGAAGAAAACACTGAGAGAGGAGCTGTAGGGTTTCTGGGTTCCACTCCATTGCACGCAAAAAGGAATGGCGAACCCAAATCTAGAGGTGAGATTGATTTAAGATGGAAGTCTGCAAGGGAATGATGAATTTTGGGAGCGATTATTGAATTTGAAGGTCGATTGTGAAAGGGAAGACGAAGTCGAAGAAGAGAATCGAAAGTCGAAAGGGGCCGTTTCTGAGGAGGGAAAGTTTGGGTTGGGTTTTAGAGGTTTTTCATCTTCAAATAGCCAACAATTTTGTTACCAATGCCTTCGTTTTGAAAATACTTTTGCACCCTTTTTCTTTTTCTTTTTTAATAATGGTTGTGATTGATGGTTGCTGTACAACATGAAGGTCCGCTTAATTTTCCAACACAATTAAAAGGTTAAATGAGTCTGTGTCGAATGCAATACACGTTTAGACGAATAAGATGTAATGGTGCTATTTTGAATACTTCATTTTGACACCATTGATAGTTAAGTTGATTGATCAGTAATTGGTTGGAGAGTTCGAAGATGAGGAAATCATAGCTTGTAAAGTTACGCAACATTGATGATTGTGTTTATTGGTGGATTTACTTAGAAGTGTGTTGTCGTGGAGTTTGATACGAGTATCGTATATGACAATGAATGTTAATACTTTATTGATGTTGTGATGGTCTGTGTTGATTTGTCGGCATTGGTCTTAGGTTGGCTGGTACAAGTCTGGTGCACTGAACACTTCAAAACAAACACTGTAAAAATGTTGTCGAATATAGTTTATTTATGCTTGATGAAACTGAAACGTGATAATTCATAGCTCCATATTTTTAAGTTTTGAATTAATTGTAAAATGCAAAATCTTTTTAATTTAATTAAATGGTTGCAAGTATTTGGCTAATGTTATTTTGTGCTATTTATTTAGAATTCTAGCGTATCATTTGATGGATTGCGAATACAGCTTATGACACTCATCAAATATTTATAACAACTTAAAACAGTTACAAATATAGCAGAGTCTATCAGATAGAATTCTATGAACTATATAATCTATTATAGCTTAATCTAAATTTTGTTATATCTAAAAAATCTTTTGTATTGTGCTATTTCTCCTAATAATTTGACTCTTCGGGTTATATTTGCAACTTCCCCCACAAAATTAATAGTTTGAAATAAAATGGGGTGAAACCTGGCCGGCCCATAACAATTATGAAAATCATTTCTTCTCAGAAGGGCCAATAATTTAACTGGGCCGACCAGTGTCCTTATGATCTACATTGTATTGAATAAACGGGCCTTGCCTTCAGGCCCGATAATGGCTTCGATAGACGGTATCTAACTGCTCTATTCAAACCAAAGGCCCAACCCACACAGTGGGCCGAGGATCCTGGTTGCATTGTCGGGCCTCACGAACCATGGGCCGGCCCATAATACAGTTCCTAACACAATCTCAAATTCTTTCAATGAAAATGAGATAAAAATAGTTTGGTATATTTCAACTTCCCAATATAGAGAGAGAGATGTTTGAATTTTCTTTTCCTGATAGAACAAAGCATGTTATATTTCTTCTATAAATTTTTCTGGTGAGCTTTAGTTTTCAAGAACTAAACTGCATTAAAATAATATATATATATATATATATATATATATATATATATATATACATTACTCCAAAATATCTATCATATTCATTGGTTTAGAATTTTTCCATTAAAAATAAAATAAAAGTTGGGACGAATTCACTATTAGCAAACAAACCTAAAATTCATAAAATAGACAGGGAATAAGAACCAATTACCGGAACAAATTAAAATCAAAATAAAATGTAAGTTAATTTATTTTCAAAAATTACCATCACAAGAAAGCAAATTAACAAATTTAAAATATAACACATGGTTAAGTATTATATTCATGGACTCCAGAAAAGTATTATATTTATCCATTCAAATTACATATAAAAGAGAAATAAAATTACTTAAATGGCCAGCTGAAGAGTATTTTCAGATAGATATTTATAGTTTATTATATTTATAAATATTTTAATTTATTTTACTATATTATATTACGTAGTTTTAAGTAAATTGGGAGCGGCCATGTAAGGAAGTTGGGGGCGGCTGGCACGGCGGCGGGGGAGTTATGTCGGAGATATAAGAAACAGAAAAAAGGTGTGGGTGGATTTGAGAAATGGAAAATAAAAGTGGGGGAAAATGATATTAAAATAAAAGTTAAAAAAAACTATATATGACAGAGTTATGACGTAAGCGTAATGTGGGTTCCACCTTCGTTAATTACCATCTTAACCACGCAACCTGGCACGTCCTCTCCTACTTCTACCACGTGAACCGCGTGGTCTTTTCTTATCCCAAAATAATAATAATTAATAATAAATACTCAAATTCCCTTTTTCAAAAATCACTGGTTTTGGTTGATTCATAAGATTTGCATTATTGCGTTTTGTCTATTTAATCATTTTTGTTTAAGAAATTATAACAAAACCTTAGGCTAATTCAATTAATTAATTGAATCATTTTCATACCACATATCTAAATAAATCCTAACCACAAACTTCTTATTTAGGGTTTATTTATTGGTTAATATGAATATAAATTGAGTTGAGCTGAATTTTGGTTGGGTTTTTAAAAAAAATTATTAAAAAAAAGGTAAAAATGAATTATTTGAAACAAATAAATTTGTGTGTAGACAAAAGAAAAGAGAAAAATGGTCAGAAAATATGAATAAAATTAGAGTGGAAAATCGTAGTGCAAATTACAAATAGAGGTGTTCTTCTTTTTTTTATTTTTTTATTTTTTAAAAAATGCATAGTGTAATTAAGGCGGGGCCCAGGGATTTGTTTTTATCCGTTGCGTACCACGTGAAGGGGCAGTTGGTTTTATTTTGGCGCTCACGCTTTAACCCTTTAAACCAACCGCACCCCAATAAAAGCCTTAAAACTACCCCTTTCTTCCAATCACCATCCGAAACGTGTCCTCCTGATTTATCTCTAATTCTCCCATTTTCTTTATTCTTTTTTCTTTCTCTCTCTTTTTATTTTTCAAAAAGATAAAAAAAAAATAAATAAATAAATAATAAATAAAAAAAAATTGATTTGCTTTGCTTTGTCTCTCTGAAAATAATTAAATTGTTTGTATTTTGGGTTTTATCGGTAATTGTCAAATTTTAGTAATTGATTTCATTTTTTTAATCTAGTACCATTTTTTACTATAATTTCGGAAAACATAAAAATTATTATTATTATTAAACTAAATAAATTAAGTATTAAAAACATGTGGAGTAAAATTGAACAATTAAATATATAAAAACTAAATTTAATCAAATTTTAAATATAAAGACTAACATCTTATGACGTATTTTTAATCATATTCAATTTTATTTTATAAAATATAATTTATAAAGTTATCTCATGCCTATAATGTGAGTTACTTGAGATAAGTGTTAGTTGGATTGCTTTCATGATGTTTTATTTAAATTACTCAAATAAACACGATTCAAGTAACCAACCACACCTTTTTTTTTCACATATAATTTATCATATATCTCACACGCAGCACAACCTCTTGCATTGGACGTTTAATTACTGTGTTTGGTTTTTCGTAATTGGAAGCATAAGTACTACGAATATCAATACAATTAAGTTATACCAATGTTAGTTGAATAAATGAGCAACATACTATATCCAAAACATGAAGGTCTCATTTATATATGGGTATACTTCTTTATATATTTATTGTTATTATTTTGTTGTGGGTTAGAAAGTCGAACGTAATGATAACGTGACTTTTAACTTTTAAAACATGAATATCTCATTTATATCTGGATATAATTTAGTTCATGCCGTTAAAATTTTATTAACCTTTAACATAATGATAATGTGACTTCTTTATTTGGATGATTAGACTCTACATTATTTATTGTATTACTTAAATTGATAAATAACCAATAAATATTGTTAATTTATTCTATAAATCTTTGTTGACAACAAATAAACATAATCAACGAATCAAATAAACCTAAATTTTTCTATTTTTTTTCCCTCCAAAACTTAAATCTCTCACATCCTTCCGCGGTTTCCACCCTTTACTTATTATTATTTTTTTTCAAATTGAAATCTTGAAGCAAATTAAAAGGACGACATTGAGTAGGATAAAAAAAAAAATAAAAACTCACATATTGATGTACATCATTGACAAAACAAAATAAACTATAAAAATGAAATAAGCACAACATGTGTATAAAATAAATTATAGAAATTGCAGATAAATATTCTTACTACGATTCATGAAACACCCAAAGAAAAAGGAAGAAGAAAGAATTGGGAGAAAAAGAAAAAATAATAATAAAGTCTTTAATGAATCACAAAATTTTTTGCAAGTTGATCAATTGCGTATAGCATATGAATTGAGAAAGTGGAGTAGAATGACAATATGTTAAAATGGTGACAGTCAAAATTTTGAAAACAATTATTACGAGTGATTATCTTATTTGACAACCTAATTATTCAAACATAAAAGTCATCTTATCATCGAGTTAGAAGTTAACGAAATTTTAACGACAGAGACCAAAACAATGCACTTTTTAAAGTTAAGTAACCAAAATAAAATAAAATACAAAGTTTAAAGACTAAAATATAATTTAAGCGTATGATAATTATTATCCAACTTTTTTCTCTATCCTTCGCTTATTGGTCCGTGCATCAGCCGATGAATGTTTTTTTATTTGCTTTTAAATAATATTTATTACCATTAATATTTTCGACAAAGTTCATAAATAAAATGGAAACCTCCGGAATCGAGAGGCCACAAGTGAAATTGGTAGATGTATCCTACGTTCAACTACAAATTCAGTCCTTCCTTGTTTCAAAAATAATAATTAAATAAATGTGTAGTTAATTTAGAAAAACGGAAAAAAAGAATTTTAGAAAAAAGAAACTGAATTGATTAATTAAAAACAAATTGAATGCAGGTCACGTGGTGGATTCACGCAAGCTGCACCTCCTCGAAGCGTGTTAAAAATCACGTGTTAATCACGAGCATCACCGTGTTAATGATGCTGAATAATAATTAGTTTTGGTATTATTATTATTTCTTTTTGGTAATCAATGCGTGTGGGTGGAGAAAATGCTATCCGTTTGTTCGATAAAGCCTAGGGACTCCTCTACTCTGATTTAGCCACGTCATTCCGGTCCCACTTTAGTTGAGACACGTGGACGGCATGCACTGTGTAAAACGTGTTCGTTTTGTTTTTGTGACTAAGCCGCCTTCATCGCGTGAACTTCCTTAGCTGGCCCGCGTGATCAGTCAATATCCTCCTTTTTCTTTTCTTTTGATCTTAGTCGGTCACTCGCGATATTGGCGCGTCAGTTTTACCTTCACGCGCTTTGCTTTGTAGCCACGAGGCTGTGAACTACACGTTCTCTTCACTTGCCGCTTGATATTAAAGCAGCGTGGCCCACCACTAGCGACATGTTTTAAATCCCACATTACAAAATAAGCTTCATTTCTTTTATTTTTTATTTTTTAATATAATTTTTATTTGTCTTAATTTTTGCAAAGGCGTAAGGTGATGTAATAGTACAAGCATTGTACTATTATGCTGGTAAAGTTTTAAAAAGGCGTATTACATTAAACACATAAATGAAAGTTCACAAACCGAATTTATATTCTAAATTTTACAAAATCCATTGTAACGTTTATTGGTTTGGAGTGTTGTGAAATGCGTGACTTCTTTGCCCTGCATTTGTACAAAATGTCAGTGTATCCAATTTTATTTTTTAGTTTACCAAAATACATAAGCTATATATTTTCATTAATCATCTGTGATCGTGTTTGAACATTGTTAAATTGACCATAGTTATTTTGAGAACGGTTTGATTAGAAAATCAACTCTCATTCATGCTCACCTCCAATATTATTAGATAAAATATCAATAGAATTTTTTATTTACCACATGTGGAGTGAGTAGACCAATCTATTAATTATAAAATTAATGATACGTGTATTTATGTTAGTTAAAATGTGTTTAAGTTTGCTAATATGTTAATTTAAACTAGACATAAGTAAGTGTGTATTAATTTTAGAAGCACATTCGACTTTATATTTGTAATCTTTTATTTTAAGGACCAACTTGTTAAACTTACAACAATAGAAGTAACAGTATTGTTATTAACATACATAAACTTTTTTTTTTAAATTTATCATTATTTTTAATGACTTAATTAGTTTAGCTATATTCAAATATATTTACTGATATAATTGAAGACATACACTTAACTTCACGTTTCGGCATTATGCATATAATACTAAAAAAGACAAAACGTATTTATAATGAAATAATAATAATAATAATTATTATTATTATAATTATTATTATTATTTGGTATGGATGAAAATTCTAGAAAGAAGATAAAGTTTAATTGAATATTGATTTAACCAATTTCCAATTATATTTAATTTCTTAATGACAACTTCTAAATTTGATGGGAATATTAATAATTTATTAGAAGATACATGTGCGACATGTTGGATCTTTTGTTGATAAACATTTCATGTATTAAAATTATTTTGTCTTGAATAAATGATTTGACCATTTGAGTTGTCACCCTCTAACTTGCAACGCAATGAAAATTAGCTCTCTAGTCTATTGGATCATGTAGATGTGATTAATATTAATTTTGTTTGTCACATTATTTAATACGGTCAAACAATTCTTGACATTTAAATAAACTTCAACAATTTACCGTAATGAGACTTTTTTATTTTTAAATCATCAATTAATAAAAAAAGAGGAAATAATATTGTAAAAGTTTAAACACACTATATCCTTAAATCATCTGCTTTATACTGGGTTAAAAATCAAATCATAGAAAATTTTTAAAATTAAAAAATTTGATAAAATATTTATGTTTTATAAAAAAATTAAATATTATAGTTTTTTTTTTTGTCCTTTAGTAGTTTTTTTCGTGTAAATAGTTCTTTTTTTGTTGGAAAAATTCAATTTTGTTTTATAATTATAATTACATCTAACAATTAATTATTCCATTTTGGTTGTAATACGTGAAAACATAATATTTATCTCATTGCATTTTCCTGAAACGTTTTTTCCGTGTTATTTAAATTCATATGACATTTAATAGAAATCTGAAGCAATTTAATTTCCAAAATTAAATAACATAATTGTTTTTCCTTTGCAATAAAAATAAAAAAAAAAACAAAATTGATTCAATGCACATGACTATAAAAACAAAACGAGTCCGTACCTCAACCCACATTTAAATCACTTTTAAATGTGCCACATATATATATACCATAACACACGTTTCTAAGGTATGTTACTTTGACCAATTATATGAAATTTATACATATAAATACACAGATGTATGTGTAGGATTAACCCAAAGAAAAGTAGTTAAAACGAGCATATTGACACGAGATAATTGATTAATCTCATACCCTATTATCCTTAATCTCAAATTTACTTCTTCAATTTGTGTCGGTCAGTCAATTTCCATTTGCGAAATTTTGTTTTGTTAATTTCAGTCGAATATAACGTGAGTCGTGAATAAAGAGAGAAAATATTTGAATCTGAAAAGTAAATTAATAGTAAGTATAGAGGAGAGGAGAGGAGAGGAGAGGGGAGGGAGTATTGGTGAGGAATCAGTTTGGAAGGGGTTAGCTTAGATTGTACTCCATTAAAAGGGGCGGGAGGAGAGGGGAAGTTAGATGAGTCATTAAAAACATATGTGACCACTTCCCCTCACCATTCAGTTCATGCTTTTCCAGACACGTATCTTCCTTAACCTTTATTAAAACCTCAAACCCACCAAATTTATACCTTATAT
>JBBPDJ010000020.1:1289202-1331476 GCA_037974625.1 Cucumis cinereus
TGTGATGAAATTACTTAGATAAAAAAATGGGGACATACACATATTGCATTCTGATTAAATATTAAATATTAAATATTTATTGATATCTATCTTTTATAAATGTTCAAAGATATATAGAAAAAAAAAATCATATATTGACTTTAATATAAATATAAAAATTAAATATAAAAATCTATAATTTTGTTTAAAATTGAATGCTTGATATCTTGTAATTGGCGAATTTAAGAGGGGGAAAGATGTTTATTGATTTTTTTAAGGCCATTATCGATAGACTTGGATTGCTTACTCCCTCTATTTTTTAAAATTATCTTTGTTGAATTTTGGTGAATTGAGAAATAAATTAGTGTCTACTTAAAGATACATTAATTGGGTTGAAAATCATATATATATTTTTAATTTAAATTTTGTACTTATTTTTTCACCATTTATTTGTAATGATTTTCCATTTGAATTGATAACATGTCTTTACAAACTTTTTTTTTTCAAAAAAAAAAAAAAAAAAACACTAGATTTAGACTTTGAAAACGTTTATAAATATTGTGTTGCTAAACTTGATTTTCAATATCTAAATAGCGATTAAATAAAATTCACAAACTTGAAAATGGTTTTACATGTTAAAACATAAAAGTCTATAGGTGAAGGTTGTTTTTTAAAATAATTGTTTAGTTAGACTTACGAATAGTTTAATAATCTTCTTAATTCGTATAATCATACTTAAATTTATGAATCATAAATCAAATTTTACGAACTAAGCTATCAGTGGCCCACTAATGGCCATGTCGTTGTTTTATCGTCTACCATAACTTCTCTTTCGTTTGACTATCCTATCATAGAGATTCAATTTCATTATTTTCGCTTATAATCGTTGCGTGTTTTAATAGAATTTTTGTTTGTTTGATGCAAGACTTTTTGGTTTAGTACTTAGTAATAAATATTGCAGTCCAATTCTATGGACCATTTGAATTTAAATTTGGTATAAGTTCTAAATTTCACATCTCTAAGAGAAAATGGAAATATAATGGGTTGTAAAGAAGATATTGATTTATTTTATTGTTGTTTGTGAATAAAATTAGAATTAATCTCCACTCAAATTGAATTAGCATTAAATGATTTTAAATCTATAAATGAAATAAAAAATTTAAAACTATTTTTTTAAAAAATAGACTAAAAGACGAATCATCAAAACTATCAATCGTAAAAGTTAAAATTATGACACAACTGAATTCTCTAAAAAATCAATCGAAAATGGAACATTAGGGTTTGGGTCAGAAGAGTATAAATACAAATACAAGTAGGTGATTCGTATCCATGTTTGAACTTTAAAATTGACAATAACCCACCAACTAAAACTCGACCTCTATTTATACTCACATTAAACAAATGTGGGATTAGTTTAGTCATAAAAAAGGGAAATAATTGAAAGTTGATTTGATAGGAAAAATAAAAAGAAAAAGAAAAAGGCTAAAAAAAAGAGGAGAAAAGAAGGTTTGAATAATAGAGAGGATAAGGACATTTGGGAAGTTAGATATTAATAATATTCAAAATGTCATAAGTTTGGTTTGCGTGTGGACTGTAACACATTGCAATTGCCAAAACAAACATGAAAAATATGACCAATTCATATTTTTAGGGTTTAGGGGGACAAATGCTTCACATAAGTGTTCAACAATATGACGTCTAAATCCACTTGTATTTCTGACTCTTCTACCAATCCAAAGATCATTTCACTATCTATCTTTCTTGGATTTTTGTTTTCATATTATTAATAAATTAAATTGCAAATTTTGCATTTTATTTTCACTACATTAAGATTAATCCAATAAATACTTTCTTAGATCTTTTTTTTTTTTTTTTTTTTAATTTTAAAAATATTGTGTTTGAATGCATAACGGAATATTTTGAAAGGTTTTGCTTTTTGACTTGTTAAAACACAATATTTATTTATCCAAAAGTCCAAACATTCAATCTCACTTATCAACAAAATGAGTCAAAATCACTTTTTTTTCCTTGATGGGCTACAGTAACTAGTAAGTTTAGGAAGTAAAATTATATTTTAAGATCAAAGGTAATCTAATAACAAAATCATGGTGAGAAGTGAGTAAGTTAGCACATTTATGGTGAATCAAATTACAAGTGGTTCTAGGATACCCATTTTAAATGCTTCTTTTGTAATGTCTTTTATACTTTTCTTTTTTTTTTGGTCATTTTTATTATTTCTTCTCTTTTTGGGTAAAAGATTTATCTTTTAGTAAAAGAGAAGAAGCATCTTCCTTTTGGTAAGGAGGGAAAATCCTCAACCGATAAGAATGGAAAGGTTTTACAGACTACAGAGAAGGAAAGGATAAGAATGAAGGATAAAACATTAGAATTCTCTTTTAGGAATGGGTGCTTCTAATTTAGAAGGGAATATGAACTTCTACTATTGAATTTAGGCTCAAAATACCTCGTTTTAGTCCAGTTTTAAAAATCAGTTTCAATTACTCTTTTGCACCTTTGTGACTATTCTAACGCTCTAAATGATCCAAGGTACTTGAACACTACCTCCTCTCGAACAAAAATCAGTTTCAATTACTCTTTTGCATCTCGGTGACCATTCCAACACTCTAAATGATTCGAGGTAATTGAACACTACCTCCTCTCGAATAACCACAAGTTTTTTAGTGCACCCTCTTCTTTCAAAAAACTCCTTAGCTTAGCTAATGACTAATAAATTCCCAAATCCCTACTAACAACATTGACATGCACATGACAGTGGTATAAATTAACAAGTTCCTGCTTACTCTAACTAGGAGCTTATCATATCCTCATTATACAATCCACCAGTAAGCAATCAATCTAGAGTCAACTAAAATCATACAGGAAGGTACTGAACACGTTACAATTCAATTAAGCTTCAAGAAAGAGAATGAGAACATATACTATTCTAATGAATTGAGTTTGAGAACATATACTATTCTAATGAATTGAGTTACACTCAGCAAGAATATCAGTTATACACATACATGGAATAGAGCCTCAACTATGCTCTTTGATAGTTTCCGAGTCCTTCAAGATCATTCAAAATTTCAAATTGATTAGTGTATTCCATGTTTTGAAAGAACATATGAATCAAGAACTGTGACACCTAAATGTGAATTTATTATTTTCATCTTCAGAAGTCAGACCTATTTACCTGGGTAAGAATCTGCTATGTTCTTTGCCGAGGTACTTCATTGTCGACTTTCCTACTTGGACAATTTGGAGATGTGTGCCCTTCCTTGCCGCAAGTCAAGCAGAGTACAGTTTTGACATCCTTTTGCCATTCCCTTTTTCTCAGTGGTAGGGTTAAAGGCTTTGGGTCTCCCATCTTTGACGGGTGATTCGCAGCATGATGTTGGCCTCTTGGATTAGGAGCGAAAGACACTCCTGAGAGACGTGAATCTTTTTGTGTACGTAATTGTTCTTCAATTCTCAATCGATCTGTCAACTTCGGAAGGGGAAGATACTGCTCATGCATTAAGTTCACCCAGACATTCCTCCAAGAAAGTGGAAGCTTTGAGATAATCACACTAACATGAAAATCTTCATCGATAACTGTTCCAGCAGAAGCAATAGAATCAGCAATGTGATTAAGTTCTTCAACTTGCTCCAATACTGACTTCTCCTCAACCATTTTGAATTCTAGATACTTTTTGACTTGAGACCTCTTGGTGCCAAACTCCTCCAAAAGATAAAGCAATTTTAGCTCCTTCCAAAGTTCACTAGCACTCATTGTTTTCTTCGAGTATTCATTAAAAAGTCTGTCGGAGAGGGAGTTCAGAATGTTGCGGCGACACATGTGATCATCACTCATCCATTTCTGTTCAGCAGCCTTGGATGGAGCAGTAGAGCTTGATTCTGGCCCAAGCACGCCGGTAGGACATTGATTAAAAAGAACATAAGCAACCTTTAAGTCCTGCAGCAAAAGCTCCATCTGACGTGCCCATACATTGTAGTTTTTTCCATCAAATCGAATAGTTTCAATTGGAAATTCTGGAGAAGTTACTCCAGTTGTTGGATTCGAGATCACACCAGTTTTGTCAGCATCATGTTCAAATCTACATGATATAGTACAATCAAATAGTTCAACTATACATCTATGGTCCAGATTTTAAATGCTACAACCAAACAAAACAAATAACTCGTTTGAAAACCAATTGTCCTTTGAAAATTAAGCTTGTAAACACTAAATTTCTTTAAGTTGTTATCTAAATCTTACAAATGTTTCCAAAATCCAAGCTGATTTTTTTTTAAAGTAGTTTTTAAAATTTTGTTATTGTTATTAGAATTAGATAAAAAAATTCAAATGTTTCCTTTAAAATATGCAAACCGGTGAGAAAACAAGCACAATTTTCATAAACCAAAAACCAAAAACACAACAAAATGGTTATCAACGGAGCCTTAAAAAACAAAAAATATCAAATACAGATTCTATTTGAAATCTACATTGGATACTAACACCTGAAAACCTAGCATAGAACTTTAGACTTGTCAAGTAAATAAATTTGATGAACTATAACTCAGAAAGTTAAGAAACAACAGTCTCATCATGCTTCCCTCACCTTTTTTTTCTTTTCATCTGCAAAATAGCTTCTTCTATAGCAGGAATATTACTCTTAAATGTTGACCATTGCTCAGTTGGCATTGTGATTCCTAGAAGATAAAATTTTCAGTACCAAAACCAACATAAGTTTTCATAATTAAAATAGTCGTATAGGATGGGTTGCTAGTTCAGACCCAAGCAAAAGAAACTCCCAACCGTTGTGGCTAAAACAAGGTGAAAAGAGAAAAAAAGGGGGAAGGGGAGGGGGAGGGTGATGGAGTTAACAGAACTCACATAATAAAAGAAAAGATTCACAATAAGAGAAAAGGAAGAGACCAATGCATAATGCCCACCTTTTAGAGTGGGAAGCTGTTTTCCATCTTTTTCATAATACTGCCTAATTGATACCATAGGTGCCCCTTTAAATTTATGAATTCTCACACTCCTGTTATTAGATAGCTGAAACAAACCAAAAATCGTTGACTAATAAGTGAAAAGAATTACTGATAGGGTATAAGGGGATCAACAATTTTAACAGCCGAAGTGTTATGTGTGTCCGAGTGAGAGCAAGAAGAGCAATGTTGTAAAGTTCTTGTCTAAATGATCAATTTCTACACTCATAAAACATTGATGATTCTATCATAATGCATAAATGACGGAGACTGCTCACCTGAATTTCTTCAAGAACCTAACATTTTGGTACAAAATGATCTATGAACAAATAATACATAACAATCTCTACAGAAGAACCTAGTTCGGAAGCTTTCTATAAAACTACATATTTCGTAGAACTAAGTTCATAAAACCCTAATCTTTCTTCTTTCTTCCAAAATCACTACACCATAAGAATCAAGAAGTGTATGATTTTACATTACCCGGCAAATCAAAAGGTGGCCATCATCGTTGAACTCTTTCTTTGGGACTATCTCCTGCTCCACCGCTTTATTCTCGTAACGACCACTAGGTCCTGGCTCATCCTCTTTCCCCATACACAACCCCTCCGACATTGACAGTAAAAAGTTCTCTACCACGTTCCTCACCAGCAACTTGTATTTTTTATTAGAGAGATCGAGTCCAAGCCGTTCTTCGACCTGGCTTCGAACTTTCAACTCCGTCGTTTCTTCCATGTTCGATTTCTTCAATACGTCAATCACATTTTCCTCGATTTTCCGTCGGGTCTCGTCGTTCATCTTTCTGAGAAAACAAGACCGAAAGTACCAGAAATGAAGGACTTGGAAGGGCAACGCCGCCGGCCGTTTCTTGGTGAAGCACAATCCGTTTGTGAAATGCCGTCTCCGATTGGAAGTGTTTTAATTGTAGAGGGAAGTCCATTGGCTTCGGCTTTGCACGGCGGTTGAAGAAATTTTCTGTACGGGCATAAATTTAAAAAAAAAAAAAAAAACAAAAGAAGGTTCCACCGAGATTTGAACTCGGGTTACTGGATTCAGAGTCCAATGTCCTGACCACTAGACCATGGAACCGGTTGTTGACAATTTGTAACAAATTTTTAATTAACATATTATCAACAAATTAGAGCATTTGATGTTAACAAAATGAGCAAAATATTTTAATTTATAAAAAGTTGGGTGATCTATTTTTTTTTTTAAAAAAAAAGATTTTCCAAGTTCAACAATGTATGAGGACAAAATTTGAAATTTTTGCATTTTGATTGTGAATGCTCATATTGCTACTCTTTTTCTCTTAATATAAAAAAAATAAAATGCAAAAGTTATATTTCTATTTTTATTGAATCGCAGTTGTATTCTAATTTTCAATATAGGATTATGAAATAAAAATTGAGTAACTCTAATTGAAACTCTAAAAGTTTGGTATCAAATACAAACATGATGTTTATCTCTTTTTCTAGAACCACTGTCCAAACTATCTCTTTCAAACACACTTTTATATTCACTTCTTATTAAGCTTTTACAAATATAAGATTTAAGTATTAGTGTGATATTAAACAACTTAAATAATTCTTTTTCTTAAAAAAAAAATTCACTTAAATAGTTAGCATCCCATTTTTAAGCACTCGAAAGTCATTTTTTATGACAATTGACCACATCCAAATTTACAACATTTTTCTTAACTAGGATTATTGTATGAATAATTATATTTTTATTGATAAACCCTAAGACCTAAACCAAGTTCATCGATAAGGCACTCTTCCTCATGTCTCACCAACCAATTAACTAGCTCTATTGCACGATCTTTGCCTCTCTCACAAATTAGCTAACAAACCACCAAAAAAGAGCAAGAACATCCAAAGAACATGGCACACAATTCATACAAACTCCATTTTGTATGATTTAAATTTACAATTACTACTCTCTCCAAACTATACCCATCCCATCTCATGGATTTCATCGCTTTTGCTCTCGCCATTCTGTTTACACTACTTCTAAGATCTCTATGCCTCAAATTATTCACAACCCCCAAAAATCTCCCTCCCGGCCCCCGCCGTTGGCCCATCGTTGGAAACCTCCTCCAGCTCACTCACCTTCCTCACCGCGACATGGCGGACCTCTGTCGAAAGCATGGTCCACTCGTATACTTAAAGCTCGGCAACGTCGACGCCATCACCACCGACGACCCCGCCACCATCCGCGAGATCCTCCTTCAACAGGACGACGTTTTCGCTTCCCGCCCGAGAACTCTCGCCGCCGTCCATTTGGCTTACGGCTGCAACGACGTCGCTTTGGCCCCCTTCGGCCCTAATTGGAAGCGGATGAGGAGGATTTGTATGGAGCATCTTCTAACTAGCAAGCGGCTGGACTCGTTCTCGGCCCATCGGGCCTCGGAGGCCCAACATTTGGTCCAAGATGTTTGGGCCCGGGCCCAAAATGGAGAGACTGTGAACTTGAGGGAGGTTTTGGGGGGATTTTCAATGAACAATGTGACTAGGATGTTGCTTGGGAAGCAATACTTTGGGTGTGGATCTGCTGGCCCAAGTGAAGCTATGGAGTTCATGCATATAACCCATGAGTTGTTTAGGCTTTTGGGGGTGATTTACTTGGGAGATTATTTGCCATTTTGGAGGTGGGTTGATCCTCATGGGTGTGAAGAGAAGATGAGAAAAGTGGAAAAGCAAGTGGATGATTTTCATACCAAGATTATTGAAGAACATAGAAAAGAGAGGGAGAGAAGGAAAGTTAATAGACAACAAGATGATGGTGATGGAAATATGGACTTTGTTGATGTTTTGTTGTCATTGCCTGGTGAAGATGGGAAGGAACATATGGATGATGTTGAAATCAAAGCCCTAATTCAAGTAATATCTTTATCAAATGAAACTTGTGTTTTTTCTTTTACATTTTTTTTTTTATTTCAATTGGTTATTTTGGGTTGTTTGCACGATTTAGGACATGATTGCAGCAGCGACCGACACATCGGCTGTGTCGAATGAGTGGGCGATGGCAGAAGTGATTAAACATCCACATGTCCTTGCTAAGGTTCAAAAGGAGCTTGATGTTATCGTGGGTCCTAATCGATTGGTGTTAGAATCTGATTTGGTTCATCTTAATTACTTGCGGTGTGTCGTACGAGAGACATTTCGTATGCATCCAGCTGGCCCGTTTTTAATTCCTCACGAATCATTACGAGATACGAAAATTCATGGGTATGATGTTCCCGCAAAAACTCGAATCTTCATCAACACTCATGGATTGGGTCGAAATACTAACGTTTGGGACAATGTGGAGGAGTTTAGGCCCGAGAGACACTGGCCAGTGAATGAGACTGTTAGTAAAGTAGAGATAAGTCATGGAGCAAATTTTAAGATTCTACCGTTCAGTGCGGGCAAGCGAAAGTGTCCTGGCGCTCCACTTGGAGTGACTTTAATGTTAATGGCTTTAGCTCAACTATTTCACTGTTTCGATTGGACTCCACCAAAAGGAATGCAACCACAAGATATTGATACTAACGAGGTATATGGGATGACGATGCCTAAAGCTCATCCCTTAATGGCCATTGCTAGGCCACGCTTGGCCCCTCATGTGTATCGATCAAAATAAAATACATATTTTTATTTTGACATACATTTTATTTTATTGTTTAATATACACTATATTCTTATTATTTCAACTTAATAGAATCATACCATATAAATTGGGATTGTTGATTTCACAAAATTAATATTAGGAAAAAGAGTTTATTGTGTTTGGATTTTTGTGATTAATTGAGACGTTACCTTTATGGACAAGGACAACGGCCATTATCAATAATGAAAAAAACAAAAATAATAATAAACCATTCATTTGAGGAAAATCAATTTGCTTAAACACAAAGTACCCAATCAAAAAAAAAAAAAAAAAAAAAGAAAGAGGGAAAAAGACAATAATATATAAAATAATCAATTAAATAAAAACACTGTTTTTGGCAAAACATTTTACTCACATTTTCAGGTTTATATTGTATGATTTGGCTCAATCACATTCCTATGTGTAAAAAGCGTTAGGATTGCATTTTAATCAAGTTTGGTTAGTAAAATACCTTTTTTAAAATAAAAAAAATTTCTTATTTAGTTTTAAATATTTAACAAAACATAAAGTAATTAAATGCATGCTTTTTTTCATAAAAAATGTATAGTAAATGTATAAAACCATGAAATGTGAAATAATTTTTTTTTATAATTAATTATGTTAAAGTAAAAAAAAGAAAACAATTTAAAATTAAATTGATGAGATTCTCTGCCTCATTCAATTTAAATACAATGAACAAATATCTTTGATCCCACGCCTAATATTTAAAACAAATCTTGATGTCAAAATAATGACTTGATGTCAAATTGTAAATAGTGGAACCAAATCCTCGACTTAGAGGGAGCTAAAAGACAACCTTTTGATATTGATTTTTTTTTTTAAAAAAGTTTTTTTATATAATATTTATTATATAGAGAGTATAGAGTTGAGGAGAGGCTCAAGCTTGTGTACCCGATAATAGAAATGATTCATATATATATATATATGTTAAAATTGTTACTTAATTACCAACAAAATGAAGATAATTTATTAAGCATATCCAGAAGGAATCTAATAAAAAGTTGAAGGAGAGAATGTGAGACTTAATACTTAAAAAAAAGAAAGTAAAAAGTAAATAAAAAAAAATAGAATAAAATGTTGACCCACCTCCAATTGGTCAATCTCATTCTCTGGACCCACACCACTACTTTTTTTTTCCTCTCAGTTTTTTTTTTAATTTTATAATTTCAACATTTACCCATTTTTATGACCTTCAAACATTTTTAAATTGGTTTAATTAATAGATATTAATGTCCAAATTAATAATACAATATTTAGTATAAAAAAATCGAGGTTAAAAAGTGGAAATATTTAGTATAATTCGGTCCACAAAACGGAACGGAACGGAACGCTTACGCTTTATTGCCGCCAGACCCCCTTCCCGCTTCTTAGTTTTTTTTCTCATTCCCATGTTTATTCTCCCACTTTCGTAGCATACACCTTCCTTCTTCCTCGCAAGTTTTGGATGAATCATCGTTCATATTCTTCATTCACTAATGCAATCGCAGTCTTTCCTTAATCTGCATACGGATTTCATTTCACTAATTGAATAACAATCATTGCTCTGTTGATACATTTTCTTTAAGCGAATTGCGTTTCAATTCATGATCCTGCCGGAACATATGTTGCGTTCCGATATGGATATGGATTCATCGGACGCTCTCCGCTGCAAACGTAACGACGGTGCTCGGTGGCGCTGCAAGGAGTTGGCATCGCCTGGGAAATCGTACTGTGACAGGCACTTGATCCAACTCATGAAGCAAAGTTTGAATAAGGTGCGGAATTATGGACACAGAGGTTTCTGTTCCGGCGGTAGAGTTATGGAGGAGGCGGCGAAAAGGAACGAGGTGAGACCACGGTATGGATCGCTAAGGGAAGAGAGTGAGGGTGAGCTAGACCGAAATGGAAGTCTGGTGAGGAAGCAGAAAAGGCAGCTCTCTAATTGTTATAGAGAGAACATTTCTTTTAAGGATGCTACAATCGCGAGAGATTCTGGAAATTCTGAAATCACGGCTTTCAAATTGAGTAACGGAAAGGATACGGCCGATTTTGTGAAAAGGCATGGCGCGTCTGCAAAGCGCAAGAGAAATCATGTTGTAACGAATGGAAAATCGGTGGAGACGGTAAATTCAAAGCTGGATATTAATTTACCTTTCGTTTTGAACGTCGCTCGCATAAATTGTTTCTAAAGAATGTTCTACTCTTTTTATGAACCTTGCATGTAAGGTCTTCCATTCAGTTTTGCGATGAGAAATGGTGTCTGTAGTTTGGTGAATAGTGAATGAATTTTTAGACTTCGATCAGAGTTCATCTACGCTAAGTTGTGAAAGGCTGTTGCTGGTTTGTTTTAAACAAATGGACTTTCACGTGCAGGATAAGGCTAATAAAAAGAACGGTGGGAGTTTGATGTGTCATCAGTGTCTGCGGAGTGATACAAGTGGGGTTGTCTTTTGTTCAAATTGCCAAAGAAAACGGTTTTGCTATAAGTGTATTGAACGATGGTAAGAAGACTGATTAATTTTAGCTCCTATCTTCTGCAGTTAGCATGGGTCAAATCAAAAATAATTTTAAGGATGCTTGCTTTTGGTTTTAGCCGTTTTTGGATGTTAAGGAAAAACTCTTGAAAATGGATTTGTATGAAATAGGTACCCAGATAAAACAAGGGAGGATGTTGAGAATGCATGTCCATGTTGCCGTGGTCACTGTAATTGCAAGGCTTGCTTAAGAGAGTTTGTTGAGGTAAAAGTTTTTTTTTACCTTGTACCCTCGTTTTCCAGTACCTTGAAATTGGAGCATAATTACCCATTTTTTTGAGGTTGTTTTATGCTAGTGTATTGTTTTGTATTGACAGTTTGCTCCTAAAGAATTAGATGCAAGTGTAAAAGTAGAGCGATTAAAATTCTTGCTACTCAAGGTTCTGCCCATTCTCAGGCATATTCAAAGGGAACAGAGTTATGAACTAGAGGTTGAAGGCAATATACAGGGTATGTTGCTTTAAACAATCTGGTTTTGAGAAAATAAACATAATTTCTGGACTTCGTTGTTAAATGATCAATCTAATTCTTTGTGGGTTTCAGGTGCTCAATTGAAAGAAGTGGATGTAAAAAGAATAAAACTAGTTCAGACAGAGCGCATGTATTGGTATATTTTCAAACTTATTATTGTTATTATTACAGTATTACTGCTCCCACTTGAATCTAAATATAATTTGGGGGCAGGGGCGAGGGAGGGGGGTATTGAGGGGGTCTGTAAATTCTATACAGTCCAGAAGGCATAAGTTCTATTACCTATTAATTAATATTATTCATTACATTTCTACTTATGAACTTGAAACCCAAAAACCCCTTGGGTTTGACCTAGTTGTAATGTTTTAGGATCAAAACCCCAAGCCAGCCTCATTGGGTTAGGTGATGTTCCAAGTGTCCAACTGAATTGACAGATGAGTGGAGTCTTTAACGGTATAAGGAAGAATTTTATTGTGAACAACAAGAGACTCATTAACGAGGATGACGTTAATGATTATGAACAGTCTTATAGTTTTGTTGTAATCATTTGTCCTGAAAAGCTTGATGTAATGGTCTCGATCATCATGTTGAGACCATGCCGTTGTACAATCTCATTCACACTGGTGTCTTGATTCTTGTCAACCCCATTCTTCATCCCCTTTAAAGGAACTCTAACCCAAAAGAAAAATGGTAGGAAAAAAAAGAGGGAATACCAATATTTATTTTCGTGGTGAAATATTTTATTTATTGTACCTGCAGAGTTGGTGTTTACGCGTAAACAATTGTTACGAACATTTTACATGTGAGCTCTGTTTTAGTGTTTACTCATTTCTCCATCTCCCAAACACATACGCACACATAAATGTATCTGGATACGTGCTAGAATTTTGAATATTTATAAATATCTTTGTAAGCGGTCTTTATTGTCTTTATTCTTTTTCCTCGTAGTAATGAGTACTTCTCCTGTGCGTAGTAATGAGTACTTCTTCTGTGTGTAGTAATAAGTATTTATCCTATATATTTGTATACAACAGAATATTCTTGTTCTCTCGAAATTAAGAATATACAGTTCTTTAAAATTCATCCACTCCTACTGAAAAATGCAAACTCCCTCTCTACCACTCAGAAAAGCATGTTTTTATTTGGCAGTGACAATTGCAACACTTCGATCTTCAACTTTTACCGAAGCTGCTTCAACCCAAACTGTTCTTACGATCTCTGTCTTAGCTGCTGTAAAGAGTTGAGGGAAGGTTTCCACTCTGAAGGTAGCGAGACACATATTTATTGCAAAGTTTGTAGAAGTAAATTATCTAGTCAACAATATCATAAGTGCATCAATGTGCTGGCAGGAAGAGAACGTCAGTTGACATCAACATCTCAGACTTCTGTCGGTGGCATGTCATCAAGTTACCAGGTTTGGAGTGCGAATCCTGATGGTAGAATACCATGTCCTCCAAAAGAACGCGGGGGTTGTGGGATTGCAAATTTGGAGTTGAGACGTTCCCTTAAAGCTGATTGGGCTACGAAGTTAATTGAAGGAGCAGAGGAGCTTACAAGCGATTACACATTACCTGATGCTTGTTCTTCTGAAGTCTGTTCGTCATGCTGTCTTAACAGTCATGAAGTCAGACAAGCAGCTTTCAGGGAAAATAGTCACGACAATTTCTTGTACTCCCCAAATGCTGAAGATACAATGGATGACGGTGTTAACCATTTTCAAACGCACTGGATGAAGGGTGAACCTGTTATTGTCAGAAATGTTCTTGACAAAACATCTGGTCTTAGTTGGGAACCTATGGTTATGTGGAGAGCTTTTAGACAAACAGGTGCTAATGTGAAGTTCAAAGAGGAGACATGCAGTGTGAAGGCCATTGATTGCTTGGATTGGTGTGAGGTTAGTTATCAAATTGCGTTCAAGTTATAACGGTAAAGGAAGTGTGGATAATTTTATTATATCCTTCAAAGTCCTATTAGTAGTTGCATGTTGTTGACATGTCATTATTTGTAGGTAGAGATAAATATCCACCAGTTTTTTGTGGGTTACTTAGAAGGCCGTATGCACAGAAATGGATGGCCAGAAATGTTGAAACTGAAGGATTGGCCTTCATCCACTTCATTTGAGGAGCGTTTGCCTAGGCATTGTGCCGAATTTAGTGCAGCACTTCCTTACAGTGAATATACCCACCCAAAATTTGGTCTTCTGAATCTAGCTACCAAACTTCCTGAGGGCTCACTGAAGCCTGATATGGGACCCAAAACTTATATTGCATATGGATTCCAGGAGGAGCTGGGCAGAGGTGACTCCGTAACAAAGCTTCACTGCGATATGTCTGATGCGGTAGTTTTTTAGTTATTCTCATTCCGTTGCAGCCATATCCCTTTTCCTCCTCCTTATGATATTTTTTCCGCTTATTTTGTTGATAAGCCACACAGGCACGCACACGTAGAAATAAAGAGGAAACAAACTCATTTTTTTTCATAACGGGTGGTACAAGTGGATTTATGAATCCCTGAGCCTTTTTTTCCCATTTGTACCCTTTCATGAAATGAATTTATTTTGTTAAAATAAATATAAAGTAAATGGGCAATCTATTGAGGATTAGGAACACAGTGTTTTTGTTTATCAAGGTGTTTGGAAAAAGCTTGGGGGATAAATCCCTTAAAGTGTTCTTCCTTTTGAACTCTTCATTAAATATACAGTATCTATGTTGTATTTTGAAAAACTTCTGTTATGTAATTAATTGCTGGGCGATTGTTGACTAATAAATTCACAAACATGAGACATTTAGCAAACATCTCGTTGTTTGTGAGCGTGCCAGTCAGATTTTAAATGTGGTCTATGTTTTCTTTGCCTGCCTGAGAAAATATCATACTGCAAATCCAAGTATGCCATTCTCTGCTGATATTGTTTATTATTGCATCTAATGTTTTTTGCTCAGCATTGCTTACTGTTACAATAACTTTGGTAAAGGTAAATGTACTGACTCATACAAGCAAAGTTAATATTAAGACCTGGCAACGTGCTTTCATTGAAAAGAGGCAAAAACATTTTGCTGCTGAAGATTGCTCTGAACTATATGGTGGAATGAAAAGTACATCTGATGATACAAAAAAGGATTCTGAATGTAAACAAAATCAAGTTACAGGTCAGGAAGCATGCTTGATGGGTTTAGATGCATCTTTTAGAAAAGGAGTTACAAAACCTGTCAAATGTGCAAATGCAGATCCATCTATGATTGAAAAACCATTAGGAAAATCGAAGCCCCAGAGCAGCAGACAGTTTGGCGAACATGAGTACAACTGTTCCAATTTAACAGATGTTACTGTCAGAAATTCATCTGTTGACATGTGCAGTACTGGTGCTTCAGCTGTTATCTTTTGTCCAAATGGACCCGACTCTGCTCAGACATTAGTTATTGCACGCACCCCCAGTCATCGCTGTGGTCAATCTTCTAACGAAACTAGTAAAACCCATCATGAAACTTATGATTCAGAAAAAGCCTCGGGTTGCAATGAAGTTAATGATCTAAGATCAAACGATTCAATTATGAATGGGGCAGATAGTCATTTAGAAGATGATGAAGGAATGGAGGTTGCTACTGGTGGAGCTGTCTGGGACATTTTCCGTAGGCAGGATGTTCCCAAGATAGTCGAGTACTTAGAAAAGCACCAGAAGGAATTTCGTCATATCAAGTGTAAACCTGTAAATTCTGTAAGTACTTGCTTTGCTTAGCGTTAGCTTCATTAAGATGCTCTTTTCAGGAGATTGAATGCATTATTTTGTTCTTTCTACAGCTTGTTCATCCAATTCATGATCAGACTGTTTTCTTTAATGCAAAACACAAGAAGCAGCTTAAGGAGGAGTTCGGTAACTGTTCCTTCCTTATCCCACTGTCTACCTATATGTATAATTATTTTAATTTCTATGCCTATATGCAGGTGTTGAACCCTGGACATTTGAACAATTCATTGGTGAGGCAGTTTTCATTCCAGCTGGATGCCCTCACCAAGTTCGAAATAGACAGGTACTGACTAACTACCCTCTATTTAGATTTTTGTCAATATTTTCTAGTGATATAATTTTGCTCGATAGGATTGATCTGAATGAAAAATGCAATATCAAAAAAGTTGGATTGATAAGGGAGATTGGAGTTGTCTGGATATGCTTAGCATTTATAAAAAAAGACTTTAGAACTTTGGTTTCTTGGTCCCTCGTGGACATCCAGCTATGTATATTTGTCTTAAATCTCATATTTTGGTCTCCTTTAATTGCTTCTTCTTTTTTTTTTCTCTCCGAAGTTTTATTTAATCCTACATGTCTCAAATTTTCAATCAGTCATGCATAAAAGTAGCTCTGGACTTTGTATCCCCGGAAAATGTGGAAGAATGCTTTCGGTTAACAGAGGAGTTCCGTTTCCTCCCAAAAACACATAGAGCTAAGGAAGACAAATTGGA
This sequence comes from Cucumis cinereus, assembly GCA_037974625.1. Classification (NCBI taxonomy): domain Eukaryota; kingdom Viridiplantae; phylum Streptophyta; class Magnoliopsida; order Cucurbitales; family Cucurbitaceae; genus Cucumis; species Cucumis cinereus. Next base: position 1,305,243 of record JBBPDJ010000020.1, read on the forward strand.
GGTACCTTTATTTTTCACTACTTAATTTCCTGGTTTTTATAACTTGGCTGTATCTTTATTTGAGAGGTGCTTTGCATTTGAACTTGCCGTTTATTTGAGTACACTCCTATTAAGAATTTAAGAGATTGCACTCAGATTGATTCAACCAAGTTTATGCTTTAAAAGGGGTATGCAGAAATGGATAATGCATTTTGAGGTAATGGTTTGTTGAGATAGTGTATCCACAACTTTAGCCCATCCTCGGCTGAAATTCTATTTCAAATTGTACCCTATATAATTGGACAAACTATAATTATTGTTATTATTTCTTTTTGACAAGCCATAATTGTACTAAGATTGATATGACATTGTTTGTGAATCCAAATATTGTCATGATGAAAAATGAGATGGTGGAAAGAAGTGGATATATCAATGGTTGAAATTGAGACGTAAAGAAAAATGTATGAGTAGTTCTTATTTTGGCATTTAATGAATTTATGGTCACTTTTTTGCTTATTTAATTATATGCATTTTCTCCATTGGCAGGTTAAAAAGATGACACTTTATGCTGCAAGTTCTGCTATCAGAGAGATCAGAGAACTGCTGTTAAAGCTTGACTGATGTTTGTTTCATTCTTCATGATGTATGTGATTTTGATTCTTGAAATTGTGGTTCACTACGACTATTTTAGGTGTTTAACATCTCATCTCATCGATTCACCACCTAGCTCTTGCTGATTCAGTTAAATCATTCCATTGCGGTACTCGGAAGTAGGTTAAATAATTACCTGTTTACCTTTTGCTTCTTTTTCTGATTTATAGTTTGGGGGTGTGTTTGAAACTGCATTTCATAGCTTGCAGTACCATGGCCGCTTATGTCAATCTCTCTTGAGCCTCATCTTGAATTCCTACTGTTGAAGTCAACCCAAAATTATGGTGTTGGTACTAATACTTACTCAGACTGCATCTTGCACCAAATTAATAACGTGCAAATATTAGATTTCCTTCTTTTGGTTCTTGGTTGTTCCTACAACAGTGTGTAACTCTTCTCCCATTGTTTGTATTTTCTTATTTATTTATCGTTGATGTTTTTTCCCTGCATATACTGAATGAGCTACTTAGTTATGGGTGCATGTTCTCTTGTAAAATAAAAAGGATGATTTGTTCTTCATCTTCCACTTTGATCTACTTGGTTCCTTGTTAAACTTCTTTTTGAATTGATAATCATATTATTCTGCTTTTTTCCCCTGGTTTCTTAGTTCTTTTAGTATTTGTACTGAACTTTATCATATTGTGACATACGTGTGTTTATGAGGGTTGCTTCTTCTTTTATACGTGGCCTCTGCTTTATTTTTGGGATGCTGAAATCAATATATCTGAATCTTTTTCTTCCCATGTTTCTCCATTCTTGACATTTCATTATAATCTTGATTATGTGGGTCTTTGGGCGTCTGGTTCAATCATGGCCAAAATGCCAACTAATGTCTCGGTCTTGGAATAAATTGCAGAAATCCTTCAATTATCTTCTTGAGTAACACGGGGAAACTAGATGCTTCGATCCTCCCAGCTTACCAGCCACATACTAAATTGACAAAATAACCTGCAGTGTTGGGCTATCCCGTCCTGATGTTTATATGCGGAAAGGTGACAATAACTACATCTATGGAGCAACTATGAAGTCAGTTATCTATTATTCAAGAAGCTTTGGAAGGCTGAAAATAGCATGCCAACATTTTAGCTAATAAATAGATCGGCAAACATTCCCTTATTTATTAGACAGCAAAACAAATGTGGATGCTGACAAAGAGCCTTTCCCGAACTTAAGAACACTGGATCATTTGAAGTAGAATGGAGGCTTCATGATTATTGGCCGTGGAATACTGTAGAAGCTTACTACAAATCTTTTTCATTGCTGTGGTAAGAACTTGATCTTTGTGTGAACAGTGAATGAAAATACTTTAAACTGCGATGCAAAAAGAAAATTTTCTCTATGCCTTAAAGAGACCTAGAAGCGATTTGGTAGAGATCTGGGTTGTCAAGCCTCTACCTAAACATAAGAGAATAATTGGCTGAAGTTAGCAGAAAAAGTCAATGAAAATTAATGTTGGGGACTTCCTCAGCCTCCTAACTATGAATAATTTAGCGGATAATTCAGTTTGGTTTCTTGAACCTCTTGGGAGAAAGGGACTCAAACTGGCAAAGAAAAGGTTAATTGTAGTGTAGATATTGCAAGAAAACCCCAACTACTTCGAGGAAATATGTTGTAAAATTCATGGCAAACCAGCCAATTCGGGAACCAGCTGGGTCCTTAAGATTGAAAGAAAGAGCATGTCGATTGGCACATTCTCCAGCAGAAGAAATAGTAAGACAGAGGACAAGCAGCTTTTTCAATGAAGGGTTGATGGGTTTACAGCAAAAACTCATTGGAAAAGTTGCTTCTTTGGTTCAACCTTCTCAGCAAGTTTCAACTACCACTACTAATGACCACACTGCCTCATTTGTAGAAAGGTAAACTTCTCAACGCTCTTAAAAATAAAATTCAAGACAATTTATGGATAGGCTCTAGCATGTCAGGTCATATGATGTGCAGTTTTTGGCTTATAAAGAATGGTCAAATTATGAATATGGCCCCAATGGTTTTTGAAGTTTCAGTTTGGTTCTAATGATTTAAAACTTTCTGGTTGGTTTCTACGATTTGGTCCAAGTTTCAATTTTTTCCGTATGGATTTCAAAGTTCCAATTTAGTTACTATTGTTTAGTCATTCCTCACAAATGTCCTATGTCTAAATTGGTTGTCATATTTAAATGTGTGACTTTTCTTTTATTTTATTTTTTCGTGAATCGAGTGTGATACACTGATAGTTGACAGTATTAGAATTCAGGGCTTAGTAAAGAAGAAATAAAAGATTAAACGGTTAAATGGTTAAGAGATTACTTTGTGAAATCTAACAAACCTATAAGGACCAAATTGAAAAGTGGAAAATCATATGGATCAAAATTGAATAAAGGCTAAATTAAAATTTTAAACTAAGCCCAAACCACAAATACCAAATTTATAATTGAACCTTCAAAAATTTATTCCGAGACTAAGATTGTATACATAGCTTATTGCTCCATACATAAAGTGGTTGGGATGGGACCTATCTATGTAACGAGTTAATTCTTGACATTATTCTGTTTACTCCTAAATTGAACTGTAATTCATAATCCATTATCTAGTTTACTTAAATGAAGAAGTATGTTGTTGAGTTTTACTCACAGGCCTATGAATTTCAGGATTTGAGTTCTAGGGTAGAAGGTTGGCAATGTTAAGGACTAATGAGTGCTCAGACCGCTGCATTCTTAAACTAGGAATTCTACAAGGTTATAAAACGATGAACCTATTGGCCTCTCTATCCTTAGTACTATTATCATAGAGGAATCATGTTTCCACATAATGACTTTGGTCATCCAAATTCTTTATACTTGAAAAAACTTAAAACCTTAATTATTTAATAAAGATCTTAATTTCGGATGGTCAAAATGCAAAACTTAATTTGTGTTCCATCTTAGTATCTTCCTAGTGAAGGTAAAATCTCTCAACCCTTGTCTATGTTACAATTTATACTTGGGAGCCCCTAGGATGAAAAACGTTACTGTGTTTAGATAGTTTATGTCTATCCCATTCTTGAGCTGTTAGACTGCTTATGTTTATTTCTACCACTAAAAAATTTGTGCTCATTTAATAGGGCATGTCGAATAAAGAAGTGTCTGTCATAGGAATACGATGAAGATTTAAATAGTTCACATTTTTTTTTGTTTTTACTAGTACTTTGATGCTTTTTTAATACTAATGCCGTCAAACATCTTACATGATTTTGTTACCTCTGCTTCAGGCAGCATAACTTGAAAGATGAATCCATCTTATTTACTCTAACGGAACTTGGATGCAAAATGATCGGACCGTGTTCTAACACCATTTTCGTGCAACGTGGACAATGGAAAGGTTTGATAGAAAATTTTGTGGCTTCTCTTCTAAAATTGCTTCTTAAACCATGCAGAATGGGTTAAGTTTTGCTTCCTATAGGATAGTTTCTGTAATATATACGGTTAATCAAGCAATAGTTGGTAGTTCTCTACATTTTCCTATGAAATGTAGATTTTAGTATAGGCATGTTCTTCACCCAAAGGAATAAGATGGAAGGGCAATAGTGAATAGTTTGCACAATAAATGAAATATAAGTGTAGTTAGACAAGAAAGAAGCCTTTTCTGGCTTAAAAATTGCTCAGGAATTCTGGAAGTTTTTCATCCTAGAAGACAGGGAGCAATTGATCTATATTTTTCTTATAGCCCCTTGAGCTGATAGAATAAGCTGACCCTCCAACTTGATTAGTAGGAAATGCGGTTTCATTTATGAGAGAGAGAAATGGATTGAAATCGATAAAATTACTTTTATTTTATGTGATTTTTACACTACTAAAATAGATTTTAGATTATTAAACGCATGACATGGAATGGTTTCGAACATGATAAAAGTCATTTTAGTAATTTTAAATGCACTTTCAAACATGTCCTTTATTTTCTCATTGGTCTTTAAAATGTTAAGAACATGTATGGGAGTAATTTAGGGTTTAGGGTTTTCTTCATTTTTTTAAAATTATTAGAAAGAAATTTTGGCATTCATAAAATCTAATTTTAGACTAAGATGCCCTGCATATTTCTTTCTCTGCCAGTTGTTTGTGGCCTGAGAATCCTGGTTCTTCTGATAGATTAGATGTTCTTTATGGGGAATCAGGAGCTAGACAATTTTTTCAATTTTATTAAACACTTTTGTCAATTTTTTGATTGTTCCTTGCGCCCTTAGTAGTTGATCTTTGATTCATAGAATTATTGGAATGATCAGTCAATCACCTCCTTCATAGAATCTTTTAGTTTTCACTTTAGTTTTTGTCCAATGCCTTGTCTAGCAGTGGGGTTTTGAGTGTCCACCCTAGTCTTTTTCAGCTCAAAATAAAATAAGTCCCAAAATGAAAGGACCAAAACCACATTCTAAGTTTTTAACTATATATTCACGCACAAGCCTGTGTCTAAATCCAAATAACTTCAATATTCAAAACATTACTATAAATAATTAGTTTAACCATAGTTGACTTCAGTTCCTCCTGTCTCCTATCTTATAACACCATTCCCTTTTTCTGTTGTAGTTTTCTCATTAAATTATGTCATTTAAAAAGGAAAAAAAAAAAAAACAATTGAGGTTGGCATTCTTAACATCTAGTGAAATAATAAGCAAAATAAAACTTTAATTAATTAGTCATAATTGGCCCCACAAATAAAGTACTGCATGTGAACTTTGACCCAATATTGCAACCATTTTATTCTACTCTCTAGTCTCTGCAGCCAGCAATGATCCCAAGATTTCAGAACAGCATTTGTCAACAATTAGCAACTTATTAACATTTTCTTTAATTTTCATTATTTTATTGATATGATTGTCAATTTAAATTAGATTATACCATGTTTATCAAGTTGATCACTCAACTATTTCAATTCCTCGTGATATCTTTATTATATATATACTGTAGTGTAGAAATAGCCCACATTCTCATTAAATAACATATATGCATGGTAGAAAATAAAGTGATCATAAAGTGCTTCCAAGAGGGAAATTTATGTTATAGATCGGATTTATTTTTTTAGTTTTGTGTGGAAGTTGTATTGGATGTATTTATGAGAATTGGAAGGATAGAGAAAAGTTTTAATTTAATGTATAGATGAGAAAGAACAAGAATGTCGTGATGCAAATTTGAAGCTTTCACGTGCTTTTAATTTATCTTCTCTTTCTTTTTATTTTTGGATAACTTTGTATCAATTAAATCATGAGCATCTCAAGGGCTTCTCAAGTCTAAGTTATACTAACATTTAAAGATGTGTTTGATTTAACTTTTTCACATGTTTAATTTTGAAAATAAGTTTTAATAAAAATGAACTTTTTGAAAAAAATATTTTTTCTCTGATCAATCTAAACAGACCCTTTAATGTGAATTTGCAAATAAACTAATTTTCGAACTGGTTTTTTAATTCATTCTTGTATGGTCTAAATATAGGTTATGCAAGCTTAAGCTTTTCAATCTTTGGAGCAATAGAAACCTCAAAGTCACATTGATTAGATCCCAATTGTTAGGTATAGTTGTCTTGTTTTTCTTTCTTGCTTTAATATTGGTGAATGTATTCACCAACCTTCACATGCCCTTAATCTTTGCAGGATTTTACTCTCTCTCTTGTTGTTTTCTTGTCAAAGAGAGAGGCTTATTTGTGATGGAAGATTGGATAATGACAAAAGAAAATGAGACTTATAATTCTCTTTTTTCTTTCGTTTCCTCTTTTTTATTGTTTTTACGTACAAAGGCATAAAGTATGATATGGACATAAAATTCAACATATCTATCTTCACATTTATACGATATTGTCTGTTTTGAATATCTTATGATTTTACTTTTAAATTTCACCTAAAAAACTTCATACCGACGAAAATAGTTATTTTTATTTATACTTATGATAGATAGAATGGAGTGAAAGAGATGATAGACTTTAAAAAATCTTAATAACTTAGGTGGTATTTGGATTTTATTCTATCAAGGGAATACATTAACAGTTATATTCGCAACCTTAAACCTACTTCCAAATGTGGTGCTAAGCATAATTTGGTGGTATTTGATATATACTCTTTTTTTAGGTTGAAGATTCGAATTTACGTATTCTAGTTTTACTTGTTCTATTAGATAAATTTTAATTTAACTAAAAAAAAAATCAATAGGAGAAATATGTGTGTTAGAATGAGATGTCTTATATATTAATATTTAGTGTGTCCATTCAACTTGTGCAAAATTTATATTCTAAAGTTTAATTGTGGTTTATTTTGGTATATATATACTTTTAAAATACTAATGTTGGTTTTTATTTTTTATATTTATTTATTTTAGTTCATGTATTTTTAAAAAATTATAATTTTGTCATTGAAACAAATTTTTTAAAAGTAGATGGACTAGATAAAAATAGACAGTTTGATGTAAAGGAATGAAGTAAAGTTGGAACTAAAGTGATTAAAGTTGTATTTAAGTCTATTCTTAGCTTTTTCTCTAAGAATTTATCCCATTGTTTCCCCTTTGAAGTTAGAATTGGGTAATTAAAATTGCACCTTGTAGGGTAAGTTGGCTAATTAACAGCTTCCAAATTAGAGTTAATTAACTTTAACCATGGTTGGAGCCCTTGTAATAAAGAACTTGAGCACAAATGTAGCATAATATTGTTACAAGGCAATATTGATTAGTAATCAACTTTAATTCTAGTCTTAGACTTAGAATAAATGTAAAGTTTTTTTTAATTAAAGAATAAATGTAAAGTTAATAATATAGTCTATGAAGTTTGTGTTTATTTAGTCTTTAATTTTTTTTTACATTATTTTTTCTTAGAAAAGTAAAAAAGTAAAGGTAAAAATGGGATATGGGGATTGGGAAATGAGTTGAATGAATGAAGCAGTAAACATTAAATAAAAACAGTAAATATTAATATTGAAATTTGAAAAATAAACAGAACAATAAATACAATATGGATAAAAACATTCAATAAATACAAAACCAACTATCAACCATAAAAAAATTAAAAAAAAATGGGTTAATTGGAAAATGAGGAATATGATGAAATAAATTAATAAAAGAGAGGGATAGGGAGTAATGGGCTATATTGTAAATTCAAATAAGGAAACGAAGGGTATTCTCGTCATTTTCGTAACACAACTACTGACTCCGTCTGGCCTCACTCATAGCACTTCCTCCAATAATGGATATCTTTCCCATTTTTTGCTTTATGGCTTCCAAGTCCCATCCCCCAATTTCACTTTTTTTCACTTTATAATAATTATTATTTTCTTGTAAAATGTATTTAAATTTAAATTTAAAAAATCAATGTTGGGTAATTTTATAAATTAATTTTTCCCCTAAACAAAAACTACTTAAGATAGTGAGACATTTAAATCCAGAAATATATTGATTTATTTTTTTCTTAAGGAATAAACATTGTATTATATAACTATATGATAAATCCACCCCTAATCTAAATATATAATAAAAAATAAAAGAGAAAACAAACAAACAAATAAATAAATAAAGAAACAGATGTCGAACTCCACCACTTTAATTTCCTATGCTTCTCCCTTATTTATATAATATCATCTCAAACTCTCAGCTTTGTCTTTCTAACAAAAATGGAGGCAAACACCATTTCACTTCCCTTCATCTTCTTCCTTCTCACTCTTCTCTCTTTCTCCACCGCCTTCTCCGATTTCCAAACCCTAATTCCCAGATCCCTTCCCTCCTCACCTTCATTCTTACCTTCCGATTCCAACTCCTTCATCTCCTCCGAGGCCACCGAATCGGAGCTTGGCTTAGAACTGCACCTCCACCATTTGGACGCTCTCTCTCTCAACCGAACGCCGGAGGAGCTCTTCCACCTCCGCCTTCAAAGAGACGCTGTACGAGTCAAGAAGTTGAGTTCACTCGGTGCTACCTCTCGAAATCAGAGTCGACCCAGTGGGACCGGCTTCAGCAGCTCCGTCATCTCCGGACTCGCTCAGGGCAGTGGCGAGTACTTCACGCGCATCGGTGTCGGCACGCCGCCCAAGTATGTCTACATGGTGCTCGACACCGGCAGTGATATCGTTTGGCTACAGTGTGCTCCTTGTAAGAATTGCTACTCTCAGACTGACCCTGTTTTCAACCCGGTTAAGTCTGGATCCTTTGCGAAGGTTCAATGCCGAACGCCGCTGTGCCGTCGGCTTGAATCTCCGGGGTGTAACCAGCGTCAGACGTGTCTTTACCAAGTTTCTTACGGCGACGGTTCCTATACCACCGGCGAGTTCGTCACCGAAACCCTAACCTTCCGCCGGACTAAAGTGGAGCAAGTAGCCTTAGGTTGTGGCCACGACAATGAGGGTTTATTCGTTGGTGCGGCTGGGCTTCTAGGTCTTGGCCGGGGTGGGTTGTCGTTTCCGTCGCAATCTGGCCGTACTTTCAACCAGAAATTTTCTTACTGCTTGGTGGACCGTTCCGCCTCTTCCAAACCGTCCTCCGTTGTCTTCGGCAACTCCGCCGTCTCTCGAACCGCCCGGTTCACTCCTCTTCTCACGAACCCTAGGTTGGATACGTTTTACTACGTTGAACTACTTGGAATCAGCGTCGGAGGCACGCCCGTCTCCGGCATCTCCGCTTTACATTTCAAGCTTGATCCGACCGGTAACGGCGGAGTAATAATCGATTGCGGAACTTCTGTTACTCGATTGAACAAACCAGCGTACATTGCTCTGCGCGACGCCTTCCGTGCTGGAGCTTCAAGTTTGAAATCAGCGCCGGAGTTTTCTCTCTTCGATACTTGCTTCGATCTGTCTGGGAAGACGACGGTGAAGGTCCCGACAGTGGTGCTACATTTCAGAGGCGCTGATGTTTCATTACCAGCGTCCAATTATCTAATCCCGGTCGACGGCAGCGGCCGATTCTGCTTCGCCTTCGCCGGAACGACCAGTGGGCTGTCGATTATCGGCAACATCCAGCAGCAAGGATTTCGGGTGGTGTACGATTTGGCGAGTTCTCGGGTCGGATTTTCTCCTCGTGGTTGCGCCTAATTTCTTCGAACAGACGTAATGCGGGTTGCCGGAAAAATTCCTCCGCCGTCTATCCTAAAACCCTTCTTCCTCTTTTTCGACATGTAATAATAAAAAAGAAAGAAAAAAGAAAAAAGGTGGAAGAAAAAGGAGTGCATAAGTAGACTCCAACGGTGTCGTTTAGCTTTTACTAATTTTATTTCACTTAGTTTTCTCATTCCAAATATCTCTTTCCCTTTACTTATTTAATTATATTATCTATTCGGAGTGTTGTCGGTAAATTTATATATTAATTTCTTAAAAACATAAATATTTTTACTTTCTAAAATAAATATTACAAATTGTTCAACTTCTTTTTGGTTTCTCAAGTATTTGTGGCTTTTAATAATTATATATTCTTTTAAACACTATTTTTTTCTTATGACTTATAATTTTGTATTTTGTAAGTTTCGATAAACTTTGCCCTTATTTTAAATTTTGTTACAAATTCCTGAAATAAGTACCGTATTAAAATTCAAAAACAAAAAATCAAATAGACGTTGAGAATCTAGCTAGGAAAAAACGAGAGATAACATTCTTTTCTTAGACCATAAGCAATTTGAATGTGGGATATCATATTTCACATGGTAAGGAGTTTTATAATTGAAAATAATATTTTGACAAATAATGGACGTTCTAACTTTAAAAGAAACTAATTTGAACTTAAAGTTAATGATAGTATAACTTATAGGAGGATCGTAACCAATAGTATTTGTGAATCTAAGCATAAATAATAATAATAATAATAAAATGATAGTTTTTTAAAAGAAATAATGATAATGTTAAGGATTACCTTATAGTAGTTCGAAGTGGGGACTGGAACTTATTGGGATGGTTTTTGGTGCTTATGATTATAATATTATACCATTACCATATACTTCTTAAATCATAATAGATCTCATGATAATTCTCAATTTTTCATTTCCATTAAATTGGAAAATCCTACAAAAGGAGGGAGCTTGCAGAAATTTCAATGTATAATAATCAACCACTAATTTCGAAATTAATTGTAAAATATATATATAAAGTTGACGGAGTAAGCTAGGATTGGAAGTTGCAGATAACGTCGTCGTTTAGGGTGCGTCGTCAATCTTCCGGATGGGTGATTCAGGGTTTTAGCTAAATCTCCAGAAACTCAACATTTCTCTGTGCTCATTGCTTTTCATTTCTTATGAATCCCCACTTCACCAATGGAGCTTCTTTCTCCCATTTCTTCTTCTCCCTCTCCAATCATTAGTAATGGCTATTCACTCTTCTCTCCCAGATTTTCATTTCCCAATTCCAATAAGAAAAACCCATTCAGAATTCGACCACCCAGCTCCAAAATTTATAGATACCCAAGTTTTAATCTTCCAAGATGTCGAAGGAACTTTGTGATTTTCGCTAATTTTTCTCGTCCGACCAGACGCAGCAACTCGCTGAGGAAGAAACTCACTCAGCAACAACAGGTACGCCAGATTCTTATTCCCAGCAATCCAAATTCTGATTTTCAATTGCCTGAACGAACTTCTGAAAATAGTGAGAGTTCCGGTGGTGTTGGTAGTGATGTTAGTGATACTTCTGTTGAGACGAGACCAAAAGGTTTAGGTGAATCTGTGTTGTGGAATAGATTGGATAATTGGGTTGATCAATATAAGAAAGATATTGAATTTTGGGGGATTGGTTCTGGTCCTATATTTACGGTGTTTCAAGATTCAAATGGGAATGTCAAATGGGTTTCTATCAACGAGGACGAAATTTTAACGAGAAGCCAAGTTGAGCGAGTGGATTTGGACGACCCAAAGGGAGTGAATTATAAAATGTCTACTGCCAAAACGATTGCTAGAGAAATGGAGAATGGGAAGAATGTGCTTCCAAGGAATAGTTCAGTCGCCAAGTTCGTAATTCAAGGAGATGATGAGTCTAGTTTTCTGAAGGCAGCTCAGGGTTTCAGTTTTAGGCCTGAGCTTTTCTCCAAGTTTTCAGGAGTTGGGGGCTTAATCCTTTGTAGTTTTCTCCTACTTTTTTCTTTGAAGAAGTTGTTCACTTTCAAAAAGGAGGAGGTTGAATATACTGACTTGGAGAAAGAAATGATGAGGAGAAAGATCAAGTCTAGAAAGGAGAAAGTGGTGCTGGACAGTGGAAGAGTTGAAATTATTCAAGTACGTACTGAGCCACCCAAGGTGCCATTTGAAAAGCCCAAGTTAGATAAACAAGAACTTATGCGTACTATAGCAAAAGAAAAATCAAAAGTACCCATTACCAAACTAGTTTTAGGAGAGTCTACTGGCAATCTGAATTCAAGTGTTGCAGGTTTGAGTAACAAAATTCAGGAAATAAGAGACATGGCCCGTGATGTGCGGAGAATGGAGGCAAAAGAAGACCCATTGTCTTTCTCTGATGGAAATAATCTCTCGTCTGTGAATGGAAGCTTGCCCCACGAAGATGAGATCATTGAGCCTATGGATGAGGGTTCTTGTTTTCCTTCTGATAATTTAAGACACAATAAACACGATGTTGAAGATGTTGAGAGAGGTTCGCTTCACAATGTAGCTTCAGTAGAGACGAAGGATTTGCTAGTCTCAAGCACTTCAAACATGGAAGTGCCACATGGTGGGAATAGCACCACATGGGATGTTAAAGATTGCAAGACTTCATTAGGAATTATGGATACGATGCAGTCTGATACTTGCTGTAAGACCCATAAACTAGAAACAGATTCGGAACAAAAGAAACTAAAGATCATAAGATCAGTGAAGGAAGCTAAGGAGTATCTCTCTGAAAGACGTCAAAAACAAAAGCCTGATGAGAAAATTCAAGGTAGAACTACCCAAGAATTTTCTGGTGCTCCAAGGCTGCCAAATGACAATGTATTGGAAAGCGAGACAAACAAGAAAGCAGACTCAAAAAACATACCGTTCAAATCTTCCTTTTCATCTGGGGCGTCAGATTCTTCACCTTTGGTTAGTGGCAATGTTGATTCTGCACTTGGAGATAAAAATTCCATCTCAGTCAATGATGACTGCTCTAAAAGTTCTGTGGAAGGACACTCAGTAGGTGGCAGTGTAAATCTTCAGAAGTCCTTGAATCGTGACTGTAAGGATAGTGATACAGATACTACCCCGTATGGTGAAACAAAAAACTGGATAGAAGATAATTTTGATGAACTTGAGCCTTTTGTTAGGAAGATTGGAGTTGGCTTTAGAGATAATTATATGGTTGCTAGAGAAAAAGTACGCCTATCTGATGCCAATTCTACATTAGAACAACTTCAGTATGAAATGGACAATGACGAGGAGCTTGAGTGGATGAAAGATGAAAACCTTAGAGATATTGTTTTTAAGGTTAGAGAAAATGAATTGGCAAATCGAGATCCATTCTATTCAATGGATCCTGAGGACAAGCTTACATTCTTCAATGGTCTTGAGAAGAAAGTTGAGAGAGAGAATGAAAAGCTGTTGAAGTTGCATGAATGGCTCCACTCCAACATTGAAAATCTTGACTATGGAGCAGGTATTCGAATGTTCTTGAACTTTTTATGTTCAATATTTTTTTCTTGTCCTGATCCCTCTCCCTCTTTTCTTTTCTCTAGATGGCATCAGTATATACGATCCACCTGAAAATATCATTCCACGTTGGAAGGGTCCTCCTTTTGAAAAGAGCCCTGAATTCTTCAATGATTTCCTGGAGCAAAGAAAGGCAATTTTTGATGGGAAAGCTGGTCTGCCTCTTTCTATGAATAAAGATGAGCAGAACTCCTCGAACCCCAATGGTAGCATTGAAAATGTCGATGATCCCAATATGGCAATTCATAATCAAGAAAGAAAAAATTCTATGACAATTATAGAAAGTAGTGATGGATCCATCAGACCTGGTAAAAAATCAGGGAAGGAATTTTGGCAACACACAAAGAAATGGTCCAAGGGATTTTTGGAATCTTATAATGCAGAGACAGATCCAGAAGTGAAATCTGTTATGAGGGATATTGGAAAAGATCTAGACCGGTGGATTACTGAGAAAGAAGTGCAAGAAGCTGCTGATTTGATGGACAAGTTACCTGAGAAAAATAAAAAATTCATGGAAAAGAAATTGAACAAGCTCAAAAGAGAGATGGAAATGTTTGGACCACAGGCTGTAGTAAGCAAGTACCGTGAGTACTCGGAAGAAAAGGAAGAGGATTATTTGTGGTGGTTAGATCTTCGTCATGTACTTGTGAGTATGATTTCTCTAGGAATCTTATAGCCCGAGCATAACTACTATCCCCCTCAAGTTAAAACTGAACTTATGACGTTACAAATACTTTTGGAACATTATCTGCCGTCAATTTTACTATGCTCAGTATAAAAATCTTTGTGATTTGATTTTGAACACCTTGTTTAACTTTTACAGTGCATTGAACTATATACGATGGAAGATGGGGAGCAGAGAATAGGATTCTATTCCTTGGAGATGGCTACAGATCTTGAACTTGAGCCGAAGCCATGCCATGTAATTGCTTTTGAGAATGCTAGTGATTGCAAAAACTTTTGCTATATCATTCAATCTCATTTGGAAATGTTGGGGACTGGCAATGCATTTATTGTTGCACGTCCGCCTAAGGTATGGAATTACTGACATTCTAATTTCTAGCTTTCTGATACTCTTCTAATTTCATGTGTTGGAAGTGATGCATTTCGATGGAACATTTGAGACAAACTGGGAAGTGTTATTTACACTGTTTTCTTGTAGTCCCTGAGTTGGGTCTGGTTTTTCTGTGTCCAGATATTTGCCAATTTTACTAGCATAACCCTTTCTCACTTTTGTTAAAATATTCACAAGGATGCATTTCGGGAAGCCAAAGCAAATGGTTTTGGTGTTACTGTCATTAGAAAAGGGGAGCTACAGCTCAATGTGGATCAAACACTGGAAGAAGTGGAAGAACAAATCACTGAAATCGGTAGCAAAATGTACCATGATAAGATCATGAAGGATCGTTCTGTGGATATTAGCTCTTTGATGAAGGGTGTATTTGGTTTGAGCAACACACCAACAAGGAGGTATCTTCTGAAACTTGATATATATGATACATAAAATGGTTTATTTGACTTTGCTTTCTATCTGTGAAGTAAACTCTTCTTGATTGTTGATTATCCTTTCAGAGGAAGGTCAAAACGAAAGTTAAAGAAACTAAAGGAAAAGTGATTAGATAGAAGTTGCACATTTCTGCTGATGGACAACAGTTTGAGGATGTCGGGGGTTGAAATGGTATCCTGAGCAGCATCTGAGGTCGAAAAATCTCCTGACCCACCCCTGATCAACACGCCAAATTTGTTGTGATTCAGTCTTGTGTTACATCTGCCTCGGGTATACAGTGTTGATGACATTCTCCAACCTAATAGAGCCTCACTCACGTTTCAGAGGCAGCCATGGTGGTCTTGTTCGCTGCATAAGTTTCTTACATATTCCCGCCAAGAGCTATCCATCACCTCATATTAGATACAACAAATTGGTGTATCTCACCCTCGGCCATCAGAAATGACATCGCGGTTATATTTTTCAGTGTTGATATCAAAGCCTTCTTTGTGTACTGCAAGACTATTTTGTTTTCTAAGATTTGCGAATATCCAGTCGTAACTTCTCATTTATCATTTTACAATCTATAGATTATATGGTAGTTCCTTAACTAAGGTTTTGATATACAAATACACAATATGATTCGGATGTGAAGATGAGCCATTTTGTGCCCCCTTTTTAAGAAGCTGCTAGTCGAAGTGGCAAAACTCAATCATGGAACTTCTAATGGAGATATCTTCTTCATCAGGAACTGACTGATGAATTAGATGTTCATGGAAATGAAATTCAAATTGCAGGATCATTGGAGCAAAGGAATCGTAAACCGGTTTCGGCTGCTGCAAAAGAAATGGTGTTATAAACTACTTCAGCCATCTGTCAAGCCAAGGATTTTGAGAACCTTCGTAGGTCAAGCCTTCAGATCAGAGCTTTTTCACTCCACTGTTCACAAAGCTGGGAAATGCTATTGTCATGTCTCTGTAAGCAAATAGAACTCAGACTTGTGATGTTTGCCATTGGTAAAACAGATGTCTTATGATACCATAGAGAGCCTCCTATACATCACAAGTATCACAAAAGAAGATAACTGATTGCAGACATGGCAAGAGGAACAAGAAGTAAATAACTAGATGAAAGATTTGAAACATACATCAAATATGGAAGAGTCATGTGCTTTAGTAGAGAAGGATGTTGTGCTACATATGCTTTCCACTCTTCCTCATCAATCTTACCGTCACCCTTTGCATCTGCTTCATTAAAAGTCTGCAAACAGAGCAGCAATTTGATTCAAACTAAAGTTTTGGGAACGACGAGTAGCAGAACAGTTGGCAGCTCATCTTTACCTTGTCGACAATCATTTTGACTACATCATCGGGCAGAACTAGATCGGATTCAGACAGAAGAGCCAACACCATCTCTCTCAGCTATCATGGAATGACAAACTTTCTGTTATATTGCTTTAATCATCTAAATGTATTATTGATTCTTGAAAGATTTATAATTCTAAGCAGAGCTCGGTTCACTAAGATATTTGTAATAGAGTTTACTAACTTCTTCACGCTCAATGAATCCAGTGCGCCTGAGATCGTACAGCTTAAATGCATCTGAGAAATTGAATATCAAATCAATATCAGCTTTTAAGTAACCATTGTTGAGCCAAAATGAGATTTGACCTAAAGCTTTAAAGTAACACTTTTCTCCCTCCCTCTCATGTTGATGTGTTTAGGAACGCCCCTCCGGCAACAACGAGCATGATGTTATTCTCTCGGCGCATGGATGCACCAATCTATCAAACATCTGATCATGACAACTGACAAAGCGTCATGGCCAACATCAACGTCCAACGTTTTTTCATGCCATGTACAACGAACCCACATGCAACGTTTTTTCATGTAATGTCTAACGAACCCATGCGCTGACCGAGTGAGCAGGAGTGAGAGCGCAAGAGAGGGAGAAAAAGCTAAAGGAAACAAGAGAGGAATCCAGAAAAAGTTTTCTTGACGCTAATAATAAAACGGCAGAAACTTTTGTTTTGGAAACGTTAGTCAAATTGCATTTGAACTCAAATTATTTTAATCAGAAAAGGATTATTAGTCATCATATCATATCCATCTTCTTACGTGCAATCTTGACTGCTTTTGGAGTGTTGGGATGAAAGACACTCAATGTCTTAACAAATTCCTCAAACCCAATTCGCCCATTTTTGTTAGCATCAAACATATCAAAAATCTGCAAAACGAACGATGGAAAAAAAACACTCATTGCAACTCAAAACTCACAGATTCCACAGATGGAATTTTGAGAGTAAAAATTAAAAAAAAAAAGTAAAAAAAACATGGCATACCCTGTCCAAAAAGAGGTTCCTTTCATTGACATTCTTGAAGATTGCAAGCCGAAATTCTTCCTTGTAATGAAATGAAATGAAATCAAAATCACAGCAAAGATATAATGTTCAAAGATAAGAGGAAGATACCTTGTGAATTAGGCCATCTTTGATTACAGAATCACTCAGTTTCTGAAATAGATTATGCAAAGACTCAATCTCACTCTCTGAAACTGCCAACAGATAATGAAAACAACCAAATCAGAAGAAGAAATGAAATGGGGAACGAAAGAAAAGAGAGAAGATTAGAGCACAAACAAGGGGTATCAGAAGCAAGAGCAGAGGGGTCATGTAAGGAATTAGAAGAAGTTGGTTCCTCCAATGGAGCTGACTTTGAGATTTTGCAACCCATTGAGTTTAAACTATGGAATGAATCGATCAAAACCAATATTTTGAGCTTATTTTTATCATCATCATCATCACCACCGTCGTTGTTGACTTATGAAGGAAGCTGTAATCCGTTTTTATTCTTCCAATTCCCCAACGAACTCAAGCACAAATCTCGTTGACCCTTACTTTCATCTTTGACCGACTTTGTATTTTGTCCTTAGGTGTGAAAGGTAAATCTTGGTACTATATCCATCCATCTTCGTCGTTTCTATTTGGATAAATATCATGATATTGGTAATTTCATTGATTAAATCTTTAAACATCCGTATTCATATATGCGGATCGATTTGGACTCTTAGATATGATTTTCTTTAAAAGGAGAAAAAACACCTATCCACTAATTGTACTTATCCATTTTACCAGTCCGTATTTACATGAACAATTTCCATAGAAATATGAAAGGAAGAGTTCAAATCATTTCACTCAACGAAAACAATTATAAGTTTCATGCAATTTCTTTTTTATGATGAAATATGAAGAAATTGTAAATTGATACACTCTAAAATTAATAGTTTGGAGTGTTAACTGATACAATCTTATTAATGCGACACAATCTTAAATTTTAAAATATGTAAATTGATATTTTTCTAAATTTTTCTTTTTAAAAAAATATCGATTGACGTCAACTTGATATTTTTATAAAATTGAAAGGTCAACATCATCCACGTCAACAAACAAGTTTTGGCATTTGTGGCGTCTGTCATAATTCATGGATTATGTCTATGATAAGACATGGTTTGCTTAAAACGTATTACATCAATAATAGAGCTAATAAGGTCAGCAAGGTTGGTCGATCTCAAATTTTTATCACAAAATAAGTAATTAAATACCTAAATTTTGTAATTTTCCTCCAATTTGTTCTTTATAATTTTTAAATGGCATATATACATATAAAATTAGGATACATTTTTTTCTTGTATTCCTAAGAACATGCCCTGTTTTTCTTTGGTTGTCATCTGTTTCTATGCTATAGTATATACGAACATAGAAGAAAAGTATCGTTACCTCTCGATTAATTTATGTACAAAAAATAACTCTATTGTTTTTAAAGTTATAATATTACCTTGAACATTACAAAAACGTTTCAAAACCATCATTGGAGTAAAAATCATTGAAAATGTTGGACAGAACTCTAACTAACGAGCATTTTTCATTTAACATTCTAAAAGATTTCAACTCCAACGACAGTTTTTAAATGTTTAGCTATTGATTTATTTCTGGATGCCATTTGTAAACTATAAAGCAAAAGAAATAGGCTATTTGCATAGAGAAAAAAGGGTTGAATCACAAAGAAGTTAATTCAACATGGAATCATGGAACCCTGACAAAAGAACCAAGCAACTGCAATGCCTAGAAGAGCACCAGCAAGGACCTGCGATGGCGTGTGGCCAAGCAGCTCTTTCAGCTTTCTTTTGCTTATGGGATGTCCTTCAAACAGGTCCTCAACGATAAGATTAAGAACCTGCATTCACCCATTTCCATATATTTCAGCACAAATCCTTGCAACACTAAACCTTATTCACAGAGGAATCGATTACATATAGTGTGATTTATACCCCATGGGTCATGGGTCACAAAGTACTCAGCTCAACACTTGGTTATTTATATTTATTTTATAAGAAACAGAGAAATAAATATATAAGAAACAAGTATGCAGCTCAATACTTATGAAACACTACTTTATCTTTTGATACCATAAATTAGAAGTTCATTACAAGTTAGTCCTTGGATATCTATTTTGTATCTAAACTTTATACAGTCTCAAAGTCTTTAAACTTTCTATTTTGCGTGGAGGAGGTCTTTGCATTTTGAATTTATGGATGTATTAAACACAAAATACAAAGTTTATAGTTTTATTCGACAAAGTATTCAAATTTATATCAACTCCATCAATTAACGTTTAAAACTTTCTAATATGTAAGGAACTATGTTAGGTACAAGATTGAAAGTTCAAGAACCTATTAGACATCATTATAGTTTTAGGACTTAGTAAACACAAAATTGAAAATTCAAGGACTACACAAACTTGACAATTTAGAGACCGTAATTTATCTTAGATTAACTTGGGTCCCTGTTTACAGTTGGCAGTATCAAAGAAAGATGCAGGTAACATAAGGCAACAACCTAAGGCCGTTACTGTACCATCGGTGAGATTCAGTTTGATTCAACTCACAAGTTCTTTTTTCTTTTCATCCCTATCAAAATCTAAGAACTCCTTTCCTCACTAATAAAAAATTCAAAATCCAATATAATTGTCCACACAAGAAAACCATTGAAAGAATACGTAATGAAAACTACAGAGAATGAACCCAAAGGCTCAACTAAACAGCAAACAAAACAGAAAATATATATATATATATATATATATTCAATGAAGCCGCCAAGGTGGTTGCCTCATAACAAGTTGGATGTAGATTAAAAAATTTGAATGCTCCTAATGACCGTTGGATATAAATTCAAAGAAAACAAGAAAGAACTATAAGCCAGACATCCCATGTAAATTGCAAAAAACATGACGATGTGGCAAGCAGACAGTCTTTTTGACAAACAGATGGAGGGTTCATTAAAAGCAATCAAAAGCACATAAACTGACACCATAAACGCTGGCAGCAGAACCAACCCATAGCAATGAATGATGGAACTTGAGAAAAACCCTTCGATAAACTTAGCAACTACAAAAGAAAACTCTAAACTTAGAGATTTTGAGAGCCGATTTCATGGAAATTTGCAGAAGTTGAAGTAAAACAAACAAGATTTCGTACCTCAGCTTGCATGCCGGCATGTCGACGAACACCAATTGCATCATACATAACAATAAGACTAAAGCCCAAGCAGACAGGAAAAAGAGAGTCCGCTACGCCATGACAAAGAGCCACTGAAGTCGTCAAAGCTGTGCATAATGCAGAGTGAGACGAAGGCATCCCACCACAAGCAAACATTATTTTCAAATCCCATTTCCTTTCTACGAAAAAGTTCAACAAAACCTTCGCCGATTGTGCAAAGAACCACGCAAACAATCCCGAAACAAACGTCGGATTCGTCGCCAATGTAGCAACGAACGGACTAATCCGATGCTTCGCGCTCGCAGTTATACTCAACAAAGCAATCCCGAAATTCCCACTTTGTAAGTTATTTCCATTCAATCCCCCATTCACAAATCCCTCTGAAACACTCTGAGCTTTGTGGGTTTTGGACAAGACAGCCCCTTTGATACTTTGCAAAATCGGAACCAAGACCCAGAAGAGATTCGGACGAAAACTGCGACCCCCACCTTCCGGTTTCTGGTTTCTAGTAGTTGGACGATTAATACAAGAAAAATTATGGGGAAATCTTCGAAGCTTTTTGGATTGAAGAAACCCAAAAGACAAGAAGTTGGTAAAGCAAGGCCTATTTCGTTGAGGGGAGCTGTTGAAGATGAAGGGACTCGATATAAGTCCTACACCAACAGTTTCCATAAGAAGGGGTTCTGCTTTCTGAGTTCAATGAGCATTTCAGGTGGAAAAAGAATGAAATGGAGCAGAGAATTCTCGGGAATTTGAATGGCTGTGATGTTTAGAACTTTGAAGAGCCTTCTACGAGTTAGAAACACACTGTTTAAGCTATGAATTTGCACAGTGTCGGATTATACAGAATCAATACCAAGTCAAATGTACTCTTGATGTTGAATAACAACAGATAACCACTAGAAGAACTTTCATGAAACAAAAAACCCTTTAAAATCAAGTGGAGGAGTTGCAGGCATTGGGGCCGGGGTGGGGAAGGAATATGCGGCAAAATCCTTTGTTACATTTCCTTTTTGAGCTTATGGTTCTCAAAGCATATGCCATTTGTATAATCTTTTATCCTTCACCACATCCATAGATTTTGAACAAATTTTCCTTCTTTTTGTTTAAAATACAAAATAGTATGCTTCAGTGGTAGATATTTCCATCATAATGAGTCCAAATAATGGATTCTCTCTTTTGAGTAGGTCGAGGAGAAGAAAGATTGGAGTACCAACCACTATTTATCAGTGAATTACTCCAACTTGATTGTACTCTTAGAGTCACGGATGAGTAAGTTTGTCAATCCTTATAGCGGACTACGTAGCAATGTACTTCATTCCCATTCCATAGATTTATTATTATTATTACTGTATCAACCTACGTAGTATCAAGATCTCATGAAAAGCTTGATTTACAAAAGAATTCATCTTAGTAAAACACATACTCAAAGGATGACATAAACTTTAGGAGATTGGCAACTTGAGTTATATCAATCTCATGGGGCACAAAAGTTTGATAATTTAGTATAGGCCCAATGTCTTTTGTGTGGTGTTCGCGCATTGTATAGACTCAGACTCTATGGTGCACGGTAATTGGAAGGTTGATTTGTTTCTCTTTCTTCTTCTCACTCTAAACAAATGGGTGAGGTTTTTATTGTTACCTCATATTGATTCTCCATATGTTGTTCGTTAGAAAAAAAGATTAGCCCAAAGTCTAGAAATAGCAAGTTGAGAAGTGTCCCATGATAATGTAAGGGAAAGCACCAAGATTCAAACCCTTCAACTTTACACCATATATATATATATTTTTTTCTTTTTCTCTTTTTAGTACAGCCACAAATTTCAAACTTTTTTTTTTTTTTTGGATAATTAGAGATATGATTAGAAGGGTTAATGATTATTGAGGTGTTGAAAGTAGTAAGCACCTAATTATGGTATCTTGCAACACAAAACAAGCCAACCTCTTTGAACTTTCAAATATCAGCACTTAATTACCACTTTTTTAGCCCTAAAATCCAACATTCATAACCTTTTATTCCTTTTTTCTGGGAGATAATTACAAGTTTTTTTTTCCCTCCACTCTATAGTTAAAAATAGAGAAAACCCAACATGATTACCAACCAAACACAAATTCTGTTTCAAATGCCCTAGTAGTTTAGTGATGATGTTTTATTATTGGAGCATCGGACTTTTAGTAAAATAAGTTCAAACTTCTAAACAACTTACTTATAATATTAAAAATCAATTAATCTATTGCAAATAAAATATTGACTCGGTTAAATTAGTTGACAGTCTCTAATCTAGTTACTCGAACACTTATTTTTCTTATTTAAAAAGCATGAATTAAATTATTTATCAATTAAAGTATTCTGTTTTTTGTTTGTTTAGTTTTTATCGAGATCAACATTTTCTCATTATTTTCATCCAACATTTTTCACAAAATTCAGACTTTGACATTTTTGTTGACTTCCAGCTTGACTAAAGAAAGAGTTTTTTTTTTAAATGTTTTTTTAAATACAAGTGAGAGATAATGTTGGAAGAAGAGAAATATAGATGAAAAGAAGGAAAATGGCAGGTGGGTTTCTCGCGGGAAAATGATGATTTTTGCCATCAATTACCAACCGCTGGCTGCCCAAGTCACTATCGCCACCACAAACCAACTAACATTTTTCAATCAACTCATCCTTAGAACCCAAGTTACTGCAACCCTTCAACTGCCATTCTATTCCCCTTCTTTCATTTCCTTCTTCATTTTCTCCATCACCATTTTCCTCCCATCATTAATTAATCTCCCATCTAAATCCCACCTTCTCCTAATGGCAAAATGGGCTTCTCTGATATCCCTTCCCAAATATGTTATTGCCTTTTGTCTTTTACTCCATGTTTTGAACCTGCAGACGCCGTCCATGGCCGCTGACGATGATGAGGATGATTATGTCGAAGTAGATAGCAGTGGCTATGGCGGTTATAGCGGCGGTGTTTCGGAGCAATGTGATACTGATTTGAGAAGCTTTCTTCCACCACCGTATGGTAATTTAACCAATGTCATCTGCAAGCCCATCTGGAATACATTTGTATTACGGGTATGTTTAATCTGATCTGGAATGTTTGGTTTAAATACTTCTTTAGTGATTTCAGTTTTCGTTCATTTCGGTCTTCTATATTTTAGTTTTTGTACTTTTTGGTTTTATTTATTACAGTGCCTATATTTCCAACTTTAGTTAAATTAACTCTCTACACTTTCAGAATGTCTGTATTGGTTCTTATACTTTAAAAAAGTGGTCATTTTGATCCTTTCATTTCATTTTTAGAGACAGTAATATTTAAACCTAAAGTTTTTTAAATGTTTTGGTACTTGAAGGATTTTTGTGTTGGATTATGCAGTATACACAAAATGAAGAGAATGTAATGAACATCATTGTATCAGCTTTATACACAACAGGGTGGGTGGGGATTGGGTTTTCAAGAGATGGGATGATGGTCGGATCAAGTGCAATGGTGGGATGGGTTAACAAGAAAGGGCATGCAAGAATCCATCAATATTACTTGCAAGGAAGAAAGCAATCAGAAGTAATTCAAGACAAAGGAGAATTGCCACTCACTAATGTTCCTACCTCAGTTGTATTGCATGGTGCCACCATTTACTTGGCCTTTCAACTCAAATTCAGTGCCATGGTTTCTCAGCAACCAATTCTCTTGGCTTTTGGGAATGCTTATCCTAGACATAATCACTTGTCTACTCACAGTGATAAAACTGCTGTTGTTTTTGACTTCTCTGCAGGTTTCTTTTGCTGCCGACATCAATTTTCCTTATTAACTATTTGCTTTAATACCCTTAAGAGTTTCTTGTATTGCTCTTTGACACAGGTTCCAAGTCTTCAGCAGCAGCAGCAGGCAGTGAGATTGGTCAAACAAAGAAGAACCACGGTGTATTGGGAATAATTGGATGGGGTCTCATCCTTCCAGTTGGGGCAATTATTCCTAGATACTTCAGACATAAGGATCCTCTTTGGTATTATCTTCATTCAGCAATTCAGTTTGTGGGGTTTGCCATTGGACTTACTACTGTTGTACTTGGAAGACAACTTTACAACAAAATTAATGCCAATGTACCAACTCATAGAGGCATCGGTATCTTTGTTCTTGTACTCAGCATTCTTCAGGTGTGTTTCAATCTCCGTTTTTCATTTCTCAAAAGTGGCTCTGCACATCAAGAACTATAAACATCTTTATAAGATCACTTTTTAATAAACATCAGACCATCATCAGTAAAAAATCTTCATAAGAATTTACATTAAAAAATCAGAAATTTCAAAACACTGAAGCAACTTTTCTGAGAAAAGTAATGGAAATTGAAATTCAGGTGCTGGCATTCTTTTTGAGACCCAACAAGGAAGCTAAAATCAGAAAGTATTGGAATTGGTATCACCATTGGTTTGGAAGGATTGCTCTGTTTTTTGGAGCATTGAATATTGTGTTGGGAATTCAAATTGGAGGTGCAGGAAATGAATGGAAAGTTGGCTATGGGTTTCTTCTTAGCATAATTCTTATTGCAGTGATAGTTTTGGAAGCATTGGCATGGATGAAAAGATCCGATAAAGCTGCCATGAATTCATTTCAGATGAATCCAGTACCATAATTAAAGCATTGTTTGGATATCTCATTTACAGGTTTGTTCTTTCTCTTACATCAATCTTCTGTTTTAAACATGAGTATATTTCACTATTTACTGTTCAAAACTAACCTCGTGGTGAAGCTAAAATCTGCATTTTCAGAATTAGGAAACAGAAGATTGGTATCATTGGATTTTCATTGAGGGGTTCTTCTATATTAAGCAGAAGCCTTTCAACGACGAAGCTCTTTTGAGGATGATTATGTAGATCATATGTTTGGAAAATAGAAAAATTGATGGTGTTTGTTTTCCCAACTGCAAGTTCTTGGAGTGCTGAATCATTTGCAGGATGAAGAAGCCTTTGTGTTGTTAACTCTGTTATAAACTATATTCAGACAATGCATTTTTGTAAAGTATGGAAACAGATATTTCTCTGTGATTGTCTATCAATCATCAATGCTGCTTATATATTTGTGGAGGCAAATTTTTTACCATTTTCATCTCACTTCTTTTACTATTTATGAAAGTAATTTAAGAATTCAATCCACTGTGCAATCTTTTGTAACAAATTGCAAATTTCAGCTTAATGGATACACAATTACAATAGTGAAATATACTTGATTGTCAAATTGAAAATTCCCAAAATGGAAAAGTACAAAGCTCCTGTATTACAATAATGCGGAAAGAAAAAGTGGATGAATTTCAAAGAAACATATAGAAATGGGACAATACAGATGAAAAGGCTCAGACAATACAAATGATAAGGATCAGACAATACAGATGAAAAGGCTCAGAAACTATATTTGATTGCTATGGTGATGTGGCAATATACCGACTTGTGCAACTTTGGCTTTAATCATCCTTCTCTTTCGACGGAGAGCATATTATTTCCAAACATTTTCCAAGTTTCGTAAGAAATCCTTCTTTGGCTAGTGAATCAGTTTCCTTCTTAGGATGGATGGTATGAACAAGTGCCTCCATTTCATCTTTCGCTCTCTCAAAAATATTTGGCCCTACCACTTCATTGATTGGAATTTTCTCATTTGAACTAATTTCTGTACCATTTGCCGTAAACAGAACCTCGTTAGAAGCAAATATAGCTGAAACTTTTTTTCACTTTCGAATAAAACATATAATTGATAAGTAATCCAGGGCAAAACATTAGGCCGTTGGCAATTCAAGTCATACAATCACCAAGAAGACAACAATTAGAACATTCATATATATGTGCACCAGTGGCCATTTAATACGAAACGAATCAAAACCAAAATTCAGGAGGTTGAGAAGTAAATTAGAGTATTGAGAATCGAGACCATAAGTTACAGCAGAGTGTGTCGGTCATGCTTGTCCAGGGTGCCTGTACCTATGGCCGCATGCCCACACCGTCCGTCCCCCGTCGTGATTC